>KB670792.1:0-230449 GCA_000349105.1 Anopheles epiroticus
GAGAGAGAGAGAGAGATTAAAGAGAGTAACTGAAACATTTTATATATAGTACATTGACAGAAACCTTTTACGTGGAATGCGTTACAAATTTATAATCCACCGATGAAGGAGTAAACAGAGCAAAGCAAAACACAGTCGACTGGCGCAAAAAGTAGACGTAAAAATAAAAGTGTTAGACAAATTGTGTATAGACTAGATACAATCTAGCAAAACAAGGTAGAATGGAAAGGAAAAGAAATGAGATAGTACGTTTAAAGTAAGGTGGGGGAAAGATCCTTCAAAGAAGACGGAGGGAACAAAACCGATACATTGCAGGGAATAAAACATGGGTGAAAAAAAGGAAAGGGAAAAACACGAGACAAGCAGAGGTTTTCAAATAGATAAAGGGCAAAACAGCAACAGAAATAGTAAGGGTAAAATCAAGAAAACCGGTTTTTGACCCTGGTGAAATGATAAACAAATAGTAACAATACAATCAAAGTATGGTTAACGAAACATGAGAAGAACAATAGATAGCAAAAGGATACATAGACAAACACATGAACTTGTGTAACACTTGGAACAGCCGAAATAGAGCATCAAAACGATAGGGCAATCAGCACGAGCAAGGGTTAGGAGGCAACACATAGTGTTAGTGTTGAAAATGACAAAGAACACAAACATGGTTTTCATTATTTAGGTTTTTGGTTTTTTGCTCGCTATACTAATACTCTCTTTGTGTGGTTTTACGCGTTTTTACCGGAACAAAGCATGCAAAATGTACGTTCCTATAAGGAGCACTACAGTCGAATAGAGATGAAGATGGCAGGAGAAGGATTTAAATTGCAAAAGAAAGAGCTGTGCATAAATCTTTGCTATAAAAGGAGGAAAAAAAAACTCGATACATTGTGAGCAATTGTGTAAAAGTGTAAAGTGTTTAACACGTAGGATTGAAGATAACTAAAATCGAAGGCGTAAATTAAATACAATACAAACAAAAACGAGAGGGAAGAAGAAAATATTTATATAAATGTTGAACGTAACAAAAGAAAGGAGGGAATACCACGTGTGTAAAGCATTATTTGAGAATCTTATAGCCAAATGAAACATTTAAATAATGATGTTTAAACAGAGGAAGAAAAGAAAACAGAAATGGATGAAAATATGTACTAAACATTATTAATCTAACAAACAACAACAGACACCGCAAAGGATGACAGGCACGAAATAAAGCAGAAACATGGAGTGGAAGAGAAAATAGATGGACAGGAGAGAAGAAAAGGGAAAGGTGAACCTGCAAAATATTTGTATCAAAGTTAAGCGGTCGAAACGATCGAAAAAAAGCTTCGTGTAAAAAAAAAACAACAACATCATACTGCGCAAACAGAGGGCAAGATTAAACCTATTTAATATGATATATATATATACACACAAAACGACAAAAACACACGCATATATATACATACACATACCTATATATATACAAATAAAAATATCACCTAAGGTGGTATGGAATGAGCGAACAAAATAGAACAAGAAGCAACAGATAAAAGGAAAACACAACTCATTAGTAAAGAAAAAAAAACAGTTAAATAGAGCGAACTTTTTCTTTTTCTTCCATATTAGTCCGACAGATCGTCGCGCCACGCATTATCATCATCATGATTCTAGTTGTGTATTGTTTAAGAACCGTTGTTGTTTATGGGAAATATCGAAAAACAAGGATGAATTAATAAATAAAAGCAAACAAATCAATACCCGTGCATTTTATTTGCTTGTTTTTAATGTTGTGTGCTTGATTTATCGTCATCTTTTGGTTGAAATAAAATCCGTGTCCGATTTAACAATAGACACCACGCCATGGAGTAAGAGTTAAATTAGAAAGTGGACCAAACTTTATCAAACGCAACGACATTCTCATGAAAATTTCATTTTAAAAACTATTTAATTAACTAATACAAAAGTTTTGATCTAAATTGTCCATATTTGCCAAACATTTTGACGAGAAAAACGAGAAATTTGAACTTTCGAGCTCCGCAAATTAACCGCGCAACTCGAGCATCGACTGTGCGAAACAAGTAACAGGAGACCATGACCGACAGCAGGAGGAAGCGAAAGCGAAATTACACCGAAAACACCGATTCATATCGAACGCAACAAAATTCGAGAAAAGTAACAGGAGACCATAACCGACGGGAGAAAGCGACAGCGTCGCCAAACCAAACCGTACCACGAACCCAAAAACCAAAAATCGGGAAAAGTAACAGGAGAGCATACGTAGCAGGCGATAGCAACGGGTAGTAAAAAAATTCCTTCCTCGGCGCATCAAGCACGTGAGAGAGAAACGGATCAAATCGACGCTGTAGTAACAGGAGAGTATGATTGGTTGCAGGTAGCAACGGACGCAGCGGAGACTTCAATGCAGGGGTAGATGATGAGCTTTGCGTGATTGTAGGGCAGGGTTTTTAGTGCATTTTTCGGAATTTGAAGCAGGTTTGGCTGGAAAAATTATAAAAAAAAAATATAAAAATTGTTTGATATAATTAATTTTTACTATTTGGCAAGACATGTGAGAAGTATAATGTAATTATTTTTATTTAACTGGGCGCCTGGATGTTCGAGCTAAATCGACGCTTTTTGTCGGGAGACACCGAAGCGATTCGGATGCCAGCAAGTGACGAACCTTGGCTGATAGAAAGCAGGGTTTTTCGTTACGTTTGTATCTGAATTTAGTCCAAATGATGGTGGAAAATAAAGGTCTATGAAAATAAAACGGTTTAAAGCTGCTTTTTACATTATATAAATAAATAAATGGATAATTGTGATATTTTCATAGTGATTGGTCGTAAATCGACGTATCTGCCGGGAGATTTCAATGCGCGTGACTGGCTGCAAGTGACGAACCTTGCATGCATGAAGTGCAGGGTTTGCTGAGCAATTTGAAGCCAGTTTGAGAGAAGGAATTGGACTGTAACTAGTATTAGTAGTAACGATAGTAGCAAAGAAAAACGCGGCCACCAAGTGTTAGTTTTAATTAAGATGTTTGCAGATTTTTATTTTCATTTAGCTACTACAGTCGGTTGTTTCTTCTTTTTTTTTTGCACGCATTCTTTCTTCCTCTTTTGTTACTTTGTTGCTCTGCGTCTGTAACATACATGGTTCACGTGTTGTTTTTCGCCTCGTTCTCTTATTTTAATGTTTTCTTCCGCATATGTGTATGTGTAGCAGCCGTAGACGCATGCATGCGCGGGAACACGTGCGTGTGTATGTGTGTGTGTGTGTGGGTGTTTTTGTTGTGTAGGTACGATAATGGTGTATGCGTTTGTTCGCACTATAATTGCTCAGTATAATACGCGCATCGGTCAGGTGAGCTTTTATAGTTTGTTTGTTTTTCTTACTGTTTTGTTTAATCTAGCGTCATCTGCTCTCTCTCTCTCTCTCCCTATGTCGATCTCTTCTCTTTCACCATAATTCTCTTTTCACATGTACAGTAACATTACTAAATGTACAACACATTGCCTTGTTTTATCATCGTTTAGCACTAAATCAGTATAAGTGAAGGAGTGGTGGTGGTGGTGGTGAAGAGAGTTTCTCTCTTGCGTGAGTTCGAGTTCTTTCTCTTCATCCTTATCTCATTTCTTTTATACAGAGTACACAACACCACAAACACACACACACACACACACACATACGCGCTCATTTCCTTGCTAGTATGCAGCAATCTTTCTTAGTAATATTTTCCTTTTTCTGTAGCATTCCTGTACGTGTGTGCGTGTGTGTGTGTGTAAACAGGAGTTGGGTTTAATGGAGAGACTTTATCTATACAAACACACACGCACATTTATATTGTATAACTATTATCTTAATCTTGTCGCACACCCGCAATCACAAGCCAATGCATATATAGTTCCTCTGCTGCCCTTTTTCTTTGATGACTCTTTTACACACACACACCTAACCGACCCATCCACACATACAACCCCCAAGCATGCACGCACATACACCCACACCTACCGCACAAACTTGCTCGATGCTACTGTTAGCAGCTTAACAAAGCTGATTTTCGCAATCTTTTTCATTCTCTGGTTTTGTTCTACTCGCTGCTTCTTCTTTTTGCAAAGGCCTTCCCGCCCCCAAACACGCACACACACACACACACACACGTACGAAATATAATAACAACACAACGCACTTGGCCAGCAAGCAGGCTAGCGCCATTTTCACACTTTCTACTTGTTTTTGCGCTTGCTTGCCTTTGTTCCTTTTAGTTTCGCTCTAGTTGACCCGAATTCTGTGTATGTGTATGTATGTTTGTGGGTGTATGTGTGTAGGTGTGTCTTGCTCTTTTCTTGTTTCTTACTTCTTCTTTCATATTAAATCTTGTATGCTTTCTTTCTGTGTATTTGCTTCTTTTACTTAAATAATCTTATCCAATAGATAGGTTCTGTTCTGTGTATCCCTCTTTTCTGTTCCCGTTCCCACTCATATATCATTCCGCATAAGCGTTCTAACACACACGCTGCACACACACACATACGCACGCCCATTCGCACCACGTTTCTCTTCATTTCTGGCTGTCTCGCTCTCGTGTGTAACTAGTCAGCATACTATCAAGGACAAAACCGTCCCCTACATATGTTTCTCTAGCTCCCCCTCTCGGTCGCTCTCTGTTTCACAACAGGGCGTCGTTTCAGTTTAATCAACACCACATAGTAAGTGTATACTAAACGGTGCTTCCGTATAGTCCGCGCTTTCGCCTTCTGTTCCGTCACTCTCCGTTCTGTTTCATCATTCATGTTCCGCACTCTGTAAGCGTCTTCTGCTATCTTTAGTTAGTTTTATTTTTTTCGCACTCACCATCCTAGTCGCCTGGTAATGCCAGCCAAACTTTCATCCTGTCTTCTTTCTGTCATATCTGACGTTTGGCTTGCCCTCTGTTGGATTGGTAGGTTAGCAGTAGGCTTAGACTTTTTTGTATCTCCTCTCTTTCGCGCGCTTTCACTCTTCTCTCTTGCTTGGAATTGTTACAGTTAACCTCTTTTTCTCGCACTGTTGCTCTTTCTCGTCCGGGTTTTGTTCATTTTACACTTTGAAACGCGCATTGCAATGGCCGTTTGGTTTTGTAGGATGATTTCTGTGTTGTTAGTCTTCCCCGTGTTTACGCTCTCTATGCTCTATTGTATTATTGTGACCAGACAAAAAAAACAACAGGCATATTATTTTATTTTTATAAAACAATACGTTTTAGTGTGGTACATACAAACACACAACAGGCATAACGCAGCAAGTTGTGCTGTTTATCGCAAACATACACCCACACATTCATACATACACGCACATTTATCATCTGTTTTGGAGCGGTTGTTGTTCAAATTTTATGTTTTTTTTTTGGTTGGTTTTTGCTTGTTGTATCTGGAATTGTTTTGCTTTCATCTTAGCTTTCTATTCCTTCTTTTAATGTAGCAACATTCCTTTTTTTCGGCGTTTGTTTAGCTGATCTATTTTCTCGTTTTTTTTTACATTCGTTATCTTGCTTGCTACTTGTTCTAAATACGATTTTGCATTTCATTCTCTTTTTCTTTACACTTGTCCATCCTAGCATAAGACACACCACAAACGATTTGAGATTTAACGTCTTTTAAATTACGTTTTCGTTATCGATCTTAAACGTAAGAAAAATATAGCCTTTTCAAAATCCGAAAACCCGTACTGCGCTGCGCTTTCAAGTTTGTGTTTTGTTTTGTTTTAAGAAAGTGCATCAAAATCCGTATGAAAGAAAAAAGAACATCAGCAGCGAGCTTCCCTCTTACCCTCAGTGCCTCTGTGTCTTGCATTTAATCTGTTTTGTCTTTTAACATTCAATATCTTGACGCTTTTGTTCTGTTGTTTGTTTATGGATAACCCCCTTCGAGGCGACGGTAACACACACATACACACACTTGAGAAAATATTACTGTTTGCTTCATCCTTTCTGTTTCCTACTATTTTACCATTCGCTTTTTAATAGTTTTGCTTGCTTTTGTAGATAAGATAAATCACAAACACACCACACACACACAACATACGCGCACGATCACTGTTAATCATGTTGCAGTTTTGTGTGTTGAATTTGTGTTTCTGTGCATATGCCTAATTACTATACATCAGTGTGTTTTCCTTCGTTTTTAGTCTGTTTCTGCGCGCAGCAAAAGCATTTGATGGCCTCATTTAATTTTTATTAGTGTCGATTTATGCGTGTGTGTGTGTGTGCGTGTGTGTGCGCGCGTTTCTGTGTGTTGGAAAAATATTTTGTATTTTTGAGGAATTTGTATTACTCGTCCGTTTTGCTTGCTCGTTTCATTTAAAATGTACACTTAAGACGCCACGTGCGCTCGCACTGTACAAGGAGAGGAGCGGAAACTATTTCGTATCACAATTAGATTTAGAGTAGGATAAAGAGAGTGTTATTTAACCTTCGGAAAACGGACAACAGAATCATCTAATAGAAAAGTTGAACAAATTGAAAACAAAAAATTATAACAAACAAACGCATATCGTTCTGATTCGCACAGTTTTGTACAAAACTAGCCTTGCGCAGCTGCTTTTGGACAGTCCAAGAAAGTTGTATTTACACAATAAAAATCTTAGAAAACAAGACATTAAAATGCATTTTAGTAAAAGGGCTGCCTCAAGTAATACCTCAAAAAAACAGTAGATTTGAAACAATAATTTTCCAAAATCAATACACCTTTGGCATTTTTTGCGTCTCTAAAAAGTCATCTACCGTGAAATAGCATTTTTTCATCTCGTGAGTGGGTATGTTATTCTTGTATCTTTAATGTAAGTTTCGATAAACAATCTTGTTTTTATGTTCTTCTTCTTCAATGTTTCTTTTTTTCTGAGCTTTAGTTTTTGTTGTATGCTTTTTTTTCCTGTTCTCTGTTCGTGTTTCACAAGTGGCAAGATGGTGGTGATGGTAATCGACAGTATGTATTCTGTTCCTTTTTTGTTACTTTTTTTTGTTACTTTGTTATTTTGTATTTTTGCATTTTTTTTTGTTAGTTTTTGTTTATGTGTTTTCCATTTCGCGCAGTAGTCGTCCTTTGTAGTGGATGAAAATAATCAAAAGTAAACGAAAGCCGAAACAAAAACAAAACGGAGTAGTATTATAGAAATGGTAATAACAAAAAAGCTTGCTGTACTTCAAGCTTAGGAAATATTATCTTCTTTTTATTTATTTTTCTGTTGTGTTTCCTTCTCTTATACCAGAACGTGTACACGTCTCTCGAACAGGGTGAGGCGACTATTGAGAAAGGGCGACATCCGGCCGGTGTTTTGCGAAGGAGCAATGGTGGATAGGATCAGTTCAGATGAAGATGGTGGGCGAGGTTTTAGTGAAATTTTAAATAAGGGAGTAGTGCTGCATTGTACGTTTGTGTGTGTATGTGCAAATACATTTCAACGGTGATGAAGCAGGGCGAGTAGCGTGTAACGGTGGGTAGATTAAGTACTCTCTATCGTTAATACAGGTAGTTTGTGATGATAAAAAAAAAGCACGTGCTGGTCGAAGCCTTCCGTCGCGCGTTGTTCCGATGTCCCCAAAAAGGTCTTAAGTGCGTTCCAATGATGTATGTTTCACGTAACAAGTAAGATTCATCAATTTTAAAGTAGTTCATTTCAGAGAAAGTCACACTAATTTGATTGTTTCGTGCCAACAACGCAATTAAAATTAGTTTCTTCTTGAAAGTTTTAGTAAATTAACATATTAATTATGACCATGCGGAGAATTCAACAAATCAATGGCGTGTGGATCACACATCAAAACCAATAATGGTTTATCAACATAAAGCCATTACAAAATCGCAAACAAACTCATAGGCTTACAAGCGGAACGTCCACAAACTGCTGTGCACTGGTGTGTTGCATTCCAACGGAGCCCCATTACAGGGCGTGTGCCAAGGCAAGGGTGCCACCACCATACTACGCCAAAACAATTCTCTTTTTGAAACCAAATTCTACTACTACTACTACTGATCGTGTTTGAGGTGCAGAAGGGCGAATGAATAAAGCAATCTCCAATGAGATTTTTAGGCGCAGGGGAAGACATTCCAAGATGGAAAGGACATACACGATAAAATTTCACCAGCAAGATGCTTGAGAGGGTTGAGAGTAATTCGTACACATACACAACACCGCAGATATTTCTGTCCTCCATGCAATCAGAGAGTAGAACAAGAGGACTAACATTGTAACATACTTCATTGACTCAATGATTGGCTTTGAGTTTTCGATCAAGAATGACATTACGGTCGGTGCTATCGCTTGATTACTGTATCCTCTTTCGATGAGCGCATTCTTTCTCTCTTTGTATTTTTTTTTATGAATGTGAGGAGCTTTGGCTCTTTTCGTATGCGTGAAAGTAATAGTTATTGGTTGCCGAATTGTGATTATTTTGTAGCATAGTTTTAAGATAAAGCTCGATTTTTGTGGGTATATATAATTTTTTTTTGGATATCATCATGCCACACGCTCGTTACGCGGAGGTACGAAAGGTTCCTTAAATAGAGTGCTTGATACGCTATACGCACTAAATGTGTGTCTCTTCTCGCATTTGCCACGAACTACCGCTTTTATCTATCAGAGCGATCATTTTAAACTGACTATCTGTTTAGTACAAACGGCACTAGAATAGAAAAATGTCTTGTTGTTCGAATTCTACTTATTTCTTGGTTACTTTTTCCTCAGTTACTGAAACATTTTACGGTATAGATAAATTCACTTTCATAATTCGAGTGTCATTTATCTCTTTCCCTTTACAGCGAGCTTCCTAAGTAAATTTCTACGAATTGAAAATAATAAAAAAAAAACAGAAACGTAAACAATACGGTTTCCAAGTGTGAAAGGATCCCGTAGTAATCTAGCCCTAGCGTTCTTTGAGCTTTGCAACGTAATAAAATTAGGAAAAGTCAAACCTATACACAACTAAACGAGAAACTGATTAGCTCCCAGCCAGTGAACACTAGAGAGCTGCACTCTGGCCTTCGATGCTTTGGAAACATTTTTATATTCATTATTTAATAACAATAATATCGTTCAGTTCGCTTCTGGCTACTACAACTAACTCACTAAAACTTTATACAAACTATAACTGAAATGAAAACAATCTTAACGCACCTCAGTTTAGGTTTGTTCTACGGAACACGGATGCCGTACGACGAGAATGCCGCACGCAATCTCTGCTGCGAGTATTTCAATTTCAACCTATCCTATTAAAATATTTTCTTTTTTTCAGCTGTGCGGGATAGAGATACTAACACTTGAACGAGAAGCGATCTTTATCGCCTGTGTACACAACTTTGCTCCCTATATTAATGGGTCCTAAATTTTCTACTAAAGTTTGCCTCTCTTCTTGTCTACCAGCTTTGCCTAAACACGTTTTGACTTGCGTTGGTTTTGTCCTTCCTAACAATACTTGGAGCTTAGAATAGAAGCAGTTTAACGTTTATCATTCACTGCAGTAAATCGGTTTTAGAACAATCGTGAAAGAGCCGCAAAGAGCCAAAGCCATAATATTAGAAAATGGATACACGTTAACGGGAGGCAGAGAAGAAGTTTAGGTTTTCATCAAATGTGCCTGCCGCTCTCTCCATCACACATTCATTCCCAGAGTATACGTAGGAAGGATAACACGACAGTAAGATCATTAACGTCTAGATCAATGTCATCATCGAGATCGCTGCGGTTTTTTTTTGGTTTCGGTATGGTAGTTGTGAGCAACAGATTTTAGCAAAGGCAAAGGAAAAAAAAGTTGAGTAAATCCACCCCCCCAAAAAGGTACGCAGAGCAGGAGTCCCCGGAAAATGGAGAGACCAATGACGACGACAAGAAGGCAGTTTCGTTCGCGCAGTTTCAGTAGTCACAGTGGTCACACGGAGGATTGTAGACAGGTGGTTTGTTACGGTAAGTTGCGTGTTTGAAGATTTGTGGATAAAAGTAGAAGTAGTAATAGTATCGATAGTAGTAGTAGTAGTGGTAGTAGTAGTAGTAGAAGTGAGAGTAGATAGCACAGTAATAGTCAGACATCGGTGAAGATTAGACGTGGCACGCGGTGGAGGATGTCGCGGGTGTTGGTTGAACGTTCGATGTAGATGGTAAGAAAATTATTTTAACGTTAATTATTATACATCATCAGCAGCAAGAGTTTTGCACGCAGTGAGAATAATTGAAAACGGAACTTTTACAACAACAACAAAAAAAAAATGGAAAGGCACACACGCGGGCGGTGCGCGCAGAACCAAAAACACGAGCTCTCTTCTCGTTTGCGGCAACGATGGAAGCGGTAGTGTGTAGTTGTGTACAAATGGTGTGTCTCTAGCGCAGAATAATGTAATTCCCTCTTCCTTAAAACAAGTGTGGACGGTCGCGATAAACTCATTAAAAAGCATTACCCTTTTTCTATTCTTTAAATGCTATGCGTCTTTTGTAAAATGTACGCGAAAGTTGTTCGGAATCTAGAGCGACGCTTTTTCGGCCAGCTTGCACGAGAGGCAGTACAGAACAGAACAAATCCTATAATGCCCAGTTTAGAGGAAACTGGTGAAAATAAAATACCAGAACTGAAAGGCAAATGTTTTTTTTTTTTCTTTAAAAAGGTAGATATAAACTTAGTGCCAGCTTTGAGAAGGAAGGGAACGAGTACGAGAGCGAGAGAGAAAAAGAGAGAGTGAGTGAGTGTGAGTCAACGAAAAGAAAAAAGGAACTAATCCAATCGTAACGTAAAAGAAAAGTGAACGAAAACTCAACAGAAACACAAAAGAAATCAGGCCGACGAGACACTTGTACTGGAACGCAAATACATTACAATGGAAGTGATGGCGTTGGTGTCGAGGCCAGCACGGAGGTCGATGGGTAGCGGATCGTATGCTGCGACGAGGCCTGGATGTAGTCCTGGCTTGGATTTAGGACGCTGTCCCGCGAGTTGGAGTGGGAGGTGGCGCGTAGAAGCTTGACGGCTTCGCGCTCCGGGCTACATTGCACTGCTTCTAGTCATTTCTGGCGGGACGATTTCTTCTTCTTTCGTTTAAAGAAACAGCAACATCTGGAAGAGGGGCGAGAAGAGAAAAAGGGGTAAGAGATAACGGTGCAAGCGACACGGTGATCTAAAAATATTCAATCATAGCTGTCTTATTCTAATTGATTTAAACTGTAGCATCATAAAACGTTCGCGTTTTCCCCCTGTGAAATAAGCCTCTAATCAACCTTCTTCCGTGGCGGGGTAAATAGCATTACCGAAACAGAGTAACTTCCATCTTTATTTAAAGACATGCCAACCACCGCCAAATCAGTCAAATCATCGAAGGGCATCCAGAAAATCAGTTTCCATGTGACACAAATAAACTCATCATAAGAAACTCCCTACGACTGTATTGCGCCTCGGTCGGGGGACTTACACATTTCTTATTTCCACGTGTTGTTGTATCCGTGCAATTCCTTATCCTAGCATACAATCTCCTCTAGACGACTCGCGGCTAAACAGACACACGCTACAAGCGCAGTCAGTTGCCGAAATTCACCGAAACGGTATGCTAATCGCGGAAAAAGCTCCACAGAAGATGGGAAAAAAAGACACGCAGCGCTTCGACAAGAGCATTACACACAATACACTACCTTCTTCCAAAGCCCTACAGACACGTGCGTGATGCCGCTGGCATGGGTGGATACACGCTACTGAATGCTTCTTCGCTCAAGCATGCTGACATGTGGTATTATGTTTCCAAATAAGCTCTGCTTTGCTCTGTTCATACAATCCAGCCCCGCAAACCTGTGCCGGCGGGACAGAGCTGATGGGAGGGCAGAGATATATATGTAGTAGAGAGCTAATTTTCAGTACAACCGACCGAGAAGTCAAACTTCTTCATCATCCGGCGGAGCTTCGGTCTCGTGTAATGCTTCCCTCTCTATGCTAGGTTCCCCACTTTCATAGCTCTTCATAGCAGCGAAAAGATGATTAAATTTGGGATCAATTTCCTTCTTGAAGTGGTTAGGCTCACAGTACTGGCGGGCATGTGTGTGAGTGTCCCCTGCCATTTCTCCATATTCTATTTCGTTTAGCTTCTTTCGCAATGCTGATGTCAGAGTACGGTAACTAACCTACAGAGTGTTTCGCATTTAAAAAAGATTTCTATTTTTGTTTGCGCCTGAAAGTATGCAAAAAGCTTCACAAAAAGCTTTCAATTGGAGAAATCTTGCTACAGGGAGAATATTCGTACGCCATTCTCTAACAGATTGGGGGACACAATACTTACTTTGTTTCGTCAACCAGTTCCACCTCGGGCTGCTGCGTGATCGGTGTGTTCGAATGTCCAGCGGTAGGATCATCCGCATTCAATTCTCCATTGGTTGAACTCACGACCTGACGTTGTTGTTTGTTCCGTGGCACAGATTTTATTTGGGAAGAAAGGAAAATAAACGTTAAGTTAGTGTGCAGAACAAAGAGATGTCCGTATTTTACGGAACCTTTCTTATTCATATAGGTAGGTAATGATAACCACTATCTACACCGTACCGCTGGGCACAGTCCAGCAGCGGGGAATAAAAATGCTCGTACGGAGAGAACTACGATAAAGGAAGACTACGGATTTGGGTGTAGTAGTAGACAAAACAGAAACAACAGTGATACAGCGTGACCGGTAGAAAGATACAGATGGTAAGCGAATAGTGCGCAGTACAATGCAAAAACGGAGTGTTAGGTATTGGAGGCGCTGAAGTCTGTTCAAGCAGAAATATGTATCAATTAAAATCAAGTGCAGACAAACGAGGGAAGAGGATAGAATATCCCAATCGATGGGGTTTGTTGGGTTAGGTTTTAGTAAGTGAGATGGTTGGAGGGTGGAGGGCTTTAATGCGTGTTGTTGTCGTTGAGTGTATCCGCAAACGAAAGGTGCATGTACATTCCTTGAACCATTCCGAGGCTGAGTGGCTGGTGCTCTGGTGAAACGCTTCAGTACATGGTGCAAGAGTTTTGTTAATTCGTTTTCCGTAGCGCAGGAAGAGCATGTTAAAGGCATCCCTTTTAGAAAGCAATAATTTAACACATGAGAGGTTCGTAGCTTAGCTCGTAGTGCGCGAGTGTATGTGTGTGTATGTTAGAATGAATGAATTTGAAATGTCCTTTTGCAAAACCGTCTGTGCATGTCGTGTCCAACACACGGTACACACAGCCAGTTACATCGAGCATTGATAAATTTAACATGGAATTGTATTATAGCATAAGAACACGCTTGTTTGATTCCTTCTGTAGTTTGTGTTCTGTAGATCTCATGCAGCTTTATGTAGCGATCTATTTTTCAATCTTTGCGTACTAAGTAAGTTGCTAGTACTTGTAATATAGCTGTGTATGGAAGAAATAAAGTTAAAACATAATTGAAAGCCAATGATAATTTACAATTTTCAAAATATAAAAGCCGTATTTATAGCAAGCAAATTTTAGTGAAAGGCGGGTTTGCAAGATAATTAATTAGTGAACATAGTAAACAAGTGTAAACCAGTTCAGTTTGAAACAGTTAGAATGAACGCAGCAGTTTGAAATATATACATCGGACTGTTTCTATTTTTACATAATATTACCAAGCAATTCGTACGCTCCCCCCTCTGCTTTTGCGAGAACGATACCATTCAAAATACAAAATAGCTGACGAATGCTTTCTGTTCCGTCAGCCCTATACAGCAACTACTACTGTCTGTCTACAATCTAAAAAAAAGAAGCCCCATCTCCATCTAGCACTATTGTGGTGCCCACTAGAGTAAGTAAAGTAGGAGGAAAGGTTTGTGAGTCGATCTTATCTAGAGACGCGGGGCGAGGGTGAAGCATTTCATATACACTACATCACTCTAGTAAAAGTGTGTGTGGGCCGAGATGGACTTATTACGCTTATGAAGGTTAAGTTGCAGAAAGTAACACTGCTTAGATAGTAAAAGCACCATAATTCAAGTACCTTGAAATCAGTATGTAGAGCATATCAAGGCAAAATAGTAGAACATAAACGACCAAAAATAAGATAGTCAGCTGCGTCGTAGGTAAATCGTGAGTAAAGGGTAACGTAATAGTATTTTGGAACGGAGTAAAGAGAGATTTTCAAGTGTGAAACACACGCGCGCCCGCAGGAGCAGAGTGGTGTCTGATAGGGATTGCGAGTGGGGGATAAAGTGGGATGGATAGAAGTTGCGGGATGAACGGGGAAAAGGATATTGTGTAGAACGAAGGATAGAAAAAGGAGAGATGGAGCGTTTAAATAAAAAAAATACTGCTTCTCTGTTAGAAGGTTCGGTAAACATCGATGCCAACACAAAACCCACCCCCCCGATGTAGTTCATGCGCTTAAGTAGTCGTTCTATTACTAATGCTATAGGAAAAGAGGATACATTCACATGCTTTCTCTCTCTCTCTCTATCAGCTCGGTCGGTGGCAAAACAGATCCATTCTAAGCCTGACGATGAAGTTCTGGGGCGCTGATAAGCATGCTTTTACGAGTTTCTGGTTATAAACCTAGTACTCTCTCCTATCGTGCTTGGGTCGTAATCAGCGCACGGTTGTGTCCTCTGCTAAAAGGCAATAAACGGTACGCGCTTTTTAAAGCTTTTCTGTCCAACCACACAACGCACGTTTCTCGGGCGTAAGTGCAAAAATTACTTAATTGTAAGAAGATACTAAGAATGGATAGCCCAAAACAGCCATAGTATGCTTTAATTCTGTAACAAACAGCCATCTACTGCCAACAATAGTAAAGACATTACTTTCAGGTGCTTTTTTATGCTTTTTGATAACCGGGCAGCGGGGAAAAGGAAAACGAAATCGAATTAAAAGTAAGGCGGCGCGCGCTTGTTCCATTCGGCGTTTACAACAAGAAGGTCTATGTGTTAGTGAAAAAAAAGAAAAAAAAACAAAACGATTCTAACTACTTTAAAAGCATCGGATTTTCTTTACCTGGCACGTTTTAACTGATGTCTGTTTTTTATTTATTTCATTTCGGAAACGAACGAGTAATTAAGTTTATAAGGAAAGATTAAATTTGGATTATAATGTTATAGTGAGTGGACTGGACGAGTTTCTACACGTGGGAAGTTGATGTTGTTATGACGAAAGGGGTTGGTATGATTCGTGTTGCAAAATTTAACACCATGAATAAAGCACGAGCAATTTTCTAAGAGAGTAAGAGATACAAGCGAGTCTTTCGTCGACGCTTTGCTTAGTTAGTACGTTACTTCCACCTTATGATTTTCCCTTGCACCAGCGACACAAGTGAGCAGCTTACTTAAAAGTTTAAAACAAATTTGCTACCACCAGAAAGCACCACAAACACCTTATATTGTTTCTTCCCTCAAATTTAACTGCCACAACCGATCGTGTGCGGATACGAACAGGTTTGTAATGATGCGCTTTTTTCACCACCACGTGCGATCAAGTATGACAAAGATAAACAAAGACACGATCATGTTGAGGGAGAAACTTGATAATACAGATGCATAGGACGAAACACACACACACAAAATTTATGAAAGTTCTAGCTAACTCCCAGCCTTATTTCTCACGGAAAGCGTATGGAAAATGGTAGCGATAGAAGAGACACGCGAAAAGTGATGAGCGGGGAAAAGATCAACAATAGAGAAAGAGACAGTTACAGACAGGGGAAAAATGGAATTCACTAATTATTGCTACACATGTTGTAGCTTTCCCATCGAAGGAATAGAACTACATCGAAACAAACAACTACAGAGAAGAACAACACATTCTCGCACTAGAAGGGTTTTCGCAACGAACAACTAGTAGTAGGAAAGGGCAAACGCACACTAAAGACACTAATAGAATGAAACCAATAGGTAATGGACCCACAACCGCGACAAAACAACGACACGAAGAAAAGGGGGAACGGAGTAGGGAAATGAAGAAGAAGAAAAAAACACAGAAACATAAAGTCACTACACTCGGAAGCATAGCGCCAAACAGGATAACGAACCGGGGAACAACACGTGTACACGAAAGGACTTGTACTTGAGAAATGGGTGGAGCGGGTGTTGGGGAGGGAGTCTGGTAACGGGGAGGGGGGGTAAGGGCTAAGAGGGGTGTGGTGGGAAACGCATGTTGTAAAACAAACACATACCTGCACTGAGCCGTGTCGGTCGGCCGGCGTGAGGTTTCCCAGCGTCCCGGTCTGCTTGGGCACGTCCGGCCAGGCTGCGACACCTCCTTTCGAATTCGTCTGCTATTTTCGATACCGGCCGGAATGCATCGTCATCACACCAGAGGAGAGGACCAGAGAGACAGAGAGAAGACGCGACGCATAAATGCAAAACGGCAACAACAAAACCAATGGCAATTGGTAATTGTGTGCGCCATTTGCCAGCAAAGTGTTCGAAGGGCGTGAGGTAAAGAGAGAAGAAAGAAAGAAAAATTGGAACGAAGTACGTGAATAAATATCTGCTCTGCTGGTTTGGCCTACAAGGAGCAATTGTGGTAGCGCAAATGTATAATGTTTCGTAGGTATTGTAGGGCGAAAGGGGAACACGATGCGCACGATAGTAGCTACTTGCCAATCGGATCAATTCACAGGCAATCCTTGACAAAAACTAGATATAAAAACATCGCTAGATACTTGATGAGGGGTGGAGAAGGTGTTGGAGGGGCAGGGTGCATTAATTTTAGCAGGACAACCATCGGATTACTAAAACAAGCCATCATTACATGTGCTACATTCTCGCAAGGCTTACATGTTTTATCAAGGACACACACATTCAAACCTTAACGTGAGTAGCGCCATCTATAGTTTTGGACAATGGTTTTTTTTTCCGCAAGAGTGCGCTGCACAGCGGCTAACCATTCAGTGCAACACTTGCAAACAAATACAAAGAAAGGATACAAAACCTTAGTAGACACTCTACTGAGGAGCGAGGGAATGCTTTCAGGGAATAATAAATGTAGCTTGTCGACAACTGGTGGTTATGGAGATATGACATATGGAAACACACACCACAAGTGTAGATCAACAATAACGACAAGCGACATAGCGACAAGAACACTCGCGCGGAGCGCATACGCCTAGAGGAATTTGAAGGGTGTAAACATTGTTCTTCCAAACCTCTACTATCTGAATCGTCTCGTCGTTCAGCTCCTCGTCGTAGTAGCTGAAGAAGTCAGCACCTTCCTGTTGAGAAACGAAAGCCAGTAGTGTTGTGGTTGGTTGGTGAGTGTTGCCATACACACTATTAAATTTCGCAATGCTGAACACTAGGGACTGACTGCACAAGTACTACTATTATTACTACTACTGGTGGAAGACGGTATGAACGCGTTTCAAGGCAGACACGACACACAACACGACAATGATAAGAATGTGGTGCCGCTCTTTGAGGTGGAACCGCCTATCTTAGAGAGCACAAATCAAGAGCACTCTCCGGACAGAACACAAACGAGATGCCTGTATCAAGTTGTTGATAATGGAGCAGCCGCAGCAGCAGCAGTGCGCGATTCAGTAGCCGGTGGAGCACTCCAAACGAACAGTCGCCGTGTCCGCTGTCTCCGCTGTTTCCGAACGGAATGGAACCGCACCATCATTCAACGGAGTCACCTGATCCATTGCGCGGTTTGCTTGAGGAGGAGATAAGCCTGTTGCGAGAATGCTACCGCCGCGGACTGCCGGACACATTGGCGCCGTTTCTGTTCCTCGACACGCATCTCAGGTGGGTCGAAAAGTTGCGTCAAAATTCACAGGAAGGACCGGTTGCTGTTTCTCCCATTTTATGGAAACGTTTCTACACGCTGGCGGCGACCGATCGGGAGGAGTTGACAACTGCGGGCACGTTTGTGGCAATTACCGAAGCAGAACAGGTAGCTCTCCTCCCCCAACTTCCACTAATCCAGCTCAGGTGTCTATGATGTTGCTAATATGTTCCGTGTAAAACGCATCTCGCACAGTGCCCGACGGTGGTGTTCTGGACACTTTGCGATGATCTGTCACCGTTAAAACGTGCCCTCACGGAAACGATCCACATCAGCTGGAAGAGCGATCCCGCATTCAGCTGCGTGGCGCTGGAACATTACCCGATGGTACAGAGCGTGCTCCAGCAAAAGGCGCCTCATTTAGTTTTTCGCCACTCGACATTCTTCCGGCTGCCCAGGCCGACCGCACGGGCAATGCAATTCAGGTAAGTCGTTTGAGGTGCGATCGGTTTTGCAAAAACAAATGCAACAATGCACTCTATTGCTTCCAGTGTCCCGGATGGTTACGAACTGCTAGCGCTGGATGAGTCGCATGCGGCGGAAGTGAACGCTACCTGGCCCCATCGTTTTGCAGGTTCCGAGGAGTATTATCGCTCACTGTTTCGACTGAACGGGGGCCTAGCCGTAGCAGAATGTACTCAACAATCAGCATCCGGCAGGGATGGACAGCGGCAGCGCCAGCTTGCTGGGTGGATACTAACAAACGAGTACGGTGCACTGGCCCATCTCTATATCCAGCCAGCCCATCGACAGCGAGGGCTGGCATCGGTGCTGGCAAAGGCCTGGAGCCTTCGGTGCACAGAGGCTTTCGAGGGGGACATTAGCGCCGAAGGGGCCGAAGTTATCGCATACATTCTAGACGTGAACTTGCCCTCGAGGGCACTGTTTCAAAAGTTAGGATTCATCGAAATGTTCAAGTCCCGATGGTCCAATCCTACTACGAAGTAATAGACAAAAAAAGAAGGATAGTTAATCAGCCAAAGTGTATTTTGGAACCTTCGAGAAGGTTAAATGATGGACATTCGGCAGAAGAAGGATAGGACATTGGCGTTAGTAAATAAAGGTAATTTTAAATCCCTTTTGGATTGGGGTAAAAAAGTAACAAATTGAAGCACAGATAACACAAAAAAAAATACTCCAAACATTGTAATAAATATTTTCTCCAAGAAAAAGGTAAAACTGTACAACAAAGAAACCAAAAACAAGTCCAGAGCTACAGTGTCCTTTTGCATATTCAGTTAAACTCAAGTGTGATGTGTTTGCTGCCACGCTGTGTGCCGCGTTGTTTTACATTGCTTCAGTTTTTACACGTGGAATTAATGCATATTTCAAAGAGATACGAATTATACACAATAAAAAAAAACAAAATCTATTAAAACAGACTAGGCATTTTCTTCGATCACCACCTCTTAACAGAAAGGCTTTACACGCGTTAACATGATGCAAAAATACAATTCTTCAAGAGCCGCTTCTTCAGGATGAAAAATAGATTGTGAATCACGTACGAGACACAATCACTCATACACACACTTACACGTACACATACACGATCGAGTGGGGCGAGGAACTACTACGGTTTTTACTATCTCAAATTCAGAGGCTTCTCTCCTGCGGAGTACTAGGGTAGGAGACATGCTATAAGTGACGCGTCATTTACGATGCATTGCAAAAAGACTTGTTTTAGTCAACCCGTGGGGGGGATGATGATGATTTGCCGCAATTTATATGAATGAGTTAACGGCGTGCGATGGTAAGACGGAGAGTTGTTTTGGGAGTAAATCAGTCTTCAGGTATGCTTGGATGGATTGGATGCATACAGTTGGTTAGAAACACACGGGGCAGGAACACCTCACACAAACACAGATCACACGAGACCGGACGCTCGAGAGCGTGTGCTTTCGGTTACTATTAATATGTTTGTTTCAAACACCGATGGGAGATGCAGGTGATGCGTTTTGAAACGTTCGCAGGGTGTGTAATATGCACATCGGTATGGTTACGGCGGACGGATAGCAGCGACAGAATAGACATTTGAGGTGATATTGTTCATCGAGTTGTAACGGATTACGTGTTTGCTTGTGTATTACAGGCAGTTTTTTGTGAGTGTGTGACGACATGGGTTTTTACGTGGACGCATAACATAAAGGGAGAAGACAGTCGAGCTTAATGTTATTTTACTGTACGTATGCATCATCATGCTTACCTTGTTCGCTGGTGTATGTCTTTCTCGGTTTGGCGAAACCACGACTTCGTGACCGGTCTGTAGCGAACCGACGGGCGTTGACTGTTGGAAGGATAAAAGGGTAGGCAAATAAGAAAATATAATTTATGTATCATTTTACAAGAGTTTTACATTGAGTGTCATTTGGATGAGCATGTAAGAGTTGTCGAAGGCAAAGCCTGTCGAAACTAACTGTAGACACAAAAAACTATCTAGCAATACAACACATACCAAAGGTGCAGAGAGTATTTGAAAAAAATATTTAAGTATAATATTTTTATTGTGGTACTATATCCCATACCCTGTCCGAGTTAGAAAAACGAGCATGTGATAAAGTTATGTAAAAAACGCTTTAAAATAAAGCTTGTACTTATTTTAACGAAAACATTCCACGCAAAATTGACTGTCTTATGCAATGTATCAACGCGTACGGAACACACGATATATGCTAGAGTATCGTATCCCTTCATGATTTACGCAACCTTATACAAATGTCAATTTCAATCACTTGAAACCGTCGTGCACGGTGCGCGGTGGTATTGTAAAATAGTTTTAATCTTTCAAACATCCCTCGTCCGCGGTAACGTGGGGTTATTACTTTACCCGGCACAATCCAAACCACGCGACCAATCCAATTAGCGGTCGCGCTCCCACTATCATTTCCGGCAGGCTTGATAAATTTATGCAACGCGCCTCGATTCATGTTACGTTCCGTATGGGACTCGGAGTTAACGCGACACAGTCGCTATATGTCCTTTTCAAACAACGGTTCAACCACAAGTTTCTGTGTCAAGCGCCGTGCATTAAAAATGTATCATGTAGATTTGAAATTCTGTTACACAACGTGTAGAACACCTCTAGCGGGCGCGCCACTACTGAACATCAATGCTTTTCTATGTGATTTTTAACCTACGACGAGCACGCACAAACTACACAAAACGTTGATATGCTCAACATGGACATGGCTTAAAAGTCCAACGGGACGCGCTGTACGACTTACGACAAATCGGATTTAATTATTACAACAATTCTTATCTTTACAACGCTAGTCGTTTCAATTTTCTACTTTCAAGCCTACGCGGGACGCATTTGGGTTGGGTCGAATGTGAGCCTTTTTATACTCCTTCTACCAAACTTCGCAACACACACACACACCTTCGCTGATTTTGTTTTCACGATGTGCGACGGTGGCGCATTGCGTAGCTGCCGCAGGACGTGAAAGTTCGAGGGCTTCATCACAGGGCCCCATCATTTCAATGTGCCGGGGCGGTGTCGTTCAGTGGAGAGAAAAAGTGTACGTTCGTTAAAAATTTCGAAAATGAAGTTAAGCTGGGTGGGGATGAAATTATATTTTGCTGCTTCTCATCAATTACAGAGATGTTTCACCATTTTGAGAGATGTTCTACACTACAGTCCCCACATAGAACGTTTCAAACATATTCAACAAAATTTTGTCGTAACAGCAACGAGAATTTCAGGTTTAATCTAAAGTTTGAAAAACTTCTGCCGAGTTAGTAACGATTGCTCCAAAAAGTATTAACTGCGAAATCATGCATGATGTAACAGGTTTTCCATTCCGAAAGGCTTTTTTTCAATTTCGTCCATCCAAGACCATATCATACTCTAGATTTCGGTCTTCTTCTTGAGACGACGTTACACAGCGCGTTCATCTTCTTCCTCTGTATGTTGGCATACGGTGTTGTCTCTAATGGAGGGACAATGATGACAAAACGTAATATAAAAACGAACATCAAGATACAGAGCGAAATAGTGCGCTGCGCACGCTGTTGCGCAAACACGCAAAGAAAATTGGAACATATTTAGCTTTGTTCGCTGTTTGCAATTCTTCTGCTGCTGATCAAAAAGCCAGCAAGATCAGTGCACGCTACCAAACCACCAAAATCCCCACGCTCCAGCGCCTTGTTCCAGCCCCCGTGCCCCTGGCCGGCTACGTACCATCGTCTTTCCGGTCCAATCGAATTCGCCATCGTCGACGTAACCTTTGAAGTAGAATAGATCCTGAAACAGCCGCCTCAGATGATCGTAATCGGGCGTCTCGAAGAAGTCTAGCCGCCGCACGTAGCGCAGATATTTGGCGAACTCCTCGGGATGACCATCGCAGAGTACCTACAAGGAAAAGCAAACGAGAGGGTATAAGTGGGTTCAAATAGAGGATGGCCAAGTGATGATATGGATAATATACTCACATCGATCGGTGTCGCTCGCTTCGTGTCACCAATTTTTTGGTATCGCTCTTTGAGTGTGTCCGCTTTAAGACCTTGCCATGGCAGTGAACCTCTTAGGAAATACATGAACATGTGGCCTAGTGCCTCTAGATCATCCCGTCTGGATTGTTCTTTACCCATATGCGTATTGATCGACATATACCGCGCCGTACCCGTCAGCGATTTATGCTCTCGATATGGTATGTGTTTATTCGTATCTAAGTCAATATACTCTTTGGCGAGACCAAAATCTGTGAATGAAAAAGAAGGTTGCAAAAACAAAAAAAAATACAAAAAAGGGATTAGAACATGTTTCGACCGTGCGTTTATAGATACATATGTTTAGATAAAACAAACAACCATTCCTCTACTATTGCTACGCATGTATCATGAAATCACAGGGATTCATTGTTGGGACGGAGGTCTGTGCTGTTTTTCTGATTTATTTCAGTGTAACAAATGAAATCTCATTCATCTGCACAGCATCAGCCGTGATGTGTTAAGACACTTCATTCATTCTTTTTAGTTTAACAGTTTAAAAAAAAACGCCGTTTGCTAATATCTGACTGAATATTATGTTCAGCCGACAGCAAACATTCTTTTACCAAATCATCATCCGCCACATCATCCCATTTCATACACAATCGTCGTGGTCGTGCTCTCAAGAACCAACGAGAGGCAAAGCTATGGGGCAGAAAGCGCGGTTAATGGTTGAAAAATTAAAAATAATTTTTCACGGTTAGAAACAACTCGCGTACGAGGTGACTGAGCGCGGAAGGAGGGGGTGGATCGCATGGCAAGGAAATGGAAGTGTCTAATGCCACGCTTGTAAAACATAAGCGGTGGCTAGTCTCACGTGCCGTTATGAAAATAAAATCTTTTCGCATTCCTTTTCTTTTAGCCAAACGTTGAAAACTGAACTACTTTGAACAGAAATATATGAATAATTTTTATTAAAAATAATAGAATCCATTGAATAAATTAACAAAAAACGATAATTTTTAAGCATATTCTATTTTTGATAAAATATCATAGATGATTTGAAATATGGAAAAAAAATAAATAGATTTACTAGAAAATGAAAAGTTTCATTCAAAACCTATGCTTAACAAACAGAAAAAAGTTTTTATCCGCAAAAAACTATCCAACGCTTCCCCGAAAGAACGCATCACATCATCCCTTGTGGGGATCGAACCCACGACCTTTGGATTAGAAGTCCAACGCGCTATCCGCTGCGCCAAAGGGACTCGTTGCCTTCGCAGCGCTCACACCCGAACAGGTTCTACACGCCATTCGGATGCCAAGCAAGCGCATGAAACGCTTCACTCATTCAGCCGAGTGAGCCTACGTCGAGTGAACAACGCGTTCAGCGTGAGATGAATGAAAGCACGTGCTTCTCACACGAACACTCCACTCCACACTCCAGCTCACCGCGTGTGAGAAAAACGTGCATCGCAAAAGCGTGAGCATAATTCACCCTTCTCACCAAGCAATGCAGAGGTTCATTCGCATTCGGTTCATTTTATCGCTTGATATGTTTTAATAGGAGGAAAAAATGGTTGTTGTTTTAAATAAGGACATAGCAGGATATTTATATTTTAAATAATACTTAACAATACTTACCTATTATATGTATAATTTTATCACGTTTATTTGAATTTCTACCGATTAGAAAATTTTCTGGTTTAACATCTCTATAAATTAAATGACGACTATGCACATACTCGATCCTATGGAGCTGTGGAATAGAAATTATTGCACGAAACGAGGGCGAGGGAAAGAGAGAGTAAAAAAAATTATTAGTATTTCTTTTTTTTAAATTTCGCACGAGGACGATCATGCTCTCCATACGGGTTTGGTGTAGATTCTTGTTTTCGCAGACCCCTCTTTTTCATCGTCATAAGGATGGTGAAAGCACTGTGTAAAGGACAAAAAAAATATGCATTCGAACGCCGGTTCTCACTCTCTGTATCTTTGAAATTGCTCTCTCTTTCTCCTTTCTGTTATTAAAAAAATAGTTATTTAGTTAGAGGTTGTGTGTTCAGTTACGTCTCCCATTTGCCACCAAGCTGTTCTTGGTCAGTCTGTTACTTAGTCCTTGGTCCTAGGGTAAAACGGTCTACAGGAGAGTCCTGGATTCTTGTCATTATAATCTATTTGAGTAGTTTTCGAAGTACATCATAAGCTAGCAGAAGCATATGCGTTGAAGAAACGAATTAACCACATGCATTTTGGATGACGTACAGTATGTAAGATGGAGAGACCTTAGCACTTCACCTCTTATTGCAAGCAAAAGATTACCAATAATTATTAGCGATCAATATCAGAATATTGATTGTGGAGGGAGCGGTCGGATGGATTTTGGATCGATGAATTTAAGTTATTATTAGAAAACTATATTAAGACATAATTATTCAACACAACAGTTTGTTTACATGTAATTATAACAAGTTCAAGCTTCAGGGGGGCACTGTTTGTAAGCATTTTGCATTGAAACCTAACGACAATGGATGCACATATCTCTCTTCAAAATTGCTGGTAAGTACTGTGTTGAAATTCAACCAGAGCTCTCTGAGTGACAATAAACTTTCCGAAAATGAAATACATCATCCCCATCCGCCTTCTTCTCGAATTTATCGCCTCACCTCGACAAGGACACGCGCACGACAGAGAGAGATATCCATTATCGTAATTCAGCAAAGATAAACAGGTCCCCATTAATCTCGGTTCTCGGCTCAGCCAGTCTCCCACCCTCACACCCCACGCAGACCCACCAAGGGACAACGGCATTACTTTCCTTTCGCTGGTCCTTACCTAACAACAAAACGCCTCTCACCACTAAAGGCTAATCCCTTTTTCGCACCTCTTCTACAGTGGGACAGCTACCACATGATGTACGTACGTACACGTTCCGCCCTCCCCGCTAGAAGGGAGGGGGGGGGGCTGACTGTCTCCCTTTGTCATCGATCGACGAGGGATAAAGTTGCGGCGTCATGGTGGCCCCCGGGTGTCGCGCGCAAACACTCAATTATCCTTGCTTGGTACCCTCCAAATCAGGACTGAAGTGTTAACTGAAGTGTAGCAGCGGCAGCAGCACCACCACCATCAATCCCCAGCTACTACTGTCTACAGAGGCTTGAGTGTGTTGTGGGTTGGTCAACACTGCCGTTGTTACTATTTTTGTAGCGGGAAAGCTGAGGCGGCCGTAGGAAGGTGACAAATAGACGGCTACACACTACACAAGCCATCTCAATCAGTTCGGCAAACAGGAGAACCCGTGGACAGGGAAGCGCAACCCTTTGGCAAAGGTCAGGACGCATTATTTGTAGAGAACACAGAACCACACAACATAAACAGAGGCGAATAAAATGGCGATGCTTTTATTTGAAGCTCCAGAATGCAAGGAGAGATGAAAAAGAAGCTAAAGACGTGGATACGATTAATTGTTACTCTCAATAATGTGTGAATAAAGGGATACTAGAATGATCCTCTCTTGAAGTCGTTCAGTAAGGCTAACGAGATCATTAGCTCATGCTGAGGTGACGGGTTGTATAGAAGAAAAAAATAAACAGTTCCTCTTTTTAATAAATGCACAATAGTGCTGCAACTGATCCAATGCTGTTAAACAATTGTTTTTGTGTAACTGTGTAAACAAATCACACGAATTAGTACCACAAATGGCCCTTCCGCCAAAATTCCATTGCATTTAGATGCTAATCTGACCACATTCTGTTTGTGGTTCACACGTTTACCACACCACCACGCCATCGCCATCAACCTTGGAGCATGCCACCCGCAGTGAAAATTCCCTTACAGCGCGGCGCGCCAGCAGCTTAGCCGAAGCAACCATACAGTTTCACAATGACACTTAATAAAACCATTCGAATGCAGTTTTAGAAACCTTCTTTCGGGGTAACATGAAAACACGAATTTAAGAGAGTAAAAGCTGCCTGGAAACTACAACTTTTAATTGTTACGGAAGGGAGGGTGTTGGTCTGGGTTCCGGCGATGACATTAAATGTTAACCTTTTTCCACTAATTGTGTGCTAATTGTGTTGTTTCGTGTGCCACACACACACCAACAATGCGCAATGGAGAGGGGAAATTTTTGGAATAATTTTATAATCGACCGTGCGGCGAGTGGGCAAAGGCAAGCGGTTGCTCAAAATGGAGGATGAAAAAAATGGAAATTGTGGTCAGCAAGGGCTCGCGCACAATGGGTTCAAATTCAGAAAGTGAATGAGGCGTATTTTACCACTTTTCTCCATACTTTTTCAAAATGACAATTTGCGTGGTTGGTACAAATTAAAGCGAAATAAATTAAAATAATTGGTAAAATAAACCATCCTGTTCGGGGGGCATAATTGAAGAGGAAAAAAAACCCTTAGCCCAAAGGTAAAATATATGTCCAAGGAACCTTTTAGACGCGGCCTATTTTATCACCTACTTTACTCTACATCAATTAAGTCAGTGCTTATTCCAAACAAACAAAGCAATCGACAGAGGAAACAGTCTGTCTGCTACTGATCAACATATCTCAGAGCACGGCCCTAACCTAACACGAATCTTGTTGCACAAATGCAAAGATACAAGACAGCGACATGCCGCGAGGTCAAGGGAGACGCCACATCGGGCTGAAGGGAAACAGACGAGTGTGTGCACTGAGCAGCTACTACTAGCTTTTGGTAACTGTTTCGTCAGTGGTTGAACGAGCAGAAGAAGATGGAGCAGAACCCGACACTCGCCATCTGCTTTTTATGTTCCTCGCCGAGAGTCGGGAGCAGTCTTCGCAACACAACTCCTACGCACGTAGACACGCACGCACGCACATGTTTATGTTGTATTCTAAATTTAGCACAAATCCACACGGACGGACACACACACACACACACACACACACACTAATACCCAATCACAATCTAATCGGGTACTTCTCTCTTCATCGCGAACCTAATGCTCGAACGCCGCCGCCTCAAGAGGGGATAAGAAGTTTGTGACCCACCAGTCACCCCCCTTACCTCTGGACCCGAATAATACAGCCCCTCCAATCAACCCTACTCCCCTACTCCCCCGCATCCACGAGACCATCATTTGGGGCCAGAGGTGGTGGTTTCGGTTACATAAGAAGCTAAAGCGAACTCGGGAGCAGCCGTTTTGGCCGTGTCACTACCGTCTGGCACTGTGGCTGGGTGTGGGTGGGGGGGAGGGGGGGAGAGGGTGGCAGTGTATGTACTAACGGCGCACAACAGGCGGGCACAAAGCCGTTGGAGAGCAACGCTCATCATCTTCATTTTCTCCAATCAATATTTCCTGCGTTCGGGGGCAAACCGACCGAGGGGATGGGCGGGCGGTATTGGGGACGAAGTGGTCGCGCGCACGCGTTCATAAATATCAAGTAAGGCAAAACACATCCGGTGGGTTTGTTTTTTTTTTGTTTCGTTTGCCTGTTTAGCAAATCCTTGATAAAACCCGAACGGCGGCCGCGTAAAGACCCGTTGATTAACGGAAATGGATAGAATATAACTAGAGGGTGGTGCGCTCACACGGCACTTTACCATACCTCGGGGGTGTTTTAGCTCGCTTTTTAGCATACAACTTGTTTTTCAACGCGTCGCTTACCTTTGCTAAGGGTAGAAGCATTTGAAATTCCTTCCTTGCTAAGCTTGCAAACACCTCGGTCTTGAAGGTTGGTGAAGCAATCGATGGCACCACCCGGAGGGGATTGTTGTGTTTCGCCAGGAAAGGAAAAATATGTACACAAAATTTAACCGAGCATACTTAATTTAATAAAACAGTTTTCACTTTAAGCTCCCGAACGCGTAGGCCCCCTCCCCTCCCTAGGGGCGGTTGCAACCCTTTTCCCTACCAAGCCACAGTTCCCACAACACGCGTGATAAAAAATGAAGAATTGCAAGATACATTTTTTTATCCATCACTTTACCGCTTTGGTTTAATTCCAGCCCCCCCCCCCCCCTCCACCCCCCTCCCACTCGGGGCACCAAAATCAGGCCAAACAGAAGCGATTTGGGGTTTTTTTTTGTTTTGCCGATCGCTCCGAACCCCCCCCCCTTCCACCCATTTTGGAACGGCGTCCGAAGACGTTCTCATCAATTTTTTGATGAACCGCCTCCGTCGCCCGAAAAAAGCTCGAAGGGTAAATCCCAAGCATCCGGAAAGGTGTGGGACCGGGTCTACCGTAAATGCTGGAAAATCCTGCTCGGCACACCTTCTCAACTCTTTTTTTTTCGGGAAAAAGGTTGATTAAAAAAGAAAAATGCATTACCCAAAACTGATCGCAAAAAGAAGCAAATTGCCACAGCATCGGCAACCTTAAAAAAAAAGGACAACAACTACGAAGCTTTAAGGTAAATAACTTTTGCAAATTTAAGCCATAATGTAGCGAGAGGTCCTCACAAAAGGTACACATTTCCGGTGTGTTGGATGAAAGGGTAAGTGTAGTAGAAGCCGTTTTTAATAAATTGTACAAAGCCGGTGGGTCAAGAAGTTGGTTTTAAACTTTCGGACTGACGATACTTCGTAAATGAAATTAAAAGTGTCTTCTGCGACAAGAGTTTAAAACTGGGGCTCATTGTGAAAAATGGCACTCCACCCTGCGACTCCCATTTAAAACACTACTACTCAAATAGAGAACAATAAATTCTCACCAGCAAGCAGCAACAGTTGTATGGGTTGCACTCCTGTTCGAATATCGATCGATTCGTAAAGAAGAAACCACAAAAAAAAACGCAACAGAATCAAAAGAAACAATGACACTGGCAATGAAAAATCAATTCACTTAACGTGGCCAACCACCAGGCCAGCTTCACCTCAATATTCAAACGACTCCACACCATCTCCCCTCCCCTCCTGGGGGGGGGTCCCGGAGGGCAAACAAACGGTTAGGGATGTGATATATACACACACACCAGGCGCATGTTTCCTCGCCTGCTTTAAAACCTTGCCCTCACCTCCCCCGAGGCGTTAAAAATAAGTCAAGGGTAGTTCTGGCCTGTTTTCCACCGCCCAAACAACGGTGGCGATGTTGTGATGCAATTGCCCGTGTGTATCGATCCCCTCGGGACGGCTGCAGGAAGGTTGTTGGCGTTCTTTTTTGTATGTGAACGTGTGTGTGTGTGTCTGCATTTGGATGATACTGGGGGGACCTATATTTTGCACTGAAAGTCCACCTTATACGTCCGTTTATTTAAATAGACAGCTAACCCACCAGCAGTGCCTAACAACACAAAAAAAACACCCCTTTGGTGCTGAACGATGCCGTTTTCTCCAATAAAATCGTGTCTTCCCCGACAACAATTACAACAACAATTATTAACAACATCTGCATTGGGAAGGACGACTGGACGGTACCGAAAGGGGACATAGTGTTGTGCACCACACATTTCTAGAGGACAAAGTGCATTACTTGCGCACAGCCCACAGACACAAATATCCGTGCAGACAGCCACAGAGAGAGAGAAAGAGAGAGAAAGAGAGAGAGCGCGTGTGTTGTGCAGTGCCCTACTACTAAGGTAAGCGCATTTTCCGTTGCTGCAGGTCGGAAAACATGGCGAGTGGGATTGTAGGAGCAGAAATAAACAAACAAACAAAAACTCCACCACCCCAAAAACCTTTTCCACTTCCTAGCGGCAGCATGTCTATGACCTGAAAAGCGATTTTTCTCCGTTGTGCTGCTGCTGCCGCTACTGACACAGAAACGTCACCGTGTGACACAGGGTGGAAACGTAGGGAGCAATTTGGTATGCATAAACGCTTACATCATGATCCTCTGCTGCTGCTACTGCTCCTTTTCCCCTGTCACCCGTTATGCGGCACGTTACCTATGTTTGGGCGGAAAAAAGGCTCTCTGTCTCGTGTTTCCGGGCCCTCTATAAATCAGCATGTTTTAGCAAAAGTGCAAAGGATTAGCAAACCCGAGTACCGAGGTACTGTTTCACATCCTCCATTTCGCGTTACTGCAGCACACACGTGTTGACAGCGATTCGTTCACACAGTCGTCCACAGCTGTGCTACGGGTAACGGCGGCGCTCATGAATATTTCGGCGCTCCTGTGCTGCGATGTGCAATTTGAAATCGATAACTGGCCTGCTGATGCGTAGTCTGCGCTTCGCTATGCATTAATCACGAAACAACAGCAGACGATAACAACAGCGGCGTATGTATGGCGAGAGCGATAAAGTTTGTGTGTGGATGATGATATGAAGGAAGCACCACAGCAAGCTGCTGCATTCAATTCCTGCGCACCGTCATTACAGCAATGCGTCTAGCATAAACGGTTGAGAGATGTTGAAAACAGGTCCGAGGCTAGTTTACTCCTTTTAAAGCGACCTTAAGCATTCTCACTCCACGCACATTGACTGATCATCGTTTTGCACCTCTTTTGAATACTAATATTTTTCAATCTTTTTTATATATTCTTTACTTATGTTGTCAGTCTTGGAGGTTTAACAATCCATATCTTGAAAATCTTAATCTTGAGAAGATTCTATAATAGCGGTTTAGTTTTATTCCTATTGGTAAGGAATTACTAACTAACTAGGCCAGGATGAAGCAAATATGATGCGAATACAAATATAAATATGTAGCAAATAAAGAAGTGAAACATTTCATAAACTATACTACACGTGTCCCACCAACGATTCCAGCAAGGGGTAGGATTTTTCCACGTTTACCATTAAACATCGTTGCAAAAGTCAAAAGCTGCAAAGAGGAACTAACCTGAACAATGTTCGAGACAAGGTTTTAAGACCTCATCTGAAGCAGATCCGCTATAGAAAAGTGCCTTAGAAAAGTGAAAGCAAATACATTGCGCATAGAACAAATTAATCAACTTTACTAAAAAAATATATATAAAGCAAACACGGCAATTACAAAACGATTTGCCTAGAAATGCATAGCAAAAAGCAAGCAATCTAAATACTTTAACTTATTACAGCATTGCAGCCGTTTGGTTATTGGACAGTAGTTTGAAAAATAGTACTGAATTGGACAGTAGTTTGAAAATAGTAAACATTACGGAAAGCGAAAGCACATTTAGGGAATACTCTCTTTATTTATGCCAACATTAACGATTAAATAGCAGTTTATGGATAAAATCGGAACCACTTTTATATGCGAACATATGCCGCCGAACAAAAGCTTGAATTAAAGGAAACAGAAACTAGTACGTCGCCTTCTATTGCACCCGGTAATTGGATTTATGGAACGTGTGTATGCTCAAAATAACTTTTTAAATTTGCGTTGCGCGCACTTTGCGCCACGCATTGCATTGCTAGTTAGTGGTTGACCTTTACCAGAGAGATTGACTGTTTGCTGACGGGGACTGAAACTCAACGAAAGAACGGAATCTTCTAACTAGAACGCCCGTGAATCAGGCCCGCAAAGCGTACAGCACACATCAAACTGATGGCAAAGGATAGAATAATAAAAGAGGGTCTAAATTGAAAAATTGCTCGATGGAGAATATTAGGCAGATGAGCAGCTAGATGAAGAACTCACTTGAGGTTGCTTCCATACAGTCCGCGCGGCGTGCTGAAAACAAAAGACCCGCGCAGTATCTGTACGTTATTATGAAGCTGTTCGCAAACGTCGCACGATTGCGTCTATGAATGGTGTATTGCAGTCACTAGAGCTCCGCTCTTCGTTACATGAAAATATAGATGAGAAAAGGCCGTAAATACGTTCAATAATCATTTGTACGTTTTGGGCCGAACAAATACGTAACAATATTTCATCTCCAGCCAAACAGAGACATTTGAAAGTACGTGACACAGAAGAAGTATGAGGGCACACCCCGTGAACTTAGAGGTAAACGTGCTTTTGTGGCTCTCATCTTGAGTTTGGACGGTTTCAATCGGAATTTGCAAAATGATAAGAATGGTGTTAACATTATGTTGCCCAGTCGTCTGTCCTCGTATCGCATGTCGGTTGATAAGCGAAGTAGTAGTAATAGTAGCAGCTTCTAATAGTAGTAACAGTTGTAGTAACAGAAGTACGAAACAGTAGTGACAGAGAAGTGTGGAAGTTGAAATTGCAGTGGGAAAGAAAATATGCTAAACTAGTTTTTACACATTCTGTTAGATTGGAAAATGTAAGGCGAAAACCAGAAAAAGTGCGAACAACAACAACAACAACAAAACACACACACACACACACAGAAACTAAAGTATTTTAAATTTCATCTCTACAAAGTAAGAAAAACAAACACTACAGGAAGGATTAAAGTCCCGGAATAATAAAAATAGAAAACTTCACCATAGAAAAATATACATAGTTTTTGCTTCTCATATGCAAACGAGCCAATGTCTTTTACAAATGTCGGGTATAATAATGTGCCAAAATTGTTTTGGATGCGGAACTCCACCAAACGCCTACTAGTGAAGAGAAAACGATACAGAGAGTGAGAAAACGGGATGTGAAATGCAAAATAGAAATTTCACTAAACTTCAGAAAACAACTGCTTTTCACGCAGGATGACCTAAACTTTCAACCATAATTATAAAACGAACGAGAGGAGAGCGTGACGAAAAAGAGGGATTTGGAGGATTTTTGCTGCTGCTGCTACTGAACAACACCCGCGTCGTGTAATCGTGTCGCATGCGTCCTCTCCTCGGAACGGGGGGGGGGGAGGAGGAGGGAGAGCTATCTAGTTGTTGATTACTTACTAATTGTATTGCTATCATCAGTACTGTCTTCAGCGAGAATCGCCGACCGCACAAATCGAACAGATCTTCGAGCGACGGGCCGAGCAATTCCATTACTAGTGCATTGTATTTGCCGCACGGCCCGAAGTAGTAAACCTCCGGTATTCCTTCCGCTAGTGGTTTGAAGTGAGACATAGTCCCCACAGTGGGAAACGCATTTGAAGAAAGGACAGTTTAGGAGTGTGTAGATAGAAAAGAAAGAAAGAGAGAGAGAGAGATAGAAAGAAAAGAACACGCGTATGCGCACAATGCAAAACAGTGAAATGTAGAGAGAGAGAGAGAAAAAAAGAAAGAGATAAATACCATTAACAATCGGTTTGGTATAGACACTAGAGTACAGTGTGTTACATTAAAGGTTGTGTGTTTTTACAATGTACAATACACACACACACACGGTTGAATGAATTTGCTCAGGTTTCCAATCGAAAATTTTTATCATACAGTGATGTAGGGGGGGGGGCGGCGTTGGCAAAAAATGGATTTAAAAAAACGTGTACAATTTCGTTTGATGACACAAATTCGGAGGAAAAAAAAAGGACACAAAGAGTGAAAAGTATGCGGGAAAGTTCGGTAGCAAAACAGGAAACTATAGTTTAATTTTATATTTTATATAAATAAACAGAAAAAATCACTTAAAATTTGGAGGTAAAACATTACAGGCTTCATAACATTCCAATCTACCGAGGAAACCTGTTTCTATTCCGTAGCGATCTTGAACGGGCCCCGCAGACAGCGAAAATGGATGAGGATACACACGGTTCATTAGGTTTGTGCAAAATCGTAAGGTAACACAATCGATAATTTCAAAGACAATTAAAAGATCTGGTGGAAACAACCAGTATTATGTTTCTTATTTTACTAGTTGATAACTTGAAGGGACCAACGTTTGTGTGAAGTACGCTCGATGGGTATAGTTGAACGTTTAAACATTAACAATTTCGTTTCTTAGCTTCTGCCGAGGATAGTGTGCGATATGTCGAAGCCTTTTGCGTTATGGGAAGGAACGTGTTCCACTTGGTGTAAAATCGAAAAGCACAGATGTTTCAAAAATTGTTTAAAATCATCAAAACAATTGCATAAAGACATTTTTTCTTAGGAACAAAACATGGCTTGAGACAGAAACAGAAACATCCAAAATGCTAATTGATTGATTTCATTTCAATTAAAATGATTATTACACATATGTTTGATGTCTCTCTAATGTAAATTCAACACAGGTTGTCTCACAAAATACAAAATAATTATTCTTCTGCTGATACCTGTTACTAGAAAAGGTTTCTTTTGATATTCTTTTCTGAGAATGACATAATTGCCCAGTGCACCCTTTGAACCTTTTGAAACTACTGTTCATAACATATTGTACCTTCGGCGATAGTGAAACGAGAAAGGACAGTTTGTGTGATGGGATGAATTGAAATACCATGTATAGCAAAATTCGCGATCAGATCATGAGTTGGACCAGAGAGTAAAAGAGAGAGAGAGGTACACAGAAGGAACGGACGGAAGAAAAATGTGAATGTGAATGACTCGTGGTTAATTACTACTACTTCGCTTTTTGTTTCAACCAGCATACACACTACACGATTGGCAATAGTAGGGAGAGAGAGAGAGATTCGAGCGATTAGTATTTCTCACTGTGTGGTAGGATGGTGGAGGGTATTATGGGGGTAGAACGAAATCAGACGAACGACTCAACGTGATTGACATATGATGTTTAGTTGAATGGGTCAAACCAATTGACAAGATCCTTTAATTTGTTGGTTTTTTACACTTTACACGCTGCCTTCAAAATGGATCATTTAGAAAATTTTCTCACAAATTTAATTTATTCTGAATACGAAGGATAATAATAATTTACAAACAAGCAAATAAACACACTCACGCAGACACACACAAACAATTAAATAATAAAATTTAGATACTGTTCACACAGCAAAAAAGAAACACTGGTTTCTTCATATTTAACTATTTTGAAATTGAATGAAAAATAAAGAGAAAACTAAAAATAAGACAGACTAACCTTATTAAAACAAGAAGGAAAAAAAAACAACAAACACAAACAAAACACATATTAACACCAGTTGAAAGTAAAAGGAAAGCTTTATCACTTTGTTTCAAGCAACATAAACAGGCTTAAATGTAATGAAGCTGTAATGAAACCTTCAAACCGACAACATGTTTTTATACAAATAAAATAAAACCAAAGCTTACGAAACAAAACAGAAAAAATAAATAAGCAAAAACCCCAAACAGAACGATTCAAAGGAAAGTAAAGTATTACTAATATGGATAAGACAACGACACAATACACTATTAAAAAAAAAACACGATTAAAACTTAAACATATGGACAGTTCTATTGCTTACAATTTCAATCAAATCGCTAATATGTACAATATGCAAGTAAAACCACAACACAAAAGCTTCTGGGACGGCAATCGAAGCGAACAACAGCGCAAAATCCACTCTGAGCTTAGTACAGAGGGGTGGGGCTAGAATATGTTTGAGTTGCAAGCATTATTGCTAAATGGTAAACGAAACTAAGTTTATTCAACAAGTAAAACCGGCGAAGCTAATAATCAACATTATGCTAAGATACTTCGCGCGTCTCACAGCTGCATATGGCTGAAGGGTTATAAAGCGTCTCGAATTGTTGTACCCAATTGTCGTGCGGTTTTCCAGGTCTGATAGTCAAATGATTTTGGTTCACTTGTCAATGCTGGCATTGGCAGGCTGTATATTTCACACCGATGCTCATAGTCTAGAGAGCTAAGGAGCAATTTAGCGGAGACGTGTACATGAAACAGTCTAGTATATGATGGTCTAGCGATTAGGAGTATATAATGGTCAAGCTAGCTATAGATAGGCTTTTCTTTGGTGTGGCACACTTTACTTCATGGCGAATTATCTTTGATGAGCATGTGAATTATGAACAAACTTATAAGGAGTTACACAGGAGAGAAAGAGAGAGACAGAGAGTGCGCCAGAGAAACACAACTGTTAAGGATCGTAGAGAGCAAGTAGAACAGGAGCGTCGGAGCATTTTACTGTCGCTAGTCCTGCACAGTAGCGCACACACATACACATGATTGACGAAGTTATGACGATGTATAGAGAGGAAAGGGATACTAGGAAAACAAAAACTGTAGCACCAAAACGTCGATGGACGAGAGGATCGCACATCAGCGTTGTGGGCGAAACACCGCCAGAGGGTGCGCGCGCGATGTGTTTCGACACCCGAGATGCGACACTTACTAGCTGCTTAGCAATCATCAGTACAGTCTTCAGGGAAAACTTCCTTCCACATAACGTAAAAAGATCTTCTAACGATGGTCCCAACAGTTCCAGTACCATTGCATTGTACCGGCCGCCACACGTGCCGAGGTGATACACCCGCGGGATCCCTTCCGGTGGGGACTGTGTATCTGTTTGTCAGTGAAGCGAACGGGCGTGAGTTATACATATTGATAGACAGACGGGAAGTTCGAGACGGATGAGATGGTGCAGCGCAATCGCAAACGCGTACGCAAACATTCGTGAAGAGCGGTAGAATAATAGAAATGGAAAAATCAATCGTTGAAAAAAGAAGGAAAAGAATTACAGGTGAATTTTACATGTTTTTATATGCTTGTAGGGTTAAGAGTGAGATAATAAGCTTTTAAACTGTACGATCCTAATACATAAGCTATTGGAACATTTTGTCAGTTGAAAATGAAAAGAAAGTGGAATTTTTTAAACTAATTTTACGTGTACACTTTGTAGGCCACACGAAAACAAAAGAAAGCGCAAAGAGTTGCATTACTTTTAAGGGCAGGAGGATAAACCGAAGGGGACACAATAGGACAACAAAAACTAGAACCAGCGCTACAGAGATGTGGAAGAAGAGAAAGATGCAAAATGTTGATGAAGATGCAAAAGGCTTGGGGTGAAGAATTGCTATTTATTTTTAAGAAGGAAAGAGTGTACTTGTAATCAATGTACCGCACGAAATGTTAAACAGGCTTTCTTTTAATGAACTTATTTTTTTCTTTTCGATTCCTTGAATCAGGAAGCTAGGAGCGAAACCGGTGGATGTTAGAAAGATAACAGAAACTCTTTCATTTACGCAACAGCCTTTGCTGTCTTTCTCTCCGTATCCTCATCCTCTTTCTGTCTGGTAAGCCCGCCTAACGATTTGCTTCGAAGATCCAGTTAATGTTTGAACAAAACATTGGAACATTAACACACAATTTACACACATACACACCTACATATTAGCGCTCGGGATTTGTTTTGCCTGAATTGACGAAACCTTTACACACACGCAGGTATAAGGTGAACAAAATATAACGATTGCTTTGCCAATTTTTAAAACTTTTATGGAATAATATTGTTAAAAACTATAAAATGCGTATTGAAAAATTCCAATTTCGTAATTCGGTAGCGCACAAGCTACCCTTAAATATTAAACGGAAATGAAAAAAAGAGAAACGAAACAAGAAATGCGGACAGCGCTACAAAAGTGGTACGGTGCGCCTTATAATTAAACTTTGTATATGTTTTTTTTTTGTATTTTCATACGCAAGAAAGGAACAAATAATCATTCAAACCAAATAGGCAAATATTTTAGACTGATATGAGAGTAAATGGGCGGACTTACAAAATAAAATAACACAAATTAGGCAAACAGAACGTGAAGCTTTTCCGGAAGATGGTATGTACCACAAACGCAGAAGGAAATAAATTGAACGATAGACACAATTTTAGGGGGACGTAAAAACAAACGAAAACGGTTCCGGAGCGGCAACTTCTGCACAAAGCAAGTAAGTGAATGCTTGGAAATGAAAGTGGCAATAAATCAAATGATAGGAGGAGAGAGAAAAAAAAAACAGGTACTTACCGTGTGCCCCTAGTAATTTGTAAAACCTATACTCTAAGTGTAATTGTGGTGCTTTTGATTTCATTGACTCCATTTTTATTGCTACGTGTTCATTGTTGTATAGGTTTTTCCCTGCAGCGAGAAACGAGAACGAGAAAAGAAGAACGATTAGTAAAAGAGTGAAGTATTTAGGTGTGCAAGAAAACGTACTGCACTACTTAGAACTGAGAACTGAGCAAAGAGCGTAGTATTGAGTACATACATAAATGTAAACCGTCTAACAAATAGCTAAGAAGCATGATGTGCATACAAATTGCTTCTAGAGTAGCTTTTAGAATCAATTGTAACTGGCACTCGATAGATAAAGTTACATACGTAACATGCATATCGAATCAATGGAATTGAAACAAAAAAGATCGTGCACTGATACGAAACGTTCTTGTTTAATTTGCAAACATTTAGTTGCAAGGCTTGTTAAACATGAAACTGTTTTTTAACTGTTTTTAACATTATCATTTTCAAATAGTTTAGTTAGAATATTTTAAGAACTGCCACGCAGAGAGTGTACGGCAGTCTGTTATAAGAAACTTTGAAATGCATTGTATAGCAGCATGACATTAGGTCCAACAGGTAATTATTCCATACATTGTAGTTGACTTTCTCTATAGTACAATCTAGCTTAATACTACTCCAAGTGTAGGTCTTACGGCTGTGAAACAGTGGATTTAATATTAAATGGTGCTCCTATTAATATCGCAACATTATATTACAGACCTATTCTAGGTTAGCTATCAATCACATTATCATGTTAATAGCAGCATACCCTTTACCATAATGCGATTGCTTCAAGCAAAGTTGTTGTTGCATACACGTAAAGAACTTTTTTTTTTATTTTGTTAGTGACGGCTAAGAACGTATTTAAATTGCATACATTTGCAATACGGACCACTGGGCGGAAAAAAAAAACTCACACATCACTACCAGTACACGATTGTACAGCGTGTGGAAGTTGTCTAGAAACTTCAGTTTCAGCATCAGTACGCACCTTCGCACGACTTCACTGTACTTTGTGTGTATGCACCAAAGAATGGAGACCTCAAACAGTAAGTATGGAAAATGGTAAAACTGGACACACACACACACCGCATGTCGCTCGACAGACACCTCCGTATCCCCTCCGCTTCTTTCAAAGGTTTCCAATGTTTACGGCCAGTGTATTGCCTTTCACATCCGGTTCTTTGGGCTACCCGGTAGAAAGAATTTTGCCAACGGTCAGAGCCCATGAAGAAAGCCCTTCAAGTGCGGACAAGCAAGAAATGCATACATCATCATCATCATCATCATCATTTTTTACCGTATGGTTTTCGCATGGAGAGAGGGGAGCAGTGAGAACTCAAAATTAGGTTAGATATTTCGTACCACACAGACACATTGCTTCATGGTACTTTTCCCTTTTTTCGTTGGCTTCTACTTGGTATGGAAATGATGATCCTCAAAAACGCATGCATCCGAACATAATTAACCAGAAAGACCCTTTTCATTACTTCCCCAATGGAATTAGACGAAATAAAATAAAAATAAAATAAAAAAGCGTCTTTTGGGTTGAATGTTTTAAATTTCCATACCAAGAAAGCTCTAATTGGCAAAAGATAGTGTAGACTCAATTGGCTTAGACTTACGAGACATTTTTTAAAATAAAAGCGTGATTTTGATGTAGCATATGTAACCGCTAATCTTATCGAGTGGCTTTGCATCACTTTATATCGCTGTTTAGTACTTTATACAGTATATCTAACAGTTACCACCATTTGTTGTAAAAGTAAGCGACATCCGCGCTTACGATTTTAGAGCCGTTGTGCCGCTACAGAGCGAGCAACAATTTCCATTTTCATCCACCTACACGACATCCGGACCAGTACCCGGCTGTTTCCGCCCGGACGACAAGACCCACTCTCCACCCGGGCGCACACAACCTTCAATCTCACCTTGAAAGGCCCGCCAGAGGAGAGAGAGAGAGAGAGAGAGAGAGAGAGAGAGAGAGAGAGAGAGAGAAGAGTCCCCTCCGCCAGTAATCTGGTTTATTTGTTCGAATTCTTCTCTGCAAAGCTTGGGAGGGGAGTTGCTGCCTTGCACGGTGGTACGGTGGCTCAGTCATGCAAGCGAATTTACTTATCCCACCCTCCGCCAAACGTTCAAAAGCTTTGGAAAAGCCCTTACCGAAAAATAAGGTAGTAAGCCTTACTGTTTGTGTAGTGTGTGTGTGTGTTGGTCAATGGTCTTACACAGTTGAAAAACTGCGCCCCATACACATTCGATGCTTTCTCACCCCAGTCACACCATAGGGAATTGGAGAGGGAAGTGTTCACCATCGTTTTACTGGCTTTCTGGAGCGGAAAACAGGCGGCCTATAAATTCTGCCCGATGGAAACCCATTTCCATCGATTATAAATGCAAATCAGCACTTCTTGCGAGGTCACTGATGGATACACACACATAGCGACACCACACACACTACATTGTGCAACAAAAATATTGAAAGAAAAGCTCTGAAAAATCAAGGAAAGTAACCTTACAAAAGGGAGAGGGACAGTGGAGTGGTTCTGGTTCTACCGGAAGAAGCGAATGATGCTTTTATTCTAATGAGAAATTTCGTTGGTTACCGGTGTGTTTGTGTGTGTGTGTGTATGGTAACATCCTTGGTTGACCAGGCTGCGTTCATTAATTGTGTAAATACATGTTTTGAATGGAAAAGCTGCTTCACGAACGAGTAATAACTTTTCATAAACTTATTCTTTAGGCAGCTCAAGGCAGATCGAAACACGAATGTTTCATGGATTCAACAATAATTTATCCATTACTTACAATTTATGCTACAAAAGCATTTCTTGACCTTGCGTCACATGGAACATTTGGCCCAGCACTTGCCATTACTTTGCAGTAAACAGATTCGTACAACGATATGGACGGCAGGCAACAAACGGAAAAGCAAAACCCACCCGCTACCCATTCTTTACTGTATTATTTCGGCACTCCGAAGTCAAATAATGCTTCCATTTCATGGCACGATGGGATTACACATACACCAATGCTCCGTTACCCCACCGGTCCGAAAACGCTTTCTGCCAACCTAGGAAGGGGCTCTATACATAGCGGAAAGTGAACCTGTCAGTATAACGAATTATATCCTGGTTTTATTGTTGCGCGGCGGACCTCCCTAAAAGTTTATGTGAATGGAACTGTCCTTTCCGGTCTTATGGGATTTTCAACCACCGATTGTAGGAGGATTGAACCTATCAAACCTATGCATGGTGCCAAGCTGTTAGCGATGGGAGTTGGAAAAGCTCACGTCGGACCGTCAAATGTTTCTTGCGGATGGAATCACCTTCCTGAGACGAGATAGAGAGAAGCTCAGCAATACAAATGCATATGGTAAAAACTCATGCAAATGCAGCACCACAAATAATGCTTGGCTTTTGAAGTTCAAAGTTTGTCACAATTTCCGAGAGGTTCTCGGCTGGACACATCGGGCCCCACACGATAAGCGCACGTTCTTGTTCACTCGGTTCTAGCGATACGAGAATTGGGGAACATTTTATAGGCCCTTATCACGGCACTGGCCGTGGATTGTAGCCCCCAAATTTTGATTGTTTTACTCACTGGGGATGGGGCTAGAAAAGGCAAGCAAATGGAACGTTAACACACAGGAACCAAAATCTGACGGAAAACAGCTCACGGATCCTTATCGAAACAGTGGACGAATGTTGCCACTTGACCTACGAAACGTTACAGAAAAGTTTCCTCGGTTTCTTTTTGTGGGTGTGTGCACATTCCCATACATTCCCATACATCCCATAATATATCCATTAAGATATATTAGTTAAGGAGCCTTTCTCTGAGGTCCACCAGAAGGGTAAACGAATTTCGTAGCGTTTGACTGAACCGCCTCGGAAATGAAATGTTTGCCACCACTTTCAGACAGGCAACTGCTTACCACCCTTTGGGGCTAACGTTAGTGTTAAACTATTCTTTTATAAACCCAACCCACCAAAGATACAGGGAATGAGGTGTTGAGACGGTAGATATTAAAGCATTAGATGCTACCTAATGCATGACGAACTACCACTACCAGGTAAGGTTTCGCTCCGATCCGAACAAAACAACACACAATCGCCCCCAAACCGTCGCCGCGCTAAACGCTCATTATGCATTCCAGCCCATTTGCTGTCTGCCGTCTGTCCGGTTGGCAATGTGCAGATTCCGGTGGAGAAGCGGACGGAATCAATAAGCAGATGATGCGAGACGCTGCCACCCCGTGCTTCTTTTCTTGCGAGCAGTATGCACATTAGTAATTTGACCTTCAACGGAGTTCCGCTGGGGCTGGTCCAAGTGTGCATAGAGCTCAACTTTCCACCCCGTGGCGCGACCATGACCGAGTGGAAAACCGTACACGTCTCGTCGAAGGATGGTAAACAACACACGCGCACACCGGCGGTGACACATCGCGGCACTTGTACAAGCACACTCTCCACATGAACATAAGGGCTCGGTGGTGTTAAAATTATGCTCTCACCACCGGTGAAAGGGGAAGGCAGCGATAAACAAGTGTGCAGGCACTGGTTAAGACTATTTAAGCCATCGCTTATGTCGTGCAATTCATCACTCAGCACTGCTGCTGCTGCTGCTGTTGCTGCTACTTGAACGTCAACATCAAGCACCGGAAGTACACACATCATGACATCACGGAGTGTTTCCCTGCTGGTGGCGCTGTTCTTTCTGCTTCATGTAAGTGTGTAGCAGTGCATTTCTTCACATCCTTTACCGTCTCTCTAAATTGCGTGTCTACTATTCATCGTTTCACCCGCTCTCAGTGTCCTGCATATTCATTCGGTTTCGGTTGGTGGTTTCTGTGGTCGTTGACAACGGCAGGCCTTTCAACAACCACCTCAGCCACCTCCTCCTCGGTTTCCCCCTCCTCCGCCGTCAGTCAATCCGCGAACGGGCTAGACATATCGCTGGGCAATCGCGAAAACAGCAACACTGTTGGAAGTGACAACGGAACCAACATTTCCAACGTGGAAGTTAACTACGCCCGTGAGCTTCCCTTCACGTATCCAGCGGTCCTTTCCAACCTGCTGCCCAGCAGCGAACTCCGAACCATCCTTTCGGCCGACACACTCTCGCCCAACGTTTGGATCGAAACCATTCTGGAAGCGTACTACCGTGCGGCCAACGAGAGCCGGCGCGACACGCTGGGCACGCTCAGCACGCAGCTGGCCGAGCTAGAGGCCTACGCCGAAGATGTCGCGTCAATGCTCGACCGCATTAGGATCGCGTACGGTATCGAGTTGAACCGGCGGCTGCTAGCGCTGGACGTGGCGGTGTTGCGATGCACCCAAGGGCAGGCAGTCGATGCGCTTGCCAAAAGCGTGCTCGAAGGTGAGCGTGATTGCGTGCCGGATCGGCTCGAACGAGCGCGGCACGCACAACGGGAAGCGGCGCACAACATGAGCCGCCTGCTGGTGGAATGGGACGAAGGATACCTCAGGGACGAGATAGCACGCTGCCCGGTGCAGGAAGCCGATGACTTTCCACCCAGCAATGAATACCAATTGGCATGCATATCGAGCGTAAGCAGATGTTCATTCTAGCTTTACAAGCGTGTTTTCGTGTTGCTCTAACAGCTTTTGCTTTGCTTCACACTTTGTTTTCAGATTTTGCACGAGGTACATCGGAACACGCTGCTCATGGCGCACAAAGCGCGACAACTGACGCTGGCAGCGACCAGTGAATTGGACACATCCAAGCCAAACATGTTGCTATGCGCCGAACGCCTGGTGGAACGTGCGAAGGAAAGTCTGGACGCAATAGCCACTGTTACTTCCGACTGTCAAACGAGCGTTTTGCAAGACGGCAAAGTTTAGTGTCCCCCTCGTGGATGCTTGCCCTTGGCATGACACCTCGACCCGGTACCAAGCGATGATAAGCCAGTCAGTTAGTGGGAAACAAGTTCATGTTGATCTAAATTGTAAAGTCGTCAAATAAACAATAAATTTACATCCTTGCTGCGGTAGTACACCGGTTGCTGTTGGTGTCATCTATTTATGACACCCACCTTCATGTGCAGTAAATATTTGCGCAACTGTCACGGACAATACAGCTACAGGGGCAGTCGATATAAGAAGAGACCTCATCGGAAAATAGTATCTAGTTCTCAAGGAAACTCCTACCTAAAAATGTGCAATTTGATCCGACTAGTTGTTACAATCTTCGTTGGCGTGGTAAACGTTTTGCAGACAATTAAATTTGGCAACAGTTTTTTGCGACCTCATCAGATATTCTTTTACAACAGGTTTTCACACCACAACACAAATGCGAACCTTTCTTTTTCGCATATCCACGACCAGCCCAATTACGACCGTCCAATCCCTCTGCGGCATCAGCTACTAACCCTACCGCGCAGCAATCAAATGTAACGATAGCATTGGGAAATCGTGTCAACACTGATACCGCTTTGGACGATTACGGCACCCGGGTGGACGGTGTGACGATCAATGTCGACCGCCGGCGGAAGCGTCGCGATGTTTGGGGTCTTTCCTCGATACTTGGTCCGAACGCACCGAACGGTTCTTACATCGCTATCGACAACCAGGTGTTCCCATTGCCCGAGAACTTATCCAACGTTTCGCTTAACATTACCAGCCTGTCAAATTCTACACCCGCCTCGTTTATACCCGCTATACCGGAGAATTACACCAGCGCGCTTCAAACGCTGATGACCAGATTTCAGACGCTTCCTCTCGATGCCATGGACAGTACCGTGAGAGTACTGGACACCGCGTACCAGAACACCTTTGGTCGGCTCTTCCTTGAGCGCAGCTTCGAGCGACTTAATCACACGCTCGACTACGGCCGTACGGTAGTCCGCAACGGTCTCGACAATCTTGCCACCCAGGCGGGACAGGGCTTCGAACAAATCATCGCCAGATTTAACCGCTCCACGGGAACCGTTCGGCGGTGTGTCGGAGACAACTTGAACCCCACACACGTGGCCAGATCCGTTGTGGACAAGGGCTACAGCTGCATCAATCGCAAGTGGCAAGAGTTGGTCGACCTGGCGGGCAACATCGGCGAGGATGTCGTCGCTGCCGACAAGGGTGCGTCGGAGTTTCTCGCTAATCTAACCACGTGCAGTGGTGGTGCTTCGGGCAACTTTAGTGCTTCGATCCCGCCGCCGGAACGAAACGCCTCCCGGCGCCAATGTTACGTGCGTGTCATCGGTTCCTTTCCCCAACCGCTGCTGTTTCTGCCCGTCTCACTCGCCATCGATGGTGCCAAGCTGTACGCTTCCGTTTCCGCACTGGAAGCGGATGTGGGAGCCTGTGCGGCTGAGGTGGCCCTTGCAATCGGCATGATGACGGCACAGATCGGCACGAAGATCGTACTTTGTCAAGTGTTCCCTTCGTAAGGGAAGAAAGAGGGATGCACGCTTCGAAGCTTCTCGTCGTTACGAAATGCAATATACAGGGTTTCCAATCATATAATGGAACAGTTCAATCGGTTAGGGGAATGTTGCAAATCAATAGAGAACATTGCAATCGTCGTGTGGAGTTTTGCAATCATATAGTGGAATCGTGCAATCATACAAGGGAACTTTGCAAATGTACTGTGGAATTTTGACATCTACCGTGGAAGCCGCTGTAAACAACTCCGCGCGGGTTTGTAAATTTCTGCATTTTTACAATTTTTTCTGAACTTTTACGCAGGAAATTGTAAGCTTAGCACTTCTCGAGCAAGAATCCTGCTGGAAACCATTCATGGTCGAAGAATACAGTCACAAAATTGCATTTGAATTTGGGCTGTTTACAGCGGCTCCCGCGGTAGATGTCAAAATTCCACAGTACATTTGCAAAGTTCCCCTGTATGATTGCACGATTCCACTATATGATTGCAAAACTCCACACAACGATTGCAATGTTCCACTAACCGGTTGAAACGTTCCACTAATTGATTGAAATGTTCCATTATATGACTCGAAACCCTGTAAAACCAATTCCAACTTACCCAGCCTGAGTTCACCGAAGTTGCCACAGCCGATCTTTTTGCCGACGCGGAAGTTTGGGCCCACCATCAGGACGCCCGAGGACGAACTGACGGAATGGCGTGCCGAGTACATACTGCTGCCGCCTCGTGCACCACCGCCCCCGCCTCCACCTCCTCCGCCACCGCCGCCGGCTGTGTTGGATGCTCCGGCACCGGGAACACCGCTAAACAGAATTGGGAACAGGCAAAGAAAACAAAAGAGAATGTTAGCTATGATTGAAAGGACAACATATTCTAGAATTATATTAGTATTTCTTAACGACTAACAAGAAGTGTTAAATTTTCCTTCTCCCAGCAATTGAATTTAAATACCTTGAATGTATATTGTGCAAACGTATACTGTAGAAACCACCAATGTGACTATTTTAAAAAAGACAGTTGGCTAATGATTACATTTCGGTGTTGTGAAGAAATTAACTGCTGATGGCTTTCAACATGCTCAAATCGTAACAAACATCAAGAATAACGTTTTTCAATCTACTTTCACCGGTTTGCCTTTTGTTTAAGCAGTGAAGCCGACAAACTTCTGCATAGCAATAATAAGAACAATCAAACTTAAATTACGACAAACGAATGGCAAGACAATTTGACTAAAAACTTGACTAAAAAAGTGCAAAATCATCACTTGTGCAATTTGGTTGATATGTTGGATGCATTTCCAACCATTCCGCAAACCTTTCATCACGGGGGGAGGGGGTGCAATGTGGTTGGTTTGTTGCTTGCATAACTTTAGGCCATTCCAATGGCCATACATGCTAATTAAACCTACAGTGACGACTGAACCTACCGGTCCTACCGATTCTGAGATTCAAGCTGAACCTACCAGGTTCAAAATTTTGTACCTAGGTCTGAACGATTTGTGTTCCTGTAATCAACGTATTCCAATGTGTTGTAATTTTTATTTTTTCTAATACGGTATTGATTGGGCCATGTGGACCGTCAATTTATTTATAAATAAACAAATAAACAAATTTCGGAACGCGCATCACTAGAACCTACAGCAACAGAATAAAATCTGATGCGAAAGAGATGCGGTTCAATGATGAGAATCGATCTACGTCCAGACCCTGCAGCAGTCGGTGCGTTTAACATAATGACAGCGAATGACACTCGCAGGCAGACAGTTCAAATCAAACTTAAACAACTCACTGAAACAGCAGATCGTTTCTTCAGCGGAACATGAGTAAAATAAAAGCCACTTCTTTTCTTTCCTTTCAAAGGAAAATTTAAATGAAACATGTTTTGCACAACGACCTTAGTCATCAAATTAACATCCCTTGACCACCCACCAGGTCAACCGATCATGTCAGTAAAATTTTTCGAAGTAAAATAAATCTGCCCTTGCCCGAAACGCCGAGTAGCGCGAATTGGTGTGTACTGTCGGAATGAAATCAAGTTAAAGCTAACAACATTCCATCACAACACGCTCGCTGCGCGCCTTAGTGCGATAATTAGTTTTATTCGGGTCCAGCCTGGCGCCCTACACACGTCCGATGGAATCGCGCGTGAACGCTTCACTCCCTTGAGGTTGGTCGATGCCCGGGACTTAATTACTGTCACGCAATAAAAAGGCACACTCCACACCCTCTGGCACGTCATCCTCGCTTTAGCTAACTCTAGCAGGCGCTCGTAACACACCAAACGCCCAGGAGTTAAACACATAAAGCGCGCGTGAACGGAGCGATAGAAAAAAAGGGGCCAAAGCCTGAACCGACTTTTCCACAATTCCACTTAATGCCGGAATGGTTGAACCAATCCGCCGGTCACCACAGCCACCCGCAGTGAGGTGGATAAGTTGACTGCCCTCAAGCGTACGCAAGCCTACTGAGTCACAGGGAGGAGAAGGCGCGCCCGGTCCGAATGAGAGCATATCCTGGTGACTAACGGTGAGAGAAACCCCATCCGTTACCGGCACAGGATACACGATGACCGATAAGGGACAAACAAAGCACGGAAACAACCCGGCCGCCAACACATCCCTGAACTCTTTATCAGCAGATACTATCAGCGCAAGGCTCTAGGCTTTCCATTGGGCCACGGACATATGGGTGCGCACGTTTCCTTTCGCCCAGTGCTTGCGGCCATTTCCTTCCTTCCGTTGGCAGCAGAAGACGACCACCAACCGACCAGCCACTTAGGATGCCTAAATTTTCCATCACATCTAATCGTAAGAATTGAGTTCAATCGATCGAGGTCAACACCTTTTCGGGTTGTTCTGCTTCAAATCAAATGGTTTGCTTCCGCCGTTTCGGGGTCACTGCCGAATTACATCCGAATTTGCGCCCAGTAGGGGGAGGGGAAGAGGGAGAGAGAGAGAGAGAGAGAGAGAGAGAGAGAGAACCGGGTGACTCACGGGATTTTCCCGAAAATTGATTCGCTGCTGTTTATCTTGATCGATTTGTTTTTTTGTTTCGGTTCACCGATTAACACACACACACATACACTCACCCTACGAAGGGGGGGAATGGAGATTGGTCACACATCTAAACGGGTTGCTCTTACTACCCTCTAATACATTATGTACAGAAATTTACTGCACCGCCGACCGCGCTCACTTCATTGACCTGAGACAAGGACTCGAAGCATAAAAAGCACCCACCACCCACCCGGCGCTGTTCCCAGTGTAAGAGGAAGGTGTGATGGTTTTGTGGCCAAAACTTGGTGACCTTATTTTCTGCTACATTGGTACGTTTTCGACAAGGGACCGATTGTAATTTATCCAGTGGGAAAATTGAGCGTGTCTCCGCTCTGCTGGGGCCCGACGTTCGTGACCGGGAGGGATTTCAATTCAGACCCTCAGAGCGCGTTTCGCTATGTAGGACATACGGCGGAAGTTTACTTTCGAAGGATACCACAACCAAACGCCACACACGTGTTCCGGAAAAAAGTTTTTCATCGCTCCTTTGGGTTGCAACCACCTGACAAAACTTTTAAGTCGGTCAGAGTCGATTGGGGCGACAGGAGAAATTTCTTTCGTTGACGTCTTGGCTTTGACATAAGTTATTCTAATTGTCCAATCAAGAATTAGGATAGGTCGAAGTTGCTAGACCACAGAACGAGCTCCCTTGGCAGATAAGTTTTTAAAACGAATTTGTTTTTCAGCTGGAATCATCTTATTACCATTTAGTTTATTTCTATACTTCAATAAAGTATTGAATAATTTCATTAATTGAAATAATTAAAGAAATAATTAAAATAATTCATTTAATTGTTAGTGTACTGATGATAATATTTAATTATCAATAATACACTAAAAACCTATAATGTTTTTGCTAGTAATGTACTTAAGACGAAATAAACAGAATCAGATGAGCGAATATGAGGAAATGCGTTAAAATTACCAGCTGGTGCTTTAAGCCAGGTATACAAGCAAGTGAATGAAAAATGATAAAATATGATCACCAAATAATTACCAAATATAAAGCCGCATATCAGTGTCCGCCTCTCTGTTGGGGTGCGCGCAGAACGTGTGCAAAGAAAACCTCTACCAGATGACCACCCACTTTCCGCCGTTTTTTTTTAACACAAAACTACAAGCTCATCCGTTTTGTCGGTATAATTATTGCATTCTGACACTCTTCATCTGGTAGTGTGCTGTTGGTGCGATGTAAGTAACTGCATGCATTAACGTAAGGAACATTAAAAAAACACTCAACAAGACTGTACAATTCGAGATATCGTGTGTGTTTCTGTGTGTGCTTAAAGCAATGTCGATTAAAACGGGTGATTAATTATAGAAAAAGTTTTAGTGATAAAGTTTTTTTTTCGCCAAACTACCGAAATTATGAGTGCTAAACTTAAGATGATTCTTATCGATGTGTCCCTGCAAATATTGCACATTCAAAAGTTGGCGTATAAGAAATGCTGGGAAAATCCATTTTTCTTGATAATTTTTTGATGCATAAATGCAGAAACACCATGCAAGATAACATCTTTCAAGGTAAACAAATGCAAACAAAAAAAGGCCGGTGTGAAAATAAGTAACGTTCAGTTTTCCCATAGTACACAGATAAACGAAAAATAGGGGCACATTAAAACGCGAAACAAAAGCACAACGCTTCACCAGGTCCGGATGCTGGCGGGACTTTGGGATGTTTCGAATTCGTTTGACAGACTTTAAACGCACTGTTGAGCTTAGCAACAAAAAACCCTTTCCAATCCGCAAAAAAAAAAGCTCGTAAACAATCTTAGCCTTCAAAAGATAACTGCAGTTGCAGGTGTGCGAGAAAAAAAAAGATGCTCCTTTTGTTGCTGTGTCGTAACACACAATACAGCACACTGGAGATGCCGCCTCTACGCTTCTGCCAATCTCATTCCACCCGCAATGCAACGCAAGTAAACGAGCGTCTTTACTGTCTTTTCAGCGGCACACACTGTGATGATTCACTGCTCTCGTTTTCCATTTTCGTAACAATATAATGTACGCTCTGCATTCGCGTAGTGGATGCAACACACACGTAACGTGCACCTTGGCCTACAATATATATCATGCGAAAACAATGTCCTAAAAAAATATGCTATTCTTTCACAAACCACACGTAAAACGATATGCGCTTAGTTTATCTCAATCTTCCACCACCTTGTCCTGTTTTGTTTTAAAGCATTTAAATGAACATTTCTACCATTTCTAAAAGAACTGCTATTTAACACCCACATTGAAAAAGGAAACTAAATCAACAAACGAAACGAATGCAATAAAATATCTTAAGTATCTTTAAAAGACGAGTAGACCATCTTTGCCGTGCCGTCATACGCGGATGCTGAAAAGGAATGGCACAAGAATGCTAGATGCAGTAATTTCCACACGGTACACTTTCACCTTTCACTAATGTTGCAACCGTTCTCACTTTATCTATGAATGATCAGTTAATAAGTTAAACTCAACATGAAGAGGGAACTCCGAAAGCAACAAACTATCAACGCCTGTGGCTCGTGCAACACATCTTGACACTTGGTTCTGTGAGTGCAAACTAAACTTCTGCCTTCAACGAACGGACGGTGGAAAACAATAGTGGACAACAAATCAGATTGCACACGACGCAAATGTAGCCCGCAACCCAGCTCTGCTGCCCAGCTTTTCCAGCATTTCCTGTGTTCCTGCTGACACACAAACCACCAATCCACGTACACACATGCAGCCGATCTGAGTGACAATATGGAAAATGTCAACCCAGCAAGCGCCCACACTGTGTCACACTTCAAAAGACGTCTTCCGCTAAGAACTTCGATCCACAGTACGATCCATTGGGGAATGGGGGGAGGGGGGGGTGCTGCTGTCATGGTTCTATTGGCGCCCTGCACTACATACTCCTGCCCGTACTCTACCCTTTTCTTGCTCCACGGTGTGCACGTGCCACCAGTCCGAAGTACGCACACGGTCTCAACGTGACCGAAAGTGGCGTGAATAATAAAACCATACCCGAACCCACTGCTCACCTACTGTACCCTTCTTCTATCCCACGGGGAAATGATTTACTTCAGCGCTCGAAAAGCTCGGAATGCCCCCCCCCCCCCCGGTCACCACCACACCAGGAGACAGGTGAGGCTCGTGTCAGTAACACCGCACCCACCGCTGGAGCCATATGGTAGGGCAAGGCAAGACAGAGGGTGAAATGGGCCATTGAGACAGGGGAAGAGAGGGAAAGAGAGAAAAGGGAGAGTTGAGTTACACATTTGCATCACTGTTTTTGATCCGCTTGTCACCTTTACCGTCGGGTGTCCTCGGTCTTCTCTGCCCGCAGTATGCAGAAGCGTGACACGTGTCGAAATGGGGACAAAGGCGTATCCTTGCGATCACGTGTAGTTTCCAGGCCCGCACGGCCTCAATAGCCATTTAATTTAATCACCATCAAACGTATTTTAATGTAATGAAGGGATTTTAGTGTTTTGGATTAGGGAACCAGTGAGAGTGAAAAAGGTAAAGTGAATGCGTTTGCGAATCACGTGTAGCGTTAATGTTCCAGTGTCAGCGCGTGGATGAGTTTATACAGAGGCACAATACAATGTAGTCGAATATCGTTTTTGTTCATAAGTTCGCGATCTTACAGTGTCGTGGACGTGTTATCTTTGCTTATCTGACGACATGTTCCTCATATTAACCAGCTGCAATAGCAAACAGTTCGATCGAACATGAGTTGAAACTGTATTCGTACTCTTCGAATTCTTCTAAACTTCGAAAGAATTTCTCAGCTTTGAAACACATCGTTAGAACTGTGCAAACAGACGTTATTTCAAAATTATTATCCCACTCTCAACCGACAAACAAATTTTGCCCGTCTGTTGCCGTCTGTCCCAGCTTGCGAGTGGAGACATACGCAAAAGCACAGTAAAACGTGCGTCTGGTGTGCAAATGTGCAAAAGCTACCCGCATGTTCCGCGGCGGGCGGCCATGTGGAGCACGCGCGCGATCGCGATTTTTGTTTGCCTCGTTTTTGAATTTAGCTTCGGGCGAGGGGTGTTGTTTATCCCCGTCCCCATCGAGCAGTGGATCATCGTTTCGGTAACGAAAGGGGTATAAATGCTTCGAAAGCATGTCTGGTGCTGCTTTTGCAGCTGCTGCTCTCGAGTCCCACCCGCCGTTGATTCACATGGAATGCACGTTTTAGTGTTCTGCCTCTCTGCCTTCGCTCCATCATGGAAGTGAGGGCGAGTTTTTATTGACTTTCAATATGGAAACAAGAGGACACTGGGAGAACATCACGATGATGAAGACGTGTGACTACAACACAAGGTTTAGCGCTGGAGAAGAGGATAAATCGTAAGGTAATACAGCGTTCTTTCTACCTTGATGGTAATATAAAAAAACGGAACGCAACCAGTGCTATTTTCATCTTCATGTTTTTATTGTTGCACAATTTTCTACAAAATGCAAAATTTGATACAATATTAGCCAACCAGTACTACTACAACCTTCATTACAAAAGCGACACCAGTGAAACGTCACAGCTCTTGTTTTGTGCAAATAAAAATAGGTAACCTTCCATCGCGCGGTGCGAATTGCGCGTTTCTAATAAAACCTTTTCGTCGCTGTTTACATTTATTCATGGCGCGCTGGTGACGTGCTAATACCTTGCAGGCTCTTATCGGTCATTCTAGTCACGCAGTTTACCATTAACGGCTAATGAGGCGTGGTGTGCGCACTTCGCTGCACACCAAATGCACACACGTGCAGATCCATAACATTGCTAGCCAACAATAGTGCACAGGTAGATTTTACTTTCCCTTTTTGGGAACATAAGGTGCAAGAAATGAGGACGAGAAGGATGGTATATTTATCTATAGTAAATCAAACTAAGTTCAAAATAAGTTCTACATAGTTGTAGAAAGCATTACACATCTTGCTGTGCTTCGTTAAGCCACTTGTGCAGTTATATACAAAATGTTAGTGTAGTTCCACACCATCCATATCCAGCGTAAAAAGGTGTACATAAAGCAATCGTTTACCGATTCACAGAACGAGTGGCGCATGTGCTTTAAAGCGTTAATGCATCGTGTCAATAAATATAGGTTCAAATGTGCAGAAAGCATTCGACGCGTGCAGAGAGAGAGAGAGGGCCACTGTGTGATGAAGTAGAGATTGCAACCGAAATGCAATCGTTCGTACCTGCAATGAGTGATCTTTTTCGGACGAAAGTTCAGCGGAATGCATAACATTGGTGCCCGTGTGTGGGGTGGTGTATTAAGGATTGATTCGTCGTTGGAACTAGGGATAGAGTTTACCAATTCACTTTTGCTGCCAAATAAGATGCAAAAGCTGGTTTCGTTCGCAATACAACGCTGGCTGTAGACGTTACGGTGGTCGGACTAACGTCGGCATAGACTAACTGCATGAACATTTCATACTTTACTTCCTAGCACTTTTGACCGTTTTTTTGCTGATACAGTGAAAATTTTCAGACAGAAAATGTATTTAATGCTATGCAATAAAATGTCAAGGGGTGAAGGAGTTTATTTTATCCCAAAATGAACTTAAATTGCTCCATCTTTGAATGGCATGAAAAGACAAATTTTCTCATTTAGCTATCTAAATCAAAGTTGTTTTTCTATTTTAGAAACCAACATTAAAACTACTTCTCCCTTTTTAAACCTCACACTGCTTTATAGTTAACTTTCCGCAAAGATGCAAAGGGAACCAATAAATATAAAAAGAAACTCTATTCACTGATAAACGTCTGTCTGCCGTGCAACACCAGCAACAGACAGCTATCATCGTATCAGCGCTTCGTCATTCATAGCCCAAACAGGCAGCTTTTCCTTCCAACAGTCGTCTTAATCATCTTTCACGCTGTCCATCCCATCCGAGCATCGTTTTTTATCTGCAAGTGATTTTTTTTTGCTCACTCTCAAACCATGTGTCATTAAACTGGTTGACTCGGTCTCTCCCCACAGCGCTTATCACTAAACGAACAGAAAAGTCAAAGCCCTGAGAAGGAGACTCTTTACCGCACAGACACGCTCTAATCACACAGTACAGATCGCACCCAGCAGTCGAAACAACGCGATTCTAAAAAGGTCATTTTATCTGTTTGAACATTGAATTCGCAACAGACACACAGGTACTTCAGTTGGGGGCGGGGGGTTCTTGTAGCACTCACAGTTGACTTCATTTTTTTTTTCTTTTTGAACCGTTATCAACACTGCCCCCCCCCCGCCCCCCCTTCAGTTTCACATGCTGTGATTGATTGCGAACTACACACGATGGAAAAGCTATCAGTAAGAATGGAAAATGTGGCTCATGCACACACGCGCTCGCAGGCCTAGAGCAATGACACAATCGACATGTTTCGCAGTGTGCTAATTAATTGTTGAGCACTCTCGATTCGATTCGCCTCACTCAACATTATTTGTTTGCCACTACGCAAGCAGTGCGCGGATCGATAACACACTCTTCTCGTCCGCAAAACGCGTGACCATGGACGAAGACACACACACGCACACGCAGGCACAAATAGCCACGAGTCAAGAATATTAGAGGCTACGAAGAATAAATAGCGTAGCAACAGTGTGGGTTGGAAACACTTTCCCAAGTTCTGATGGGAAACCTAGAGAACGCTGCACAAATATTAGCTGCATTTCAGTACATGTTGCCTGGGACACGCTCCTATTTTAAAGAGGCTAACACACATCCCATAGAGACGCAGATCACACTTGGTTCCCAACGTATCGGAAGGACGATACGCATCGAACTAGAACTCCATCTGTTCACCACGGACGTACGCACACATTTTCTCTCTTCTCGTCGAAACTATTGCGCACTGGAAGATCTGTTTAAACACGCACACACCGTGATCCACGCACGCACGGGGATGTGATGCATTTTCACTTGCCGGCACACGATCCCAGCCCGCTGTAGCGAAGCGGCACACAGACACACGTTCTGCTCGTTAAAAATAAACTTTTCTCAAAAAGATGCACAACCTAGCGCACCGCCATCCTCTTCGCCGAGATGATCTCTGGATCGCTCCATGAAGATAGAGAATGGCAGTGAATGGCGAGACAACAAAAAAAAAACCTACTGGAACTGTTAAAACGCTCCTTCTTGAACTACAACACTCCGCCAACCTGGCACACGCGTGTGTGGTCCACACAGCGCCACTTTCTACAGCGTTCGACGAATGTCAACGATCGACTGAGAGGCAAACCACGGAACGCAAAGCACAACCCACCGCACGCCACGGAGGGTCTCCTCCAGGGGGGGTTAGTTAGTGTGGCGTAGTAGTGTTGTGCCGTTTTGTCTCAATCGACGCCACGGGGTGAGCGCGCAACGGCGAAAAACACACGCCGCCACCGCGCGCTCTCACACGGAAAACGGAAGAGCGAGCGAACCGCACAACAAGCATGGCGTGTGTCCCGGGGAGGAGGGCGAGTAAAAGTCCAGCCGAAGGTCCGGCGGCGCATACAGGAATTCGTCCCACACCTTTCCAAGGGAGGCTATTCGGAAACGCAACCCTAGCACGAGCAACGCATTCCCGTGCGCAGAGTCGTGGCCGGTTTGTTGGAAGTGTCCCTTCCTGCGCCCTTCCTGCGCCCTTCTAGAACGACCGAAAGGCCCAGTACGGGGCTTCCCTCGTCTAGTGTTGTCCGGTTTTTGGAGGAGAAATATTCTACCTTCTCAATTACACACACACACGTCCCGTCGTGCCCGTTTGATTCGTTGCCAGTGGTGTATGGTCCCACCAAAGCCAGCCGTGAGCCTCCAAGGGAAAGGCCACGGCACGACCAACACAATCGCAACAATCGCTCCACGTCGCGAAGAATTGCTGCTGTGTGCGCGAGAGTGTGAGTTTTCAGAGAGTCACACATTCTCGTCGCGTCTAATCTAATTTCCATTCGATGATGGATGAATCCCGACCTCACCCTTCCCCCCTCCCTCCTCCCCCATCTTCCACTTTTCCCTGGTGGTGCCCTCGTATTCTTTTTTTCTCTCTCACCACCTCTTCCCGCCCTATCAGTCCAAAGGGTGGGAGAGGTTGGGGAAGGCGAAGAGTAAAATGGAATTATTTTAATCTAACTTACAACTGCCCTTCAGCTGGCACCACTCCGTCGCTCCACCGTCGCTACGAAACCGAAACACTTGCTAGTGACAGTGACGATCAAGTGAATCATGGTACAGAAGCCGTTGGGGGTTGAATCAACAACACACGAGGGGAAGAAGGAGGAGTGCACACTCCCTATAAATTCGCCATCGATCGATCAATTTTTGGTGTGTTGGTATGAGGCTCCTCTTGCAGCAACAATGCAAACATAAAAAAAAACATACACTGCTCATCATTCGCTATCTCTCTGGGCGAGGAGTTTGCATGACGAGAGCAGGACAAATATAGAAAACCATAAGCACACACGATGTGCAAATACGCAGGCGGTAGGCAGCTTTATTATCGGTAGCCGTCCGTGGTGGCTGAGATTGAATAGTGTGAATGGTGTGTGTGTGTGTGTGTGTGTGTGTACGTGTGGCTTATCATTAGCAAATGCACTACTTAAAACGAAAGGTGCCGTTTAGCGTGTGTGTATGTTTTTTTGTGTCTTTAAACTTGCGTCTATGGACACTGGGGAAGGTGAAAATTGTTTAAAATAAATAAAGCTATCAGATGTAAGCTCACACGTGGCTCGTCGTTTTGTTCACGTTAAGCACGTGGATGGTTCTGTTTTGCTGATTCTAGCTATTCAACTATCCCATCTACTATTTTCAAACAAGGGTTTCTCGCTAAGTGCCCCAGGCAACGGTTCTAATTTGTTTTTGAAAATTAAAACTTGTTTTTCAGAATATGGTATTACTATAACCTTTGATTAACTTTAACGCATAAGCTCATTGAAATAATAATGAAATAATCGATTGCAGCTTAAAACATGGCTTTTAATAACCAATTTAGCTTCACCGCATGGAGACGACTCGGTGTTGGAGAAGACTGTGGGGCCGGTCTTCACAACACAGGACTGGGGTGATAATCCCATCCCGGACCAATTCTCCTCTACCGTTACGGGCGAGGATTTTTGACTATCCAGCTACGTGTGTGCTATTAATAAAATAACGCCAGGAATGACCTGCAGAACCTTGGACTAGTACAGGTCCTAACTAAACAGAGGTAGGTTCGTTGTTGTTCGTTCGATATTAACAAAATTTGGTATAAAAAAACCGTGCGGTAATGAGGTCAAAGTTAAAGCTTTTGTTCCAAAACTACTTGACAACCAATAATCGTGTGTCCACGCGGTTGCAATTTCGACTTTCGTCGAAATGCTTCAGTACTTAGTACAAATCGTGCCTACTACGGGCTCCACAAACTCCTACGATCCAGAAGACTCCAACAACGCACGAAATGCGCCATATATCGCATATTGATACGGCCGATAGTCCTCTACGGGCACGAGTCCTGGACTATGCTGGCGGAGGACGCGAATGCACTCGCCATTTTCGAACGGCGGGTGATACGGACTATCTTTGGAGGTGTGTGCGAGCAGGGCGTGTGGAGGAGGAGAATGAACCACGAGCTTGCTGAGCTGTTTGGTCAGCAACCCGTTCGGCACGAGGCGTAGAGGAGCACAGCGAGCTCGTTGGCTGGATCAAGTGGAGCTGAACCTGTCGGAGATCGGATGCAATCGTGGCTGGAGGACTGCAGCCCTGGACCGAGTTTCCTGGAAACGGATTGGCGACCTGGCCATGTCACGTAGACGTGCTCAGCAATGAGCGGGCCAAGAAGAGAGAGAGAGACTCAGTACAAATATAACATCAATTCATTGATTCAGATAAAATGATCAATGGTCGTTCTGCTGGTCTTAACGACTCGTAAATTTTGGTGCTGTTTAACAACTTAGACCAGAAAAAAACAATAAAATTAAATACATTCCTTTTGCGCGGCGGAATCTTATTTCTATCGAATACATGAGAACAGTAATCGGCTTTATTTCTTAGCTCTAAAATATTTACTTATATTTTAGGTTTGATTCAATTAAGCTTCTTATGTTCTGGTCTCACCCAATTTTTCCTTGAAAGTACTCAAACAAATTGGTTTTTTATGGAGATAGAAAAGGAATACGGTAGAACGCTTTACAGGATTAAGATTTATTGCATCCTTTTTATCGTTGCCGCAAAGTAACGTTAAAGCGAGAGTAAAAAAAAATACAAAACTTCACAAATAAATTGCGCACTTCAGTTACTCCTCGTGGGTTCAGTGAGTATATATGGGCACACCACACTATCGAGGTAAATCGAATGAGAAGGTTACAAAGGATGACTTTATCGAGACAAAAAAAGAGAATGAGAGAAAGAAAAAAAACAGAGGGAAACATTCAACCTATTCGCACAACGATGTGGATTGCAATTTAGTAAGAGATGCAATAACGATATCGGAAAGTCATGCACCCGCGTATAACCCAAAGACCACCGCCGCCGGAAGCGCAAGGACATCTCCTAGCGGCGTTCGCCATTTTGCTTTTCCATTTATTTTTCCTTCCTCCCTGGAGGGGTTTCCCCTTCGTTGTCGTACTCGTTTGGCAATGATTTTCCTGCCATTTTAGTTCACTTTTGTTGGCATCGATTCTAGCGAAAGCGCAGTTGATACACTGCTTTTTCTGATTTTTTGCCTTTCCTCCCATCTCGCCAACCTAATTTGTGTGTACGTGCCTCCCCTTGTACGGGCGGAAGACAACGTGGCAAAAACAAATCTGGAACATAAATTTGATTAAATTTTCCAAACACCCTACCCCACCGCATTTTTCGCCCTACGATCGTCAGCAGGTCACATACATAATACAGCTTTTGGATCGATCGGTTTGCAAGCATACAGGAAAAGCACTGTGGAAATGAAAAAAAAAACAGACGCAACGGGTAGCGAAACTAGACTCTTTGGCCGAGAAAGACGCGTTAATGCAAAAGTTGAAAATCGATTGCAGCTAAATTGTCGGCGTTTCTATCTTTGGATGGGGCAAAACCATCCAATGGGATGAAATACGCGAAACGCTGTTACGCTGTACAAAAAACAACAGCATCTCACTATCTGGAAAATAGGAGCGTTCTTGAGATTGGAAAAAGGTAATTTCCATCCGTGCTACCTTGCACACGAGTGCAAGGGATTGATTGAGAATGCTTTACGCTACAAAAATTGCAAGTAAAGCGAGACTAGATGCCTTGATGTATCGCTGAAATCGCAACAGCAAATACTGGAACGGTGGCGTTAAAATAGAAACTTGTAAGTAAAATCATTTCCTCCAACTGGTAATTCGATCTGCGATTACGATTCCACTTTAATTATCGTTCTCTTCATTAAGTGTTTATATTTTGAACGTATTGTTTCGCGATATGCAATACTTTTGGTATCTATCATTAATAGCCCAAAGTATAATGATTTAAAAAAATAAAAGGAAAAAATAATAAAGTTTTTTGCCAATGTCAGTAATACATTCAAATTAAATCAACTACAACATTTTAGATTCCCACCACAACAGACCGGAATCGGCGTAATATAGGGGAAAACAATAATAACATTATATTTATGCGTCAGAAAATACGTTCGTATGCAAAAGAATTGTTTCAAAACTTTTATATTAAAGTATTGATACGAAAGGCTATGGGATATAAATAGGATTAAGACACAAAATTTCACTTCCATAACTTTGCCATAAAATTAGTCTTTGTTGTCCAAATTTAAGAGCTACTATTTACCACCTTTTATCGTTGAGTTGATTGTTCCTCAATGCATAGTCGTATTTACACTCACCTAAAAGTAAAAAAGACAAAACAAAAATACATGTTATAATCGTACTTATTTACCAGATGATTATGTCGATGATAGAATGTTAAATGTCATATTACATAAAATAAATGTAAAAACTATTTGGTTCTCCATTCCCACAACAAAAAACCAACTATCGGACAATTTCAGACCTTTAGTTTACCTTCTTAATCCCTCTGAGCACATCGTACAATTGTGAAAAAAAAATTATCGAATCGCGCGAAAATCAAAACCCTATACTACTCAAGTTATGTAATGAAAAACTAACCACCCGGTATCATATATCACACCATTCTACACTCGCCCTTCAAGGGGAAAAAACCGTGCAATCAAGCTCTGTGATCCTGTACACACGGAAGTGACCGGCAAGTGACGTACTCGTTGAAAAGAAGAAAGGTACCAACAAGGAGACACTTGAGGGTGCCAGGAAAAAAACGAGAAAAGACGTCACAAGCCAAAGCAGAAATGATGAAAAAAAAACGAAGCACACCAACAGCAAACAATAGATAACGACATGCGACGGAGCCCGACCGCCAGTTGCGGTCAGAGGGTAGTCACGATAAAAATAATGAAAAGTACCAACACCTTCGGACGCGTCAACGGCCAGACGGTAATGAAGCGATAATGTTAATGGACTAACACGAAGAGCACCATCATTACATCACACGTCGGCCGGAGAGCGCACCATACTGGCATCACAGGCCGGCACACTACACACTACCGTACGACCCATCAAACAACGTATGCCCGCAACCAGAAGACACTAAAAGCTAGGATGATCTACCAATGTCGTCGAATTTTAATAGTTTTGTCAAACGTCTCATCAGTAAAAAGTGTTTTAAGAGGATCAAATGACCGATTTTTAAAGACAATATCGAAGCACATGATAATACCAAGCTAAGTAAACCAGAGACAGTGAAGAAACGAATCGCGCGTATAAACGCACCCAACTATGGTTTTAAACAGTCAGAAGATGAACGTTTACATCAGGATTCAAAATTTATAATAATTTACGATTCATTGCACTTGATGATAACTAATTGTAAAAAAAAATTCTCCCTCAAAATCCCACATTCTTTACGCCTATAGCGATACGTTTATACGCAAGATTTACTACTTTGCTGATAACGGCTTAACGGCTTGGTACTATATGTGTTTAAATTGTACTAATAACTACTGTTAACCGACTGTGGCTGCCAAACAATTGCTGGTTCGTATCATATGAGGCGATTAAAATATTATCTACTGCGTTTGTATTGTATTAGTCACTGGTCTTGTCGCTTCAAATGCAAAACACTGTATTTTGCGAGTGTACTTCCAGATATTGAAACTGGATTAAAATTAATACATCCTTAGGTACAGGTTCCTAATCATGATACATAGTTCAAAAATAGGAATTATTAAGCTTAACGTGCTTCATGGGCTAAAGTACCAAAAATACTATTTTCGATTCAATTTTAACCTAAGACTGTGCCCAACACGAAAGGTTATCTTAACCGGTCGCTTATCTAAAACCCCGCAAAACGTAGCTTCCCGGAGCTTTGCGACGACGCTCTTGCCCTCAGGACGGATAAGTGTCCTCCACTCGAAAAACATATTTTCCACACGGGACAGATTATAACCCCTCCTTGCCTCGCTGACCTTCGTCGAACAAGTTCACAATTGTTTGATTGCGCCCGTGCAAAGCAAATACACACGGAAAACAAACACTTTGCTGCACGGGCAGGGGTGACAACGAATGAGTGAGTGCGCAGTGGTATTTGTATGGATAACTGATTGACATAATGCAATGCACACAAATAAGCAACAACCCTACAATAAATCGCCACAATAGTAGGAAGTCTCATCATAACCTTACGCCCTCTGGGTACAGAGCAGAACGGGCGACTTTTTTTTTTTGAGCGATTGATAAGATATGTTCCAAGAGGTTTGTACGAGCGTGTTCCTCAGGCTGGCATTTTGCTTGAGCCGATAAGGAAGAAGCGGTAGGAAATGCAACAAAAAGGATACACACGCCCCGGGCAGCCGATAAACTGACTATCGACATTTTGCAACCGATTTGCGGCTGTTATCACGTGCAATCGAAGCAATTCATTTGCCTTCGCCAACATTGAACTCGTGACAAATGGGTTTACTCATACTTTTGGATTTTCGTCATTAAAATTAAAACCTCTCAAACGCTCCAAAATACTTCATAATTAAATAATTCGCTTTGGAAACGCCGTGCTCATTGCAACACAACCCTCGTCGTCACCCATTACGCTGATAGGTGTGTGATATGTGGCCGCCACCCAGATTCACCCACTTTCCCCACCCCGTCACACAACCGTTTCTGTTACGAGACAGTACACACAACGGGCTGCCGGTCTGCCGCGCGCTAATGAAAGTGATAAGTTTTGCATAACACACAAGCAGTGGAACATGACACACAAAACATTAAAGGTACTACCAACCATAACTGCGCTACACCACCCCCCATCCATTTTGCAATGTTTTATCGGTGGGAAAAAACCAACCGCATTGTGATTGTTAAGCCGAGGTTTATTTTTTCGCCCTTCTATTCGCACAACTCCACCACAACAGCGCCACCACCCTCTTTTTCCGGGCGATAGGCTGGTGGTTGAAAAGAAAAGCATTAGCGGCTTTAGTACAACGCGTTTGCCAAAACCATTTCCGCGCCCACAGCGTGTATGTATCGCGTTATAAAAGGAGACTAATTAAAGATTCCACTCGCTGAAGAGTGAGGGAAAGACGGACATGCAGGTGATAATTGCCTTTCGTTACATTGTCGCTGTCGGGAATTGTCGTCCACTGTCCTATGAACATCTACCCAGCCCTTGCTCATCAGGTAAAGCACACCAAAACAGGCGCCCAAAAGCATCCACAACTAATGGCCTCCGCGTGCAGCAGTTCCACGCTCGCTTTATTGGACTGAGTGATGGATTTTGTGATGGCGCTCTAATGTCGGACCCCCTCCACTGGGTATGTGTGCTAGGTCTCCCTCATCAAACACACAAATGGTGTCGCGAAAGGGAAGCAATTAAAATTTACTTCCTGCACAAAAACGCACGGCGGAGCAAACCAGACCGGCGCACCGAGTACCGTGCGGCGTTTCATGTTTGATCCGTAGAATACTGGTTATTGGGCAACTTTCCCACTGCCCCCGACTGCACACAATCTGCATCCTACAGGTACGCGCCGCAGAGAAGCATCTTTTTACCACCCCGGAGGATGAGAAGTAACTGGAACAAAAACAGACACCCCTTCCAGCTAGCGGTAAGAGCTGGAAGAAGTTGTTGGAGGTCAGTGAAAGAGAACCGGATTTTGCACGTTTGAATTCCACACCGCGCGGCAAACATTCCTTCGCCGGTTTCGCCGGAGTTTATCTTGCTTCCCGTTAAGTGCGGTCCAGACTGGGAGAGCTGGATGGTTTGAGAAAAGAAGCACGCAGTCAAGAATGAATGCTGCCGCGCTGCAGTATGTGGGCAAAAACGGGTGGCCAAAACGAACGGGATATTATTAGACGAACGATCCTCCGGACCAGATAAGTGGGGCGATGGTCAAAGGGACAAATGCTCTGGCTTAAAGATATGTGCATTGAAGCGTGAAAACTTCACTTCAACCCATACACACATACTGGTGGTTTGTCTCATACCGGTTTGGGGGGAAACTGGAACCTTATAGTCTAGAGTCCAGGAAATAGCAAAAGTCAACCCTTCACTGCATTTGAGTGCGTCCGGGTTTAACTGGAAGATATACGTTCTTGATGGAAGCAAGAAAAGGCCAGAAGTACAAAGGGGGAGAAATGGGAAGTTTCTTTTCTCTAACATTCTTCATTTTGTAGTTGTTCCATTTATTGTTCAACGACTCATTACCAACATTAGCACATAGTAAGAAGCCACTCGGACGTTCCTTGGAGCTCTAAGAGACGTGCGTCATGAGATAGGTTTAAGGTTCTGTAATGTTCTTGTCCACTCAATAATGTAATCACTATTTATTTTACCAAACTTTAGCAAACAAAAAAAGAGTAATAATACCTTACTGAATGACTTTGAAGGTCTGAAGAAATAAACCAAGATTCACTAGAACAAGGTGTAATTATTGATGAGCATTACTGCCTTTTTTAAGATAAATAAAATGTATAAGAGAAACGCTGCAGACAATAGGATTATGATACAACAACGTACCAGCAAGCAACAGACACAACAGTTGATAGTTGATAGCACAATTGAAGCACAAGTACAATATCGATATTATTTATTATTATTTGTTTTTACATCAGCTTTCATTGATTTTATTACAGTTCTCAGATCTATTCACAATTTACATTACTTTACAATAAGAAAAACTAAATGAAAAGCTTTTAAACCCACCTGTGAAACTAAACGTATGCATGTCATATTTAAACGAGTAAAATACATCTGCATCAATTGTGTCCAATAACTGAAACAGTTGTCTTATGTCTGCTGACCGTATTGCAAGGAACGTTTACTTCTGTGATCTGCTACGATTGCTTTCGTCGTCTTGGCGAAAAAAACCCTTGAAATTACATGTGTACATTCGTCGTAGAAAGGATAGAAGCATTATTTTTTAATATCCTTTTGAGCAAAATATTTAAAACTTTAACGTCTTTACTGCTCCAACAGCAAACTTCTACACCACACGGACTCGTCGCAATTGTGAGCAGATATTGCCAGGCACGTGGACACCTTTGGTAAACTTTTGCTAAAAAGATCGGCAAACAATTGCAAACTACTCGAGCGGCCATTCCAAAACTTCACAACACCCGCCTCCCGTTTCCTCGCACGTTACCTTACCACTGCCCTCCGGCGTACGTGATCGGTTTATTGGATTGGAAACGGATTACGGACGCGCCAAATGGCAACAGGATTCAGCCAATTATCGCGTGCTTTGCCGCCTCGTACACAGCGAGAGGTTGCTAAACGTCAGAGTCAACATAATACCATTGGACAGGAGCTGCACGTATGTTTAGGGCGGTTGGTGAGACGCAGGAGAGAGTCTCAGAAGAAGCACCTCCACGACACTCCACGCCATACGGACAGCACGTGATGCCTACAAGGTGTTAACCAGAAAGACTTGGCCGGTAGAATTTTGGGCTCGCCGAGCGACGATCAACGCAACAATCGTTAATTTCTTAGCCGATGTTTAGCTGCTATTTAGAATAATTAGTTGTGATGCATCGGACTACAAGCTGTTGTTTGACGGGAAGCCAAGTAAAACGAGAATCAAAGTAATTTATCGATTTGAATAGGGACGAGAACGGCTAAAAGCTACATTCTAGCAATTAAACTCTTTCTACAGTACTAAATTTTAACAAAATACGGATTTTCCACACCTCACAGGTGTGAGGAGTCGTAAGTGAAGCATATGCGTCATCTCTGCAATTTAAACGTAGAAGGTTACTTATTTTCTAGTCACACGCATCTTCACGTATCAGCAAACACCACAGGCGGGGACTCTGGCTAGCAAATAAATCAAACTGATAACCAAGGGCCCCCTCACGCCTTCCCACCGTCTTGCGCCTTTAACAATTGAAGGTTGCTCTCTCGAGCGACGAGCAAACAGCGCACCACTATCAACCCCACCACTCCATGCCATTTCGAGCCGTTTCTTATCTTATCCACACAATGGGGCGGCGGCTTCCCTTCTTTCGGGGCGCATACAACACCCATCGACGAGACGACGACAGGTGATTTTTCAGCAGTCACAAACTGCAAACCGGGTTGCTGCTGTCTCATATACGCAAGATAACGTCCACAGTTCGCCCCTTCAACAAGCCTCTTCGCCGAAAACGGAGGTGTGATGAGGTTGACGGAGGAGCAAACGGAAAACGGTCCGCCGAAGCGTGAAAGCCCGTTAATGGGTCAGTTGTTTGGGAATTGGGAAAGGTTGAGCGTGCTTTTACACCTTTGGTTTAGTTTGTTAATGCCTTTGTGCTAAAGAATGCAATCATTCTGACAAGTTTAAGATATAATTTAATGGTTAGGGTAATGTTGAGTAATTCACAATGTTTAGCCCATGTTATAATTAAAAATTTCATATCAGAAAATCTCGATCGCAATAAAAATAAAACCATTTCTACTGTAATCGCTGTTTGCAAACATTCACCAATCGTACACTCTCAACAGGTGAACTATTTTAACAACACTACTCCAATATCGTCCATTCTACTTAGCTCTTTAAAAAATGGTAAGATTTCAATAGCATTCGATGAACAACGGAAATGATCGTAAAACATTTTACTCTTCATCTAACCGTTGTGAAACCATTCAAACATAAGCATCACAGCTACCAATAAGGAATCATAATATAGTTGGCAAAAACAAAATTACATTCCCACCCATTCTCGCCGCCGCACACCCACACCACTCACCTTGTCTGTCGGGCGACGTCACGGTCACGTCCTCCTCCTCCTCCGCCAGCAACACCCGCCTCGCCAGCAGCACGGGCTTGTTGGGGTGGCTGCTGTTGCTGCTGTTGCTGCTGCTGGTCCTTGCCCTCGCCGCGGCGCTGCATTTTCGGTTCTGTCGCCAAGTTGTCGTCCGGTGTTAGCTACACTTGGCGAACAGGAACGTTGGAAAACGACGGGTGGAAGTGGAAGCTTCTACACTTCTATGACTCGAACCGTTTTCTGCCACTCGCTTTCCTTTCCTGTTAACAATTCACAATTCTTTTATCAAATCGTTTAACGCACAATCAGGCAGGATTTATACAATCACTAAAAGCACGGCAGCGCGCCAAAGCCAGCTTTTCTTTCAAGCTTTTTGTCGTGTCGTTTTGTGGGCACACACAGCCCCCGCGGATACACGTCCACCCACCCGCGTCCAACCGTCTCCTCACCCGATTCACAATTGGCGACTCGGTATGGACGTTGGTAAGAAATAATTTACTTCTCTCACGTTCTATGACTCTCTCTCTTTCACACACACACACGCACGTCGGTAGGAAGGGTTTCGCGAGCTGCGTTGGTTAACCGGGTGCTGATGGTGCCAATCCTGGTGGCAAAGACGCCAACACCCGCACCCCACGTACGCACACTCACACACACACTACCGCTGCTATATGCACCGAACCGTTGTAAGTTTGCTGCTCATTCTCCCGTATTGCTGCTGGCTGGTACCGTTTGCACGGGACACGTTCCGCAGAAAGGCCGGAAACGGAAGTGGAACCGCCACGCAACCAACAAAAACAGAACTCACTCACTCACGCACGAAAACACACACACACGGACACAACACCTACTAGCTTCACCGGTCGTGGGCATAGCATTCGTCGTTCTTGGTTGCGCCGCTATCACCGAACGCGTATTGCATTTCCCGGGGAGGGGAGATGGATCACCAAACCGAAAAGGCTGGAACTATTTTTAGAGGATAAAATTAAAATATGGAAAACGAACCGGCAGTTACCCCGGCCACACGCAGAAGAATACACCAAGACGGGCGCGTCTTTTCACCGTCCAATTTTCCCCACCTTGTGCCTTGTCACAAACGCACAATCAATGCCTACTAGGACGCGTCAAATCCTGGACAGCCTTTGCTGCACCGCAAAACATTCACGCTCGTTTTGTTTAGCAATCGCTTAGGGGCCACCACTAGCTGTACTCCATCATCTTGTGTCACCAGCACACAAACGTTGCGAATTTATGCTCAATCAACAAACGGTGCGCTTTTAGGAGACACGCAACGCTCACTCTGATGCACTAACGTGGGGGGGAATATCGTTTCGCGACGACTAAAAGGATGTTATGCTGATCCGGAAACAGATGATCCGGTGTAAAGTTCTAAAAGAAGAAAATTGAGAAAAAGAAATAAATTAATATTTGCTTATGAAGAATTACATATTTTTTAAAACTTAAAAAAAACACATCATGAAATGTGGCGGTTGATTGGCGTCGACTGCATTATTTTGGTTCTTGTTTCATTACAGTCTTCATTTCGGCAGTGATAGATTGCACCGATCAACTAATTTCTTTGACCAGAAGGCAACGTTGGGAGGTTAAATGAAGGTTTTCTTCTCTCCAGCAGTGAATCTCTGTTTGTAAAGTTCCTTCCCACCCACTGGAAGAGATACTAGAAGCTATAGGTTTACTATCGCCCGGTTTTCTTTAACAACTATTCACAGAAACATACAGATGTGTGCTTGATCATACTAGGTCGATTAAATAGTTGAACTTGTTTTAGTAAAACAATTTCCTTTTCCCACACGGATATTTCCATTGTTCTGTAACCACACAGGACGCACACGACGGTTCCCCCCGACACTGCAAATCCACAAATAAAACTGTATGTGCGCTTGGCCGTGTGTGCGTTGATAAGGGGAAGCAAATGTTTGAAACGTCACCCACCTCCCCGCCGAATGACGGTGGCGTGACAAAAGGCGCGCGCGTGCGAGTTTTATCCAACACGCCACACAAAAAGGACGAAACCCGCCACACGCACACACACAACGATCTTTTAGGGGTGGTATGCGCAATACTACTTCGAAACGGTGTAAGCTCACACACATTCAAAGGTGGAGCCATCATACAAAGGACATTTTAACTCAACAAACAACTCACGTGCACACACAACACCCACCCACACACACACAGTTGACCGACTTTTCCTCTATTGCTTCTATAATGCGGAATTCCACCGTTTCTCACGCACCTACTGAGTGCGATGGGTTTGTAAGTGTGCCTGTGTAGTGTAATTTTCTTTTGCTTTTCTCTCCAAACTTTGGACGAATAATTCCTCCCCTCTGTCGCTCTTCTATCGATACACTTCAAGGGGAATTCGTCAGCAGCATTTGTGTGCGGATGTTACTTCTGTTCGGAGAGCACTGTAAAAATCCCTATTGCTTTATTATAACAACCTGCAAACAAATTTGCTTTCCTCTGATAAACACTTTCTATAAGGCTACACAAAAGTTTGCCTATTTTATCACACCAGCGACAAGGATCTGCACCATCGAACGGCAGCGGTGCGTTTGGCATATTCATTTTAACATAGTACAAACCACCATCAAAACATGTACAACAATTACCGTTAGGAAGGATAGTCGTGCCACACCGATCACACTTAATGCTCGACTGCCACAACTGTTTCAACCTGGCTGTCACAAAAAGCATTACGGCACACAGCTCAAAAAGGGCAGACTTATTATCACATAATCTCTTATCAAAACACACCACGGGAACGCAACAACGCTTGCCGAGCCGACCGAACCCGATAACGGTTTAGGGTATAAGTTTAAAGGTTGCAATAATTCCACAATCACAAAATATTTGCAATATGTGATCAGTAATTTGTGAAATGGATCAGTAAACTACTTTTAAATTGAAAAAAATAATAATAACTCTTCACATGCCTAGTATTGCTACTTTAAATGTGATGTGTTCCAAAATATGAAAAAAAAAATTTGGAATTTATTTTGGCCATTTCTTACGCAGCCATTGCACTAAGCAACCAAAACCTGATACAGTTATCCTTTTAGATATGTATTGTTACTTCCATAAGTTGAACAGTAAATTCTTTCCCTACTTTCGAAAACACGAAAAAACAAACGTCAGTTCGTACTTCGTGCACGTACGGAGGGCATTCGACTTGTCACTTGCACGATCGCACGGATGCCAAACAACAGCAAACGGAGGAAATCGATTTTTCACCAATTCTATAGCAAAAATTTCCTCAGCATCGATGTCAGAGTCCCCAACTCATCACAAGCCTACCGGAATTCTGTGCACGTCCTTTTCTCACTCTCTCGATCTTTTTTTCTTGCAACGTTCGCTCTCTCTCTCTCACGCTATGTTCAAGAAAACACAGCTCGTACTCCCATCGTACGTACGTCATTAATGTCTTAACACACAGTGAAAAAGCACAAAACACACGCCCACACATTTGCGCACGTGCACACACACACCATCGTTGGATGGTGCCGGAAGAATTTGCCCACAGCCAGAGAAACTTCAGTCAAGTCGGTCGCAGTCATCCAGCGGCCTACAATTGCTGCACCGCTACAGACACAGCTGCCTTTTAGCGTTCGGTAGTGTTTGTAGCAGGTATCACACACCACCACACCAGCGAAAACCCACTGTGTCCCGGGGACAGCGCGCTGTCCATCATCTCACACGACTTCGGAAGCTTGCTCTTTTGAGAGTGCGCGCCGTCGTCGAACACCATCAGCATGACTCACGCACACACACTGCACGGGACACAACAATTATCACGCAAACACGGTCACACACTGTTACAATAATCTAATATTCTGTGGCCGACAAATACTACACCACAAAACCACAATTCCATCAGGTACACACACCGTCCACAATCCATTTTCCGGAGCCAGAATGCGTATGAAGTTGTCGGTGTCACCGTCCGGTTGCGTCTGTCATATGCGCGCCCTACACACATTTCGACGCACCCAAAACGCACACACACTCACTGCTCAAACGGGGCCCTCGCACTAGATCGGAACCACCAGGGGACACCGACACAGAATTCCCACCTGGAGAGAGTAGCGCCACCACCGGAGATAGATGATGGTGTCCGCTGCTTGTAACAAGAATGTTAATTGAACGTTTCTGCTCCACTACACGATCCAAATTCGCTGGTAGCTGCTGCAGTTTGACTGATGCTGACTACTTGAACGATGCAGCAAGATGGTTGTGCAGCAAGTCACCACTCACTCCCGCTCAACTGTGCCTCTTCCGGATCTTCCTTGCAAATTACGCATCCTCCTCTGGAGCTAGAGAGACCCGCCGAGACACTGACCCGCGAAGATTTTTCTGCACCTCTGGCCACGATGGACACCTGTCAATGGGAGAGAGAGAGAGAGAACGGGAGTGGGAGAGAAATAAGTGCAAACTGTCATTGGAAGCTCTTCTCTCTGTCTTTCTCTACTACACGCTTGATCAATCCTGCTCGTTTTCGCACACATGCTAAATCTCACCTCGCTGCGCTCCCAATACAATGGCAAATCACAAAATTCTCAATACCACACCAGCGGCGATTGTTTGAACAGCCCGATAGAAATCGCTTCCTCCACCGTCGCTTCTCTCCCTCAAACAATCGGATCGACTTGACTTTTCAACGCACACTCAAACACATTCACACACGCACACAAACTAGTCGGTGTGTACACAACCCCCACACACACACACCAGCATAAGATAGAATGTTCGACGAACTGTCAAAACGGCTGATCGAATCGAGCACTTCCGTATGCGAACCGTAACTGCTCGACTTCGGCTACTGGCTGTCATTCGCGAGGGAGAAAAATCGCATTTCCAGCTTCCTGTCGTTCTTCGGTTGAGGTTGATGTAAAAAACAATGTGAAGCCAAGCTTCGAAACGTTTCGTTTCGTTGATGGGTAGACGTTGTGCTAATTGATGCTAAAAGATCATGCAATCGCTCAAAACTAACTGTAATTTACATAGGCGGGAGAACAACAAGGTGCCACATATTTTGCCTCACCAACAGTTGCGAAAGGAGAAGAAAAGGGTCGTTCTAAACCAGCACATAGACACACACACACATATTACGCTTCCAATAATGATCCAAAAATGATGTAATTTCCTAATCGTTTGGCTGTGCGGGGGCCAGCGCGCCGGATGCAGAAATCGCTTCCTTCTTTCTCGGTGTAAAAATAAGCACGGTATAACGACTCTGAAAGAACCATAAATTTCCTCTCACTCCTCCTTCTGAGTACAAAAACACACACAGACAGTGCAAGAAACAAACAGAGGCGCACGCACAGCACAGCAATGTTCCCCAAAATCATCACCCACCTTCACTGTGTGTTATTTATGTTTCCCATTGATTCCCTTCATTACACCTTTCATTCATCCGTAGAATCGGGTTCAAAGAAGAATGCTACAGTAGAAGACATATGGGTAGGTAGTATGTTTCCAAGAATGAGAGAGAGAGAGAGAGAGAGAGAGAAAGAGAGAGTAAGGAGTATTAGAGAAGCACCAGCAAGAGCAGCGTAATTGGACTATGCAAACGGATTACATCTTTCGGCATTCTCTTTCATAAAACATTTTTCCCCAGAATAAGCATACACCGGTACATGAGGCCACAAGGCGTACATCGGCGGACGAAAAGCTGATCGAAAGCAAGCTCACAAATGCTTTCCCTCCTCTCTCATCCGCTTTTCATCGGCTAATCAAATGAGAAGAAAATTGCTCTTCCGTGTAAAAGAACGAATCAGAAACGAGAGGAAGCTCTTCTATGGAACGACTTACGAAAAGCACACATACCATGTGAACAAACAGGGCAAGAACGATTAGGGAAAAGAGTTTAGAAAAACGTGTAAAAAAAGAAAACTATGTTCAAACAATGAATAAGTGTTGCTAATAACCTGAAAATAGAAGATGCTCTTCCTTGCTGGTACAATATGCAACACGAATGAAACACCACAAAGAATATGTTTTTGCAATTAGAAAATAGATAGAGGGAGAGAGTGAGAAAGCGAGGAGACACTAGGGTAAGAAAGAGTAATCGACAAAAGTCGATAGAGAGCAACAGAAAGGGAATTGTTCGTCTTAATATGGAAACACAAAAAAAAAACAAACATAAAACGTTCTCTTTCCGCTTAAAATTATTTATTTAAACCTCACCAGAGTCATAGAAGAGCATACTATCATTTATTGGCCCTTTATCACGGGTCAAACAGTCCTTCTTAAAATGATTGATTTCCATTGATACGTTCGAAAATCCTTTGTGCACATTAGCTCTCCTGTATGCCAACACAACAGATGTCCTGCACCTGTGTGACCCCACCAACACATTAACTATCCCCTTAACAATAACTTGGTCTCAACGGCGTTTAAGATGTTTTATTAAGCATATGTCCCATTTCCCTTCCTTCCTGACCAAAATCCAAACAAATCAATTAACAACAAACAGTTGGACCCTCATTCATGATGATCACTGGAAAGCACAGAGTGACAACAACCACTCCCCTTTCGTGGAATCCCCACATCTCCCCCCCGCCCCCCCCCAAAAGATCGGTAGACAATTTGAATCGTTCTCAAATGTATACGGGTCTGCAACTCGATTAGGTTTCCCCCATCGTTCATCGTCCGGGCGGCCCCTTATCGATTGTTAAGCAAAACGCAACAAATTCAATCAACAACTAATTCAAACAAACAGGAGAAGACACTTCGTCTAAAATGGCTCAAACCAAACCAAACGTGTCTTGTGACTGCGTGTGTGATTTTAGTCCATTTGTGGTTTTGTGGTGCTTAGAGGTTTCTCAGCAAAACATTTCCTTTTATCTTTCAGACGGTGACGTCCTCTCTATGCGACTTTTGTCGTTACGCACCCGTCTTATATTATTATCAGCAAAAAAAAAAGACGGTTTCCGTCGCAGTACGATACTGATAACGTTTTATCTAACGTTTATGAGGTCCACCAACAGCCCAAGGTGCTGATTATCGTTGCTTAATGATTACTACTAGCGACGTCTTTATCCGCACCTGTCTTAAGGGTTTCTCTCTATTCTATCTATTCCCGTTTTTAATGCGTTTCATTCGTAATACGAATTTCCTCGTAAAAAGTGTTGGTAGCTATGAAGAAAACAAACGGGAGAAACAATCTCGTTTGTAATAAGGACCAGTATGAGGAAAGCTTATAAATTTGTCATACATACTGGGAACGGCGTCATATGCATTGGGACGGCAAAGGTGATGATGAAGAAATAGATTGAAACTAATTTTCCGTCCGCAATATACAAACCGTACTGGTTCAGTAATAGAAACCAGAGTAACTCAGAAACAATATCAGATTTTGGGGAAAAACGTGCCATATTAAGTATTTTGAGCTATAACTCAATAAAGTCTGATCATCAGGGGTTTAGCTTTTAGCCGATTTAGCTCTCAAAATCATTTTACATTTATTCCTTTTCTTATTGCAAAGTTTAAGGATAAATAAATAAAAACAAAGCAGTTTAAAGCCGTTTGAAAAAAATGTTAAAAATGTTAAAATGTTTGAAAAAAAGTTTAAAATAGTTAAAAATAACCTGTTTTTTTAAGATGTAGATCAAAAGTGCTACTCTTAAGGCCCAATTTTACGTACCATTCTGAATGACTAACAACAGCACTACAATAGTTATGTTGATGACAGTTTTTAATTATATAAAGAAAATAATATGGCACAATTACTCCATAATTTTTTTTATCTTATAATAAAATTGCTCTGTGATACAAAGACTGATATGTTTGGCTAACCCCACAAAATATTATGTTTTTTTTCAGAGCTATGCATTAAGGCACATACTTTCGTGAAGTTTTTGTTTCGAGCATGCTTTTGAAAGCCTTTTTTGGTTGAGAAAAATAGTATAATATTATAGTCAATCTAGCTGTTCAAAATAAAAATGACAGAAAACAAGGAGAATAATCACCTTTTTCTCACGACATGCTGTACCACCATGCATAGTTGTAAAAACCTATATACCTGTGTATTGATTTAATACTTTAAGTATATTTTTTTTATTCGGTAGTAACGGCCAGGCCGTATTGCTATACTTTAAATATATAGTTTCTATAAAATAAAATAAAAACACGAAAGGAGATACACTACACCCCAGTTCCCTTACAATTGTATCTCTTATCGTTTGAAATCAAGGTGACAAACGTTGCCACAAAATCATCGATTCATGACTATCCCCCTTCTACCAAAAATATACCAAACAAACGCACAAAAATATCTGGGGCAGAACGTTAAGGAACTACAACCCTCGGCTGATAACGGAACCTGGTAAACCGGCGATACTGTCCACCCCACAAACCCTCTCTCCTTTTCCACCATTTCAAAAAGCTGGACAGCGACTGGAGACCTTCGTTAAAGAGACGGTTTGAAGGGCTGTTGAGGTGAAGAAAACGCCCAACTGACACATTGACGGTGGTCAGGTGAAGCAAACACAGGCAGCGCAGTTGTACCACCTGCCCTTCTTGCACAGACTTCGGCTTCGAATAATGTCGAAAAATGCAGCCAGCCAGCACACCAACATCATGACCATAATCATCATCATCATCATCATCATCATCATCATCACCAGGGCAGCAGTTGAGAAAAACAACAGGTGGCACAACGTTGCAACAGAGCAAAGAAGTGGCATTGGGATAGAATGAGAGGGAGAGAGAGAAAGAGAGAGAGAGAAAATCGCGAAAAACGGTATTGGCATTGGTTTTACACGAATTTGTGGAATTTGCTCATCACACCACGTATATACGGCCGTCGCCACAGGGAAGAAGGGGCAGCACAGGAAAAGATGAATGCTTGCCTGGTGTGGATCTAATTTGGCGATCGAGACGAAAAATAAAACAAACACACACACACACACACACAAACCTCCGTGACTAAAATAGCACTTCCAAATAACTAGGCGCACAAGTGCAAGAGAAGCATTAAGCGCCATTGAGAGTTTACATGCAATGTTAGGTATCCCCTTGGCTGGAAGATGGTCGAGTGTGTTGCTGTGAGGCGGTGCGCAGCAAATCGCTTTTCATCGATACAGTTTCTTTCTTTTCTCTCCGGGTTAAACGGAAATTAGTGTGCTGGAAAGGGCTGGAGAGTTTGGGACATGAAAAGTAACAAAAACGAACCAGTAACCGAACCAGCACCACCTGTGTTTAATCGATCCGTTGTGTAAATGTGTCATGATCGAGCTATTGGCAAAGGAAAGAAAAGCTAACTGTAATGTTTTCTCGTGATCATGCATGATCAACAACACTGCACACTGTGTGTTTAGCGTGATCTCGCTTTTAAAATTACTGTTTCAACAAGGTAAGTACAATAATTTAAAGTATGATTAATAAACACAAATTAGTAACAATATAAGATGTGCCCAATGTAGTCTAGCTTATTTGATAATTTGATTGATCATTTTATTTGATTACAATGGAATAGAAAATATGGGGTCTTGCAGCACCCATAGTAAAATGATCAATTTCGGAGAGTATGGAAAATCCTAGAGATTCGATTGATCGAATCTAAATCCGAAGCTCCGAATCTAAATCCCCAGACCTTACGTATCAAACGAATGTGGTTATTTAAAAAAAGGTTATCTTTTTAATAAAAACATGATTATTATAGACAGTAACAGTACGACTTTTTTATCTCGCACTATCATTCACTGTAAACAGTCTTCTCCTCTCGATCTACGTTTACCGGTACATTCAGAGCGAAAGAGAAACAAAGTAAAGTAAATGTATCTCACAAAAACAAGGTGATCCCATCTCGCGAACCACAAAAAAAAACACTCCTAACACAACGATCTACAACACCACCACCACCAGTTGATCGGGGCCGAAAATTTATGGCAAAAGCGATACGATCAATCTCGAATGGTTCCCGGATTCGGAAACATATGCCGGGGCCAACAGCAGCAGCGGAGTTTCCTACCCCATCTTCGCCATTAGGAGGAGCTTTAGGTGGGGAGCCGAGAGAAAACAAAAAGAAGCCGGTTCACTGCTCTAGCGAGCCGGTGGCGGTGTCGACAGTTTGGTCATGGTGGGTGGTGAGTCATGCTTTTAAATACTTCCAAGAAGACATCCTCCAGCGCTCGAAACTCGGTATGTGGGCGAGAAGGTGGGTATGAGAATGCCGTCCGTTTCGTGCCGCTTTTCTTGGGTACGAGATGTAAGAATCGTACTCTGTTGAAAGATGGACAATGGTGATGGTGATGGGGTCGAATGAGATTACGCACCTTCGCTTCTAGAGACCCCATGTGTTCCATTCTCAAAATAGACAAGAACAGAAAACAATGAAACTTATTCGAAGCAAACGTTAGCACAGTTAGGTGAGATATGGCTTGGTTTTGGGTGAAGCGAAATTATTGCAGCGCACAGTGACTCATACGTGACTTACCGTATCTTCAGAGCTGTGCTAGGACATGGTCATTGGCCGGTAACATATACTTCTGTTTCTTGGGCATCAGTATATAACATTTTTGAAGTTGGTGATGGGCAGGGAGGTGATTTGAAGTTCGACCCATCTCAAGATTCCGACCTTTTTTCATCTTTTCCAGCAATACCCTTGTGGTAGGAGATCACACGCTACATTTTCATGCGGGCAACCGTGAAGTCATTGTGCCAGTCAGTTAAAACAACATTACCTCCCGCATCGTACGGGAATCAAACACTCACACACAGGGAGACAAAACCTTTCCTTTGGACCCCGTTCGGTGTGCCCAGTCGAGCACTTCGCAGCTTGCTCGAGCTTCTAGTCGAGCAGCTGTCATAGAGCTGTCAGTTCCAATTCAAGCACACGCACACCCACAGGCATACACACACACACACGCGCGCGTTGGACAGCTTTGGTTGCCTTCACGCAACGCACACTTCGATGGAAAAGCCTAGCGTTGGTGCTACTCGTACACAGCCTACGAACACCGTTCTGATGTGCACACCAACACCCGTCGCGCTGTACGTGACGCACGAGTGTATGCGTTCGGTCCGCAGCGCGTTTCGTTTTTGCACTCTTCTTTTGCTTCACGCAACAGCGAAAATATGTCCAACTCTTCCCAGCACGCCTGCTTCCTCTTGGGGCGGTGCGGTGTGTATGTATTTTTTTTTTCCTAGAGACACAGTACCGTTCATTGAAAACTTCACTGCTCTTCGAACGAAAGAAGACGTCGTCACACGGCGGAAACGAAAGAAAATCCAAAATATCCAACTCCCCATAAAAAACGACCCTGATTCACGCCACCAAACAAGCGAGAGAGAGAAAGAGAGAGAGAGAGAGAGAGAGAGAGAGAGAGAGAGAGAGCGCGCGAGCACAGAACACCCGAGGACCAGTAGGAAAAAATGGTTGCAATGCGGTTGAAAAATGGCGAAACGATTTTCCACTACCAGCAAAAGAACGCCACTTCACTTACTGGAAACAATTCTCCTAACGAGACACAGCACCGACACTTCTTTCATAAAACCCACAACAAAGGGCCCGTACTGTATGGCTGCCCTGTCCCGTTTTCACCGAATAAACCGTGAATGGAAGGAACGGAACCAATTGCACCAAAGACACCTTTTACCCTTATGGGCGGTAGCGCAATCGATAGGTCGTGAACGATGCACACACACACACAGATATACACACACGGGTACGGTGGAAACCTTCTTTTACCTTTCGGTCACAATTGACACACACACCGGATTTTGCACCGGATACAGCACCGATTCAACCTTCTTCGCGGAAACTTCCACACCACAGCGGACAGGGCGTACGCAGAAATGCAGAACGCGTTCAGATAAATTCGGGTAAATGCCTATTTTTGCTCTCTCGGAAAAACGGCACGCACACTCGGAAACACGCGACTGCACGGTCTCACGGACACATAGTAAGTACATAGTGGTCGAAATTGAGTTAAATTGTTATCGGGCGAGTTTTGGCCGTCTAGCAGTGTGCTGCTTTTCCACAGTGCAGGACAGCGTGTGGATTGAGAGGGATAGAAAGAGATAGGGCAAGCGATCAACACAACAATCGCGATGCCCAAGGAACTATTTAATCAATGGGAAATGTCCATAGAAAACGTTGTTTCCAGTGAATGCACAAAAACAGAGGGAAAAGAGCTATTAGGTACATGATATCAGGTGAAGGAATACAGAGCATTTTGACATTTAATGTGTTTGAATTATTCTAAAAATTCAATATTGATTTTACGTTTGTAACTATTTATTTGTAATAGTTTCATAAGTTTCATATTTTATAAACCTTTTATAACGTGATCATTAGCTGCAATCATTAGTGATCATTAGCGTGATCAAGCAATTGCTTTGATTCGTGTGTTATGCATTTGATCAATTATAGCAAAAGTATTTTCTGAATCTTATCATTTGTTTTTGTAAAAAATATTCCAGGTCGTCAATTATTGGTTGCATTGGATTTTACAGTTTACAGTTTACAGTTTATCAGTGTACTTGAATATTTTTATAACTTTAAAACATTGCCAAAAATTTGAAAAATTAAAAAATTAAAAATTAGCTTCGCAGTAGGATGAAGATATTATGATCAGTCCTCCCTACGACAGAACCGTCCGGATGGGATTTGAGCCCAATTCCTTTCGTGTGAAAATTGCCGCCTCACGCCCCCGGACCATCCCTTTCCAGGTTTATTTCCCCTTTGTTCAATAAACTTTAAATGAGCATTCTCACTAACTTGAACAAGAACAAGAAAGATTGAACTAGAATCAAATTAGGTAATCAATTAAATTCGATTTGTAAATACCATTCACTCGCCGGAAGGTAAGTAAGACATTCACGATAAGGGTGCATTCTACATGCAAATCAACTACCCCAAACTGATGGCGTCGAAATTGTTACTTGGGTCCCTAACGGTTTCAGCTGCCAAAAATTCAAGCGATTGCTTTGTTTACATCGCGTCGCTTGTGTAACTGCCTGTGGGAACGGTTGCAAATGGAATCTACTTAAATTAAAGTAGCCTTTGCCATTTCCATACAACTCAAAGCAGACGAAAATTTTGTGTAGCAAGCTAGAGAAGACAAGATGGATCCACCGCAAATGGACGACGATCAGCAGCTGGCGATATTCGTGCAAGTCTTGGGTGGTAAGTGATTGTTTGTACATGTTTCCAGCGATCGTTTCGGTTCGTTTTTCATTTGTTTTTGCTCCCTTTCCGAATTTCATTCCATAACGCAGGGATACACTTTCAGCAAGAAAAGCAGGGCCGTAAGATAGCGCTGACTGCATCCCTAAACCAACAGGTATTTGAAGCGATCAGTCGCCGACCGGTCACTGCGGGATCGGGAACCGCATCGTTCAACGCCAAACTTGTCTGGCAATGTGACCGTTTCTTTTTGAAATGCATGAAAACCAAAAACGCTCCGATAAAACTAGACTGCTATGAGGTACAGCCTTCGGGGGTTAGGTCGCTCATTGGAAGCGTCGTGATTCCGCTGCGTTCCGTCCCGGTCGTAATGTTATCGCGGTTAAAATCCATCAAGCCCCGCTGGTATCGGTTGATTGGCATCGAGAGTGAGCGCTGGCGACGGATAAAGCCCGAGCTGAAATTACTGGTCATGGTGACCGAATTGCAGCACCTCAGTCAGTGTGCCAATCGGGACGATTCCTCGACGCCGGACTTGAGTGGCGATGAGCAGCACGTAATGAAACAAAGTGAACCAAAGCCAGACAAATTGCCCAGTAATGTTGAGCTGCTAGAGGATCGTGGCCTACTGCAGGTCGGCTGCAAGGATACGGAGACAGATCTATTTGAGTTCAATATTTTTCTCAAATGTGCCAAGCATCTGGATATTCTTTGCCCCGGTACGAAGACCTTCCATCTGCAGTATGAACTGTTCGGTGAGCGCCACGAATCGGTGGCCGAGCGGACAAAATCTGGACATCCGGTGTTTGATGTCATGTCAAAAATAAGCATCAATCTACGAAGTTCCGTTGCAGCACTGATCCAGTTTTTTGAAAAAGATTTCACGATTGCAGTTACGGTTCTGGTCGATGGAGCAGAGAAGCTACAACGAACAGTAGGGAAGGCGACTATCAATTTCAATGGCTTTTTAAAGACAAGCCACTTGGAAGAGTTCAAAGAGTCATATTCGGCCAGTAACTACACACTAGAGATGGTTCGCACTGTAGACATTTCCGCCCCTAGTTTGAAAAGAGAACAGGACCATACGGACCAAATAACACCATCATTAAAGATAAAACTATCGTTACGCCGTTTAGGCTCTGATCGTCCTATTGCCGAAAAGAAGACTTCAGAAGCCGCCATTGACAGCGCGGTTTCTCAACAAGGCGCTACCACCACCATTAATGAACCACCGGAGAAGCTTGAAACAGTCGAACTGTCTCCGAAACCTATTACCAAACCACCAACACCGTCCAATGCACAAGCAGAACGTGGAATGATCGATATGGAACGAATTTTAATGACGACCGAACAGAACCTGCGCGATATAAGGCACACGTTTGCGTTTCGTGTACGCGTCGGAATGGTAAGGTTCACCTCCGGGCCGTCAGCGGGAATGTGGCAGCTCGCATTACAGCACCCGAAAGCAGACACACCATTTACGAAGATCCGACTGGAGCTGCTGCCGGGCATTGCCGTGCACGAGGATCGCATCGAGTTTGGCGATGTAACGTTGGAGCTGTTCTTTTCCGCCCTTCCAGACCGCGTGGTTGACATAATCGGCAGTGAACCTTCCAAGCTGACGCTAAACGGTCCCCACGGTGCATACGCACAGGCGCGGCTCGACAACGAAAGCTTGCTCGTCGGAACACGCGAACGCCAACCGTCTGGTGTAGTTGTGATGATAAATGAAGCCGGAGAGAATGTGGCCATTGGTTCGATAAGCTGCTCGTTGGAAGAAGTTGGGCTAAACTACAACTGCCAGCTGCAGGTACAGGAGCAGCAGACGCAGCATGACTGCTGTCACAACAGTGCAATACCACAATCGTGTCAGGGAACAGCGAAGCGATTTGATGAAACGGTCGCCTATCAGCTGGTGGAAAAGCAAAAGACTTGGATGCATGAGCAGCGGCAACACTTTCTAGAGCAGTTGGAGCAAAAAGAGCGCAAGCATCTGCAAGCGCTCGAGCGAAGCTGGCGGGAGCGGCAGGCAGAAACGGAAAAAAGACTTGCCGACCGTTTGGCCCATGCCGATGCTCTGGCAGCCGCACTAGAGGAAGCCCATCGCAAGCCCAGCGAAACGCACGCGAAGCTGGAAGATGGTTCACTCCGTGTGAAGCAAATTGAGCAACAGTTTAAAGCCCAACTGGAAGAGATCCGTGCTAAAGCGGAACGGCTTGAGCAGGAGGCGGAAACACAAATCGAAACTACCCGTCGGCAGTGCCGGGAGTTGCAACAGCAGCAGACGGAGCTGCACATTAGCCAGCAGCTGCTGCTGAGCAGTAACCGTACGCTGCAGAACGAACTGGATCAGGAACGTGCTGCGCGTGCCACACTGGAACAGCAGCTGGAAGAGCTGGCCGAATCCAAGCAAAACTATAAGGAGCTGTGGGCGAAGCAGACGCGCAAGGTGCACCAACTGCAGGAGGAGCTAAGTAAGGCGCGCACACCGTACTACCAAGCCTCGGCAGCAAGGGATACGCGTAGGGGTTCGCGACGCAAATCCATCGTCAGTTCCGCATCCCAGACATCCGTGGCAAGAAGCGCAGCACGCCAGGGTGCCGGTGATTGTTGCAGCGTTTGCGCCTGTGCCTCGGAGGGTACGGATGAGTAGCGTGCCACACTGTGAGCGAAGGGAAAACTGGATGTATCCTATCTAGCCTTGCTATGAGACTGATCTTTATCAAATGAAACTGTTAGTGCCTTTTATCTGTAATAGTTGAATGGGGGTTGATATTGTGATAATAAATATTTATTTCTTAATAACCTTTTTCTCCTAGAGCGGGTTCACTGTTGTTTGTCGTTTGAAAATGCCTTAAACAAAGGCAGATAAGATATTAGAACGAACTAGCGTTGGATGCATTGGATAAGATAGAATGAACGATCTGAATGAATCTTTGAACTGAATCAATGAGTTTAGACTCCTTTAATCTTGTAATTCATGAAACTTCATATTTATGAATCTTCTGATTCATCAGTCTAGCGACGAATCAAAAGATTCATGAACCACTTGAGGCTCGTAAATTTGTAACAAATCGCTAATATTTTGTCGGATTTCGACGGCGTATTTATCAATCAAAAGATGATTTTTTAAATAAACATTAATTATAAATCGGTTTTCAATCTCAAGATTTATGAATCTTTGCATTTTAACTCTGAAAGAGAATCGTGGATGCCAGGATTCAGATTAGTGTTCGATAAATCAGAATCAGATTCATGAATGAACCTTTCAAACGAATCTATGAATCTGAACCTCGACCGAAAAGATTCATGCATCTTCAAAGATCTTTACTATGAATCGCGAGAAGGGCCCGAACTTAAAAGGATTAAAGAATTTGAACAATTTTCAACCGCACAGGCTTTTAAGATTTATAAATCAAGCAATACGGCCTCCTGGTTGTTACTACTGAATAAAAAAAAGATTCATAAATCTCGATATGCAAGATCCTCTGAAAATTCACCAATCTTCAATGATTCATTTCATTTTTCAGTTTAATTTATTTTTAAGGATTCGTGAATTCTGATAAATTTAATGATGTATTAATCTTTGAACTCAGATGTAAGATTCGAGTCGTGATTCGAACGAATCTTCATTGAAGAATCATATGAATGAATCTATGTAAAAGATTCACGAACTAAAACACTAATTCAGATAAGATTCTAATGATTCTTCACTGAAGATTCATATCTCCATATTTACGGAGGATTCATAAACCACAACTCCAATTAGATCGCTTACAACGAAACATTATATTAAATGTCGGTTCAAAGAATAAGCAGGCAAGAGATCGGAAATTTAGATTAAAATAACTATCTTTTAGTCATGTTCAAACAATAGATAGCCCTATAGCCAGTACAGGGAACACATCAAATTACCTAATTTCCGTTCAAGGTAGGAGAACAGATTCGGTTTAATGAAGTCATTTGCGAACAAAGTGTTTCGCTGCGAACATTTCAAGTCCCTCAGTACCCGTAACAAGAAGGGGCCCTGCTACTCTGTACGTTCATTTATCAGGGTGATAAAGAGACTACAATCTCGAGGGCTTTGTCAACTTCCCTTTTCGCGACCCTTGCGATTGATTTCCTACCGTGCGGCAAAACATTTACCAAAGCACTTGACCACCACATAAACGCTATTTAAGACGCCGATGGTCACCTTTGCTCGTCTGTTTCTCTATCCTCCGGTCACAATTTTTTCCAGTGTCTAGCTTCCAGTGCCCTTTAGCTTGCAAAGCTACCCAACGCCGCAAGATGCTGCTCTTGCTGAGCGCTTTGTGCCTGCTGGCACTTTGGCCGTCTGGCGGCGTCGTGGACGCTCAAACCGAGTACAATCTCACATTTAACCAGGCGTCAACCGTGGTGGTCACCGTGAACCTGAGGACGCGCGAACTTCGCGTCACACAGTCGGGCCAGGTGGTGCAGCAGATCCGACTCAGTGCCAACCTCGATCCGGCCGCACTCTACACCGAAACGGCTACCGGGTTTACCCTCACGAATGCTGCCACGGATGGTACCGTGCTGGAGCTGGCCAGGGAAGTGGATGAAACTAATTATGCGCAAATTGCCGTGATCCGAACGGCGGTACCGAACAGCGTTACGCACGTCGACTGTGCCAATCTGCTCGGTACGAACTGGTACGGTGGACCGCAGCAAAAGTATCAGTACTGGCCGGTGCAGAAGTTGCGCTTCAACCGGTACAGCATGCTGTCGAAGGAGGCGGACAACAGTGCGGTCGGCGATCGGTACTGGTTGAATGGCCTCGGCTCGTACCTGTACGTCGATCCGTGGGCCCCACTGTTTGTCGATCAAAACTACGGCCAGCCGGGGTTTCTGTGCTTGGAAACGCGTGCCAGCCTGCCGTACGACACGCACGGCACCAGTTACGATGTGCGCTACACGATCGGTGTGGGAGCGGATGCACGGACGGCCCACTTGAGTGCGGTGGGACACATCCTGGGCAAACCCACCGGACATCCGGCGGAATCGATGGTAGCGGAACCGATCTGGTCCACGTGGGCACGGTACAAGCGTGACATTAACGACACGATCGTGCGCCAGTTCGCGGGGGAGATCATTTCGAACGGATTCCGGGGCCAGTACGAGCTGGACGATAACTGGGAGTGGTGCTACGGAGCGCTCACCTTCAATCGCACCAACTTCCCGAACATTCGCGAAACGATCACCTCGATCCGGCAGCTCGGGTTCGCCCGGACCACGCTCTGGATTCATCCGTTCATCAACAAGGGCTGCGAACCGTGGTACTCGGATGCGCGCCGCCGCGGCTACCTGGTGGCGGACCATACCGGCAACACAGACACCGAGTGGTGGAACTCTGGCCAGGGTCAGGCCGCATACGTAGACTTTACCAAGGCGGAGGTTCGCGAATGGTTCAGCGGCCGGCTACAAGCCATTCTGGACGAGTCCGGCATCGATAGCTTCAAGTTTGATGCGGGCGAGAGCAGCTGGACACCGCCGGACCCGCTGCTGAATGGGCCAGCGGGCCAACGGCCGAGCCAGATCGTTGGCGACTACCTGCGGACGGTGGCACGGTTCGGCGATCTGGTGGAGGTACGGTCCGCCCTCGGCACGCAGGATCTGCCCGTGTTTGTGCGCATGATCGACAAGGACTCGAACTGGGGCTGGAACAATGGGTTGCCGACGCTCATCACGACGCTGCTGCAGCTGAACATGGTCGGCTACCCGCTCGTGCTGCCGGACATGGTCGGTGGCAACGGGTACGCCGAGGGCCGTCCGTCCAAGGAGCTGTTCATCCGCTGGCTGCAGGCGAACGTGTTTATGCCGAGCGTACAGTACTCGTTCGTGCCGTGGGACTACGATAGCGAAACCGTCCAGATAGCGCTAGCGATGACCGAACTGCACCGCCGGATGGCACCGGCCGTCATGGAGCGCTTTGCCCTCGCCGTCTCGGATGGGTTACCGGTCAATCCACCGCTCTGGTGGATCGATCCGACCGATCAAACTGCACAGCAAATTTACGATCGTAAGTGACTCGACTGGGGCGTCACTTAAACGTCCAAGGTTGGAATATCTATTGTCTTTTCTTCTTTTCCCGCACAGAATATCTGCTCGGTGACGACCTCATAGCGGCGCCGGTCATAGTGGAAAATGCACGAGCTCGCGACATTTATCTGCCGCGCGGTTCCTGGACGGATGGTAACAGCGGTGAGCAGCACACCGGTCCGAAATGGTTGCGAAACTATCCGGTCCCACTATCCATGGTGCCGTACTTCACGCGTAAGGTGTAGTGAAGATCGATCTTGCGTACTCTGGAAGGAGTCGGATCTATTCAGATTCGATGCAATGGGTGCGTCCCAACAATCGCCAGTAAAACGACAACAGTGCACCAATGGTTTTAGGATTTAAGAAAGAAAACGGCTCGGTTTAAGGCGTCTAAACATCAATACACTTTTATGTGGTACAAAAATATAGGTATAAAAACATATACTCTGAATTATTCAATCTCTCTAGTATGTATCACACCAAAGAAAAGGCAAACGAAATAAGATTTCAAATACAATTCTTTCAACCAGCATGAAGAGTTCTTTGAAGATTTTTTTTGGTAGAAACGGCCAGACCGTATTGCTCGGTAAATCAGCAAATCAATCTTTTATGATTCAAATAAACTTCTCACTAGCAAATCAATTCAATCAAAATTAATTAATTAAATCACGAATTTAGGGTTAAAAATAATATCTCACTGTGGCGGATAGTGAATCAATTATATTTATTCAAATAAATTTCTCACTATGGCTGCAAATCAATCTTTTAAGATTTCAATTGCCAAGCGTCACCATTATGAAAAATTGATTTGAATCATAAAAAAGTGAGTCGTTAATCAGCAAAATGAGTGAGCACTTTGAATGCTTCAAGAGTACGCTGAAAGTAACTCACTCACTCTGAGTCAAATCTCTGCAAAGAGTGACCATTCTCGTCTCTAATACTGCACGTGTTCATTTTCAAGATATACATCTCGTGTCCAGTTTTCGGAGAGGAATACGAAGCCACTAGACCGTTCTTGTTGGGCGCAACCGAAGGATTTGGAAGACTCCTGAACATGCCAATTAACGATATGCTGGTGATAGCTGACTGGACTTTACTCAAGATAATTTTTGAGTTTAGCCGAGCAAATGGATGAACTGTGTGAATTTTCTCCCTTAAAAAATGTGTAGCTAAAGGACGTCGAACGTCCGACGGGGTCGGTTTCGTGCGCTTTCTCGCATTCACGCTTGAATGAATGTGAATGAGAGATCTGTATGGTTGTTTACCGGGACAAAGACGGAAGATCCTTGTGAGAACGAGGTTCTAGCAAGGATGGAACCCACCCAGGATTCAAGGAACAAGTCGATTCGCAGTAAGCGGCGTAAAGGATACTAGGGACAGCAATTGCATGCGTTGGTGTGTATGAAGCTTTGGCAAGGATTTCATAGAGTGTCATGGAAGTACACTCTACTCTACCAGACAAGCTCTATTCAAATATTTTTCCTGGCTCATTTTTTGCACAGTAGCAAACATTGACCTCCGTTTACTTCTATCACTACCATTACGCTCTAGTGCCAGCAAGTATTTCCCCCAAAAAAAAAAAACACAAAAAACATTCAACAATGGAACTGTAAATGGCGCAATTACATTGGGTAGATGGAACTGGAATTGACACGTTGGAAAAGTGTTTGACAGAAGTTACCACAGCAAAAAAAAATGAATTCAGCCTACCTAGATTTTGCAACCATGTGGAAGCTGGGATGTTATAAAGAGAAAAAAGTAAACAAAACTTTAATTCTACTGTGTTCTGTTATCAAACACATGCTATTTGTCGCTTTTAAGTATGATTGAACCGAACTGGTTTTTGAACGCTAAAACAAAAGGAAATACCATTGTGATTCCAAGAGTGCTGTTGCATTGGGGAACGGAATTCTTGTGTCGATATTTGTCTCTGGATTGTTTTTTTCTGCTTGACAAACCAATTCCAACTCCATCTACTACCATATATGTAATAGGGACATTCGCGACAACGTTTCACAGAAACTGTGGATAGAAATAAAGTCTCTCCCGCGAGCACGGTCCGCAACCCGCGTCGCAAACCAGGTGGATTCGTGGGCAGCTTCCAAAAAACAGCACCAAAAACGCGCACACATTCACCCAAGGGCTTCGTGCGACAGCGGGAGGACAGCAGCAAGTGTAATTTGGAACCGCGAAGGTCACGCATAGTGTTTACGATCAAATCTCGGTTGTCTACGCAAAGCAGCTACACGCGCGTGGCACGAGTCCAATGCGCATTTCTTTCCGCACCGCCGTCGGTGTAACGGATTACACGCATTTTTTTTATTTGGGGTGGTGCTAGCGCTAGAGAAACAAATGTGACGACCATCCCCGTCACATACGAAATGTGGTGACCTATACGAATGCAGTACCAGTCAGGTACACACATATGGTTTGCGGACCTGTGCGCAGCACGGTGAAGAGTTCACGTTGATTCGGATTGGATCATCTGCACCCCCACCTTGCCTGATAAGAGGTTTCGTCTTTGGACATCGGTCAGTGCTTCCGGCGGGGGATGAGAGATGGCCAATGCTTTGCGGTTCTTGGTCGCGGGTTTTGTTTTTATGCGGTTTACGCCCGCCGGCTCGCGCTGAATTTTGCTCTCTCTCTCTCTTCTCTCTTTTTCTCTTTTTTATCTCTGCATTCGTCGTGTGTGTGTGTGTGTGCGTGTTTGCTCCACTCGCTGACCCACCGGGCTTATGTGTTTGTGTACGTGTGCCGTGTGGGGAGGGAAGCATAGGCCGCCGCGCGCGGCGCCATTCGATCAAACAGTGCGCGTGTTTTCGTACTGGAAAGCGCAACAACGGTGCGATTGCGAACGAGTTTGACATACGTTTTCATTTACCGTTTTGAGGCCGAGAGCAGAAGAAGTGTCATGTTCGCTTTCCGGAGTGTGGTGCTAGCGATCACAGCATATTAGTGTGACGGTACGGTAAACAAAGCAACGCGTGGCTGATGCTTGGTCGTGCGCAATCGTGTCACAAGAAAAAGGTTAAGCCACCGTACTCGTCGCGCGTGTGTGTATCGATTTAAAGCCGGATTTATGTGAATATAAAAAAAAACACTCGTGTTAAAAGGGGTTGCGCGGGAGGGAGAGGTACATGCAAAAGGCTGACTAAACAGTGACAAACGTTACGGGTAAACAGAGCGCGCTGTACGCGTTTTGTTGGTCCGGATAAAAGTTAATACTTGCAAGAGCAAAGCACCAACATCGGGCGCAAGAAAGCTTGAAAATTTTAACCATAAGGTTGTGGTTGAGAAAGCTTCGAAAGGGAACAGCAGTTTTCGACAGCATGGCCAACAACGTGGCCGGTAAAGTGTTGGTTTGCGCGCTGATGCTCTTCTTCACGGTGGTCGTAACGTTCCTGTGCTACGCAATGACACTGCACACGGAGAAGCGGCAGATGTGGAGCACCCTAAAGGAACGCGGGGCGCTGCGTACCATGCCGAACGGTACGGCCAACTATTGGTACTACATCGTACGCGGTAAGTACAAGTGGCAACTGTGGAGCAATGCAAGCAGGGCGAGGTGCTATCGATTAGAGTTGATACACGATACCAAAACTCTTTCATACCGATAAGATAAAGTGCAGTTGACCTAGACACGCACACACATACAGCCATGCGGTACACTCCCCAAGAGGTGCTAGGTAACTTATCAAACCACTTATCGATCTCGCATCAGCTTCGTCGTAATCGAACGATTGTCAACACCAACACAAGCGCATCATGACCAACAGCTTTGCTGTGATCGGTGGGAGTTATAGGGGAAAAGGGGGCCAAACAAACCACCACAAGCAGCGGTTTCAGTAAAAGCGTGGTTAAATTTCCAATGGTTGAATAACTCAGATCACAAAAGTTACAAGAAAGTACTTTTATTTCAGTAGATTTCAGAGCAAACCGGTCACCACAATTTGGGACAGGAGTGCACAAAACGCTTACCAAACGTCTTCGGTTTAATCAGATTCGAGAAGTCGTTTGAGTAGTTATGAGACTATTTGAAACACACAAAACCCCCAACTAACGCCAAAAGGTAATTTTGCTGAACCTTTCCCATTTTGATATGATATTCTATGATTTTATCTGTATGGTTGCCATGTATCATCCGGGCGACACTCTATATAGCAGAGCAAACAAAAGACAACATTTTCAGTAAGGGTGATTTAGTACTTATGGTACGTGGTACATTGCCCCCTGAATGTTCTCATGCAGTCAGACCTCTTGCTTCTTGAGATATGAATGCATGTCAACTAGAGAGTGGGCATACCTTACACTGCTGAGTTCTTTGACATACTTTACAAATGATGAATATGTGTGATACTCATCGCTTTTATTTGGAGTACCCTTTAGATTAAGAAGTAGCTAACTAACTGCATAGACCATACAACTCCGAGCTACCACTGTACATGTAGAGGTGCAAGGAATATGCATCAAGCTCGTTGCTTTTTCGATTTGATTGATTGCACATGATCTCCCATGATCATCGTGTGGGTCAATTGTCGGTGAGGTTGATTGAATGCTAAACGATACAAAAAAAAATGCAGTAACGATTGAGGAACAGCCTAAGGCTAAGATGCTTCATTGCTGTGTGAATGTTTTGGATGTGGGAAACTCTACTGTAAGGTAACAACTCTCTTTGGTGTCCTCACGCTGTTTCGTCATCAAATCTGTTTTGAACAAAAAACACAAAACTGTCCGGCTAGAATTGCAATTGTAAGGGAGTTTAATTCTCTAAAAATACAGCCAATACAGAACATTAGCAAGCTTTGTCAATTAGACAGGTTGAGGTACTACTACTACTACTACTAACCTCATTACGTAACCACCCAGGGTTTTTATTGTATCAGGAAATCTTTAAATGATTACAACACTAATATATTTTCACAAGTTTGCTCACCAAAATCGGCAAAAATATCGGAAAACTTAACGGTGTCTTGACATCCTCTATCGTACACTTCGATTTGATTATTCAATGCCCTGTATTCAGATACGCGAGAAAGATGGCACGGTAACCATGGAAACACCATAATCCGAAACAGAGGGTCAGGAAATAGTAGAGGGTTTTCAATTGAAGGGATACACATGTTCGGCCAAATTGGATAGGTGACAGAGTAGCGAGAGTTTACCGTACGGCAAATTGTCGATATTACTCAATGTACTTTTAAACGTTATCGTTACCACAGCATGAAGCGAACAGCACATTTTTGATACTTTTGCATGGTTCCCGGACAAACAGGTTGAAGGCCAATGCTCTAAGTGTGCTGCATAAATGATGAAGAATTGCACAATGTTACTATTTTTGGCGCAACAACCATTCACAATCAAAGGTTTGGTGGCTAAACCGCAAATTTGAACTTGGCTATAGCAAGACAATCCCGCCTGGTTGGTATAGTATAGAAAGTCGGACCATGTAAGAGGTCTGCGAGTAGAGAGAGCGTCCACTAAAGTAATATGTTTCTAAAAGGAGTAGGAAATTGGACTTAGGCTTAACACCTAATAAAATAACAATAAAATTTGTCATTAATTAATGAATGAATGTTACAAGGATTATATTAGTAGCGGTCTGTAAATTGTTTTGTATTTTTAAAAGACAATCCTAGTGGCTCTAGGTCTGAGTCAAGTGATGTTTATGCTTTGTTTGCTGTAACTTGAAGAGCCTATAGTAAGACAGTCAGTTTTGGAGTTTGGAGTCAGTTGTATGGAGAGGCATACTGAATGGGAGATCTACGCCACTACCATTCAACCAATGAGCCGCCCCCTGTGGTTTGCTAGGCTTGGGCAATTTTTACACCCCCTTGGCAATGCAAAAACGATTATTGGAAGTCTATTGTTCCACTAACAACCGGTAGTGAACAGACAGCGCGTCAGGCACTTGTCAGTTTGTTAGCCCTTATCGAACGTTACACAACGCGTGACAGCTGTCAACATGAGCGCAAAAGTCAGTTCCGGCGTTTGATTCAAGCTAAATTGCTAGATCTTGAATTGATCTAGACTGTAAGCTGAAAAAGAGGCGAATGTTAGCCTTTAGGCCAAAGCCTCTATAAAAAAAAAAAAAACAAATTAAAAAAAACTGTAAGCTGAAAATGCAGCACAATCAAAGCAAACGATGTGATATTACCGATGTTGCTAACCGGTTTCCCAATTTCTGTTTATTTGTATCAAAACCATATTGCTGGGCAAAGTTTGCTAGAGCACTCAATGTGTTCGGTTGTCTATGACGGTTGGAACCACCATTGGTTTTCAGCAGAGCAGGATAATAAGTATTAACTTTGGAGATGTGGTCCGAATGGCATTCAGCCAACGTCGGGCTTCGGGAAGGTGACCCATCGGCATTACCACCCCGATCGTCCCGAATTGTAGTACTGTGAGAAAATAAAAGAAAAGCCTGACTAATAATAAATCGGAATAACAAGCATTCCGACGCGATTCTATAAATAAATTACAATCATGTATGTATAGCTTAAATGGTGGAAATAAATCTAAACGATCTTAATTACCTGAAAAAAAAACTAATTTAATGTCATATCTCTGATCGCCGCCAGTTTTCTATGCCCATGGGCTTGTTAGTACATACTTTTACGCTGTACTTTTTGTAGCCCGACGAAGGACAGTGGTAATGTTCGTTTTTCCACACTCTTCAGTGTAGAACGTACCGCCGACATGGAACGTTTGCCCAAATTATTTCAACATTGTTTTACCTCGCTTTTTATCTTAATTTTGTTCGAACTCTCAACCGTACAGTGTGACCAGAACCGGGTTCCGCTGCACTATCCCGATCGTATCGCTTTCACCAATGAATCCAAACCGTTTAGGATACGAGTGACCCGGTTTATCTGCACGGAAACACCGTATGTAGTGTCGGAATTGATACAGTGCAAAACGATCCTGCGGCGCAACAAACCAACCTACTTCAACATATCCGTGCATGTACCGAAGGTGCTGAACACCATATACTTCCAGGTGAAAACGTACTACCGGCTGAACGACTACCAGGCTTTTCCAGTACACATAGTAGTGGAGGTGTGTGCATATTTTAGCAGACCGTCGGATGATGTGTTTTCCCGCCATCTGATGTCTATCTTTTATGAAACCATACCGGATCTGTTATACTACTGTCCGCATGGGGTAAATATGGTACGCGCACAGTTTGTGTCGAAGTTTAAACACATGTATATCTGTTTCTTGCTATCGTACAGAACACAACGTACCATGCCGAATATTGGCTTGAGGATAAATTCTTTCCCAAGTCCATGCCCGCCGGAGACTATCGTCAGGACGTGTGGTTTCGCGATGAGCAAAACAGCACGATATTTTCCTACCAAGCGTTCTTCTCTGTCCGCCGTATGGGAATATGGCGGTCTCTACTAGAATGGTAGAATCGATTAATGTAGTCGACGAACGAAATACTGAAGGCATGCAGCACGGATGCACAACTTCGAAACGGATCTAGGAAAAAGGACAGCAAGGCGCAGTTTGAAGCACCGAACTGAGAAAAGCTAACTGAATGATAAAATTCGCTCAAAAATATAATTATTAAACACACGTTTGCGGTTGCATTGATTGAAACCCTACTGTCTATTTTTTTTAAACGTGATATTTTGTTTTGTAAACTATTCACCAGTAGCTACAAGACAAAGGCATTTTAGTTCTAATCGTAATTCATATTATGGTGTGACCAGGTATTGACTGAATATCTTTACATTATTGTTGTACCCAAAGCACCATTTGCAAAGTAGCAATTTCTATGGAGGGCTTCATTTATACGGGTCTCGAACCAAGGTCGGATATGATGCTAAGCCATCAACAACAACAATATTTCAGTTTTTTTTAAATAGAGATTTAACCCTATTGTCATGATAATTGCACATATTTAACTTACACTACCAATGAAATTTCCCAACATTGCGAGCTCTCCGATTATTTTGATGTATTTTCAATGCGAAATTTTAAATGGCAAAACGTACTCCAACCGGTCTGCATCGAAAGACGTTAATAGCATCCCATGCAGCCTTAAGCTGGATGGGTTAATGTGCGAAGTTAAAATAAAACAACGTGTTTGTCACGTTGTGTACCCGCTGGCTGTTATCGTACGTATCTCAACATAATGATTATCGCTACATTTGAGCGGCTGAAACAGGTTAGTACCAGACCGGGCCGCCAGATTGTTGTCCCAAATACATCAAATGCCTTTCAAAACTACATTACAGGCTGTTGAATGTAGTCTTTTTTGGTTGGAAAGATTGTGATTGTGAAGTCTCTGTTCCGTTCGTGATCAATCTATTTGCATAGTCTGTTTTAAGGCATACAACAAACACGAATGAAGTGTTATATCCTTTATAGATAAAAAAAGGGTCTAAGTGTGGCTGTGCTATGGTCGGATCTGTACCGTTTTAGCTAACGCTGCATATTTCATATTCCATTCATTTAAATCCATTGAAATCCAAGAGGCGACCTCGCTGATAGTGAAGGGAATCGATTATCACCTTGAAACGTATTGTCAGCAACGGGACCGGCACTCGTTCACACCTGAACTGTTGTGTGGTAAACGAGAAGATAGTATTGCTTGCTGGTACAGAATACTCTACTTTAAAAAAAACGAACGATAGAGGGAATGAGTAAGCTGTGTATCACACGGTTGCATGTAAAGTTCTAGAGCGTTTGAATGTACTACTATGAAAAGCATACAGATGGCGCTACAAACGCATGGTTGGTGTATCGGCTAAAGCACAATTACGAGCCATACATGCTTGTCACCGGATGTCGTATTTTTGATGATCGTATTAATGCTATCAAAAATAAAAAAAGAAACCATCGTACATTCCAGTACTTCAGTGGCCATTCATGCAATGTGTGTTCGCCTACTACAGAGTCATTTGCATTCCAGAATAATTGCAGTCAATTTGAAAATAAAAAAGATAACCTTCAGTATTTTAAAAGCAAAAAATAGTTTAAAATACTGAGACTAAAAAATGTCTCAATAACAATAACTATTCTGGCTTACGGTTGCAGACTTATTTTTAGATCTTTTCGAGCTATCGGTAATTTTGCATCGATGCCAACATTAAACGCTTGCAAGAACGCATTGCAGACGTAGATAAAAAGATCCAAATGTACACCTCTGATGGATTTTGATCTGCAGCAACCGGTTCAAAAAGCAAGCGATTCAAAAGAGCGTGAAAGCAGGTGTAAAATGTTGTTAAAAACAGGTGGTTCAAAGACTTGAACCCACGTGTGGCGTAATTGGCAAACGTAATCTTCTTTATTTATAATAGCTGAATCCTTCGGTAGCTGGTGAAAAACGTGTAGCAACGTGGGATCGGTCTCTCTAAAACTGGGCTGGGAAAAGTTATTCAATCAATAAAATTAGCTTGTTTGTTTGTATTGCAGCATGATGAATGATTGATTTTGTACAGAAATCCAGATTCCAAGGTTAGATTTCAAAAGGCGAAAACGGCGATGAAACAAATGATAATCGTTTGAATCTGTCATGTTTGAAGCTTTATGTTGTGTGTTAGACACTCTATATGTTCTAATTCCTTTTTCTCTTTGCTACAACGGTCTAGAGTTGTGTCGTGTGGGCGATTTTGTTAACCAAAGTGATCAGTGTTACTAATACCAGTTGATTTGTGTTCAGGTACAATTCGTGTTAACGATTGCGTTAAACATTTGGATTGTTGTGGAATAAGCTAGAAAACGCTGTAATTAGAGTACACAATTATTATATAATTCACGCAATAGACTGCAGCACCCTATAAGCTACAAATTACTCAGCAACTACTGCTCATAACTCTTATTTGAATCAAACGTACATGCGAACATCAGTATTAAGCATACGGCTGACATGATGGAACGTTTGCTGTGTTTGATGAAGATACTTGTTTTCGTATATCTGTTTCAATTGCAAACCGCACGAGGTGATCAGAAACCTAGTTCTGTATACTATCCCAAACGTATATTTTTCCCTAATGAAACGAAACCATTCACCGTTCGGGTGACGCGATTTGTCTGCACGGAAACACCTTACCAAATCACAACATTGCTGCAGTGCAAAAACGTCCTACGGCGAAACAAACCGATATTCGCGAACGTAACCCTGCATGTACCGCAGGTGCTGAACGCCGTATACTTTCGATTTCAAACATTCTACCGGCTGAACGACTATCAAGCTTTCCCTGTAGCCATAGAAGCGGAAGTTTGTGCATTTTTGCGCAACCCGTCCGATGATTATTTATCGCGCTACTTAATGTCTGTGATGTTGGAAACCTCACCACATATGATACACCCCTGTCCATATGGTGTAAGCATGATTGAACCGGTGCCAGTTTTGGAACTGATGCATCCAATAATTATCGTTTGTTTATTTCAGAATCGAACGTATAATGCCGCGTTTTGGATGGAGGATAGATTCTTTCCCAAGTCCGTTCCCGCCGGTGACTTTCGGATGGACGGTTGGCTTGGGGATACAAAGAATAGGACACTGCTTGCCGTTCAATTCTACTTTTCCATACGGCGCAAGGGTGTATTTAAATCCTTGATTGAATGGTAGATCCAAAGTGCTGCGTGGAAGACCACTAGCAACTAGAAACATCACATTGCAAACAGCACACTGTTGGGGTGGTAGGAACCGAGCGCATGCCGGTCAATAAGTAAAAATAAATCAAAAATAAATAAATAAATACAAAATCCACCAAATTAAAAAAAATATTAAATAAATGAAAATACATAGTAAATATCGACTTCTTCTTGGCTGGCACAACATCCCAGTAGGGTGTCAAGGCCTAACCAGAGCACCAATGTGCTTTGGCTCTTTCTGTGACTGAGTGTACCCATCCACATCAAGAATCCTGCGCATGGTGGGGGGTTGTGATTTAGTGCACCCATACCAGAATAGTCAATTCTGCGTATGAGGAGCGGCAGCGGGCCGAATGGGATTCGATGCAACATCGTGCCTGATCGTATGACACAGGCCTACGCCGCTACCCATGAGACCACCGAGACGCCCAAATATCGACTTATTTGCTTAAAAACTGAGGCTCAACTTGATTGTATCATATGATAAGAGGCATTTTTCTTCTGGACCTGTCAATACAAGTCCCCGGTAAATCAGGTTCCTGATAATCAACGATTTACTGTACTTCATTTGATTTGAATATAAAATTAGTAAAGATGTCTATTCCTATCTGTATGCATTTTAAAAGGTGTTTCATAAGAAAAAAGAAAATTACTTTTGCGTCAATTGTTAGGTCAAATAAATACAAATAAATACGACTCTGCCGTAATAATAATAATAATAAAAATAAAACAATAATGTACCAAATCAGTAGATGAAGCTTTCCAATGTTATGGATGTGTGTTCCAAAACTACGTGTTTCGGAGATAACGTATACATGTGCTTACATGTACAGGATATATAGTTCGGTGTGCAAAGTGTTTACTAGCTATCGTGTCAATAACTCTGCTCATCGTTAACTCTTATCGAACGTCTCTTATGGATATTCAACTCGTTCTAGCGTACTAAAAATACATACAGCAAGTTATCTGATTGCAGACAAAAAATAAGTATGGTTTGAGTTTGATAAATTAGCCAAAAAACAATTAAGCTGAGGACTAAGCAACGCCACCATAAATAATTGAAGAAGAAAAACTAATGGATGAACAGATAAATGTTGCTCTGTAAAAAAAAAATCACAACTTTTTGCAGTATTTAACACCGTTAAAAAGCAGAAGTCATGTGTCTAACAAATACTTGTAAAGAATAAAATTACTTTAATTGAGACACACGGCAGCCACAGACCTCGTATTAATTGTTGCTAAATATAGCTCTACACTGGCGTAACATACTAGCGTGAGCATTAGTATCGATCAACCTGCCGACATGGAACGTTTGCAGAACGTTTTGCGGTCTTTCGTCCAGCTACTTGTTTGCATATCTTTGCTGGAAGTGCAACCCGCCCACACTGACCAGACACGAGTTCCTGTGCACTACCCCAATCGTATCGTTTTCACCAACGAAACCAAGCCATATACGATAAAGGTGACACGGTTTATCTGCACCGACGCACCTTACGAGGTGTCCGAGCTGCTGGAGTGCAAATCGATCCTGCGGCGCAACAAACCAACATTCTTAAACGTATCCCTGCATATACCGAAACTGATAAACACCTTGTACTATCAGGTGAAAACGTTCTACCGATATAGCGACTATCGAGCATTTCCGGCCGATTTAAATATAGAAGTGTGTGCTTACTTTCGCAACCCGTCGGAAGACGTACTCTCGCGGCACTTTATGTCCGTAATGTTTGAAGTACTGCCCGAGCTCCTGTACTACTGTCCGCATGGTGTAAATAACATCAGAGCTACTTATATGGCACACCTTCGAATGCATTACCAGCTAGAACCTTTCTTTTCTTGCAGAATCGAACGTACAACATCGCCTTCTGGATGGAGGATAGATTCTTTCCCAAGTCCGTGCCCGCGGGAGACTTTCGGCAGGACGTTCGGTTTGGAGATGAGCAGAATAAGACGATATTCGCTTACCAAGCGTTCTTCTCCGTACGGCGAAAGGGTGTATGGAAATCTTTGCTTGAGTGGTGAAAGCAAAGCAGAACGCAAGACAAGATAACAGACACAAGATTGTAGACACGCTATTGTATTAATAAATAAATCAAATTGCATCTGAATCCTGCTACTCGTGTAACATTGTGATAAACACATCTAAATGAAAACTCAATGCCAATATTTAAATTTGATCGAGTTTTTTACCATATTGTTGACACACAAATAACTGCAGTTCTAAATTTTGTCGTATATGCATGAAGTGTGTGCTCTGTGAAATCCTGCCAAACATTGTCAAACATTTGCTATCATACAAATCAGTTGGTTCTACCTAATCAACTGCACAACAGATAGCATCATTATAGCAAAAAATCAACGTTTACATATACATTATTCATTGTAATTATAATTATTTCAATGTACTTATATTACTGCCATCTTCACCTTCCCCTTCAACCCCACTCCCGCTGGATTAACAATCCTGCAATGGATTCAGCAGCCCGTTAATGATGATACCAGAAGTTCGTTGTTACACAAACATTACCTGTTTATCCAATCTGCTGCATACGTCTATCCAGCTAAATCTATTGTGCCAATTGCCAGTAATTGTGATCTGTCAAAGTAGCACAGTGCACTCAACCGCGCACACGGCCGCTTTTGGTACATCCGTCCAACTGGCAGTTGATAATTACTCGAAATAATCTAAATAATCCCCTTAATCACTCTGCTAATCTGCGTCTGGTTCCCATAAATCAAACCATACCGGTCAGCTTGACCGTTCTTGTGAGCGCTTTCCGTTGGGCCGCGCAAGAGCGGACTTCACTAAATATACTGAGATTTATGTGCTAGCGAGAATAAAAATATTTCAGATGGTCCCAAGTTGAGAGCAGGAAGAGTGAGATAGAAATTAGTGTATAGCAAAACATGTACTGACTGTGCAATGATCGTACCAGCATCCGTACATGTACGAAACTAGAAGCCGACACGGTATAATTGTAATCTAACTATATGCATAATAACCTTAAGGTGTAGAAGAGAAGAAAAGGTAGAGGGAGAATGAAAACAACAGAGAGAGTGAGAGAACTAGCGAGAGAGTGTACTAGATTAAAAGATAGAGAGAGTGAGGGAGCGGATGAAAAACAACGATCATTGTCGTTGTACTTGTTGCCCTTTGCGTCGCTTAATTGGATGTGTTGCTTTCTCGATTTTCATTGGGTCGTGAAAAAACTGTCACCTCAATAAAATTTGACCTCTGCGCCACTGTATGGCTTCGGCTGCGTTTGCAAACTGGTAATAATTCTGTTTTCGACAAACGATCGGCCTCCACATCATTTACATTGGTGTCATCACAACGGTCAATCCTGCTTATTGAGAGCCGAAAGCAAGTACGCGTGATCTGTTAAAACCACTATCTTCGTATCCTTGAAGCAAAACAAGCTTACCTGAAAGAAAAGATCATCAAGTACCACAGGTCATCACCATCATTGCACACAACCGCCCATGATACTTTTGCACAACCTTTTGGTTTCCTTTGGCGCCCTTGGCATTTCGGGCATTGCTTGTATCGCATGCCTTCTGGTCCAAAACGCCGCGACGCTTCTCCACAAATGCCATCCTTGCTGCGCGAATAGATGGTTGTGGGTAGAATAGAATAGGTGGTAAGCAAAGCAGTGCTCGTAGGGATGTGCATGTGCATTTTTAGAAAATAAATGATCCGACACGACAAGCATTGCAAGTGTTGTCAGCACGCGGACCAATCAGGCGGCAGATGAGTGACACATAACAAGCATAATTGACGTTGGCCATATTTATCGTCGACATTGGATGGCCACACGAACGATGGGTGTTGTTGGCCTATGTTTAACGTTTTCGATATTGGGCAACTCTGGCATAACCGACTGGCTTGGAGCCCTGGTGCGGGTATGAGCTATGTATTTTTCATACAATTATTAATACACGTTGTAGGTTGAAAAGAAATTCATAGTAAATCATTTCGCTGCAGGAAATAAGGCTGTGCTTAAGATAAGTGACTCAAATTTAAGCTCATTAACCAATTGTAATTGCTTCCGTTTGACATGACAATACATGCCATGACGTGGCTTGACGATTCTAAGTAGTGATTAATGCGGTTCAATGATCACATTTCCGTTGCCAAATACTGGACTCTATTCACATCTTGTTTCATATTAAACAAGTTATTAAAATTTATGAACGATTTTTGTACAATTTATTCGATAGAAATCTTTCTGCTATATTCGATACGGTGCATGGAGCTCTTACGATCTGTTATTTATCCCAAACGTTTGCTTTCTTTACAGATTTCAACAAGATAGACAACATGACGGACAACAACATGCATCTGGATGCTTCCATGCGCATCGTCCCAACGGCGGCCGGGTTCCGTGTGTTTGGCAAGGAGTTTGAGATACACTTCGACCGGATCAACGGAACCAATGTGGCCGGCGAGGACGGGACCCACCCGCAGGAAGACTACACACCGACGCTCGTGAAGCGAAAGACGTACGTGTGGGAGCTAACCGGACACAAGGCGACGGCCAACATTACGGTGCCGGTGTTTCACGGAAAGCATAGCAAGCAAGATCCACCACCATTCCAAAATGCCATTCCACCAGCACAGCATACTGACACCGGGAAGGAATAGCCACTGGCAAAGGTTTTATTAATGCAATGATTTGTTGAGATAATGACGGGATGGATAGGAGTCAAACTATTTCACCCGTAACGTATGATCGTTTGGTTCACCGCACGCGATTAGTGGCGATTTAATGTTAGAGAGCAGTGTAGCAAAAAGAAACACCAAAGACATGGCACTAAGGAACAGTCTCTTTGGCATTAGAAGGAGCTTAACATCAAAAACACAATAAGACATATTATTCAATGTACCATAATCTATACATGGTCTATACCGTTGATATCGGTATATTAGGCATTTTTTAAATTGTGGATCGACCATAAGCGTATTTTCCGAATACCTTTTACTTATTACCAGTTTGAATAACCTATAAAATCATACAGCATTTCCATTAAATATTGTTGCGATGTCATAGTTCAGCAGCAACCATGAAAAAGCATTTATTGCAGGCTTCAAATAGTACGTTAAGATAATAATGTTGAACGGTGTGTATGCAGAAAACATAGAACAACATTGTAGACTAGTGTGTAAGGCGCGTAATTATCATTAAGATGAATGCTTCCCAGTTTGTTCTGTTAAAATACAGCAATTAAAAATATATCTTAAGCTTTTCCAGTAAAAGTCCAAGCTAAAATGGTTTGGAACACTTAAAACACCACAATTTAATAGGCTTTATAGGAGAACTGATGCCAGTGAAAGTTTAATGGTCTGCACCAGTGATGGGAAATGTTCAAAATTTTGCCCGAAATTGAATCGGAATAGCTCCGATATTTTAAAGAATATTTTACACAATCACAAGCTGAACCAACAGAATTAATAGTTATCATTAACTATCAAAATCAAAACTATCCAAAATTAGAATCAATTTCTATAGTTATGAAATAATTTAAATTTATGCATTTGCAGTCGTACATGCGTTTGAGTTATTATTTCATTCCCGAAGCTGACCAGAGCAATCGTTTCTCTTCAATTCTCAACGATTCTACTCACTTTGCTGACATCGACTTCAGACTCGATGCCGGATCCAGAATGGATTTCGGAGTCCGGCTCCGGAGTCGAATCCCCAAACGGTTCAATAATTTGGGGAACATGGAATCGAAATGAAGTAGTTCCGATTCCGAGTACCCACCACTAATCGGCTCATAGGATTCACCCATACTGGCATTGACGATTCCAGTCCAGAACTGACTAACAGATTACCAGAAACCCCCGTTAAGTTAAAATGTATACTAGCAATCACAAGAATACATGGCTGTTTGTATGGCAAAGTGGCGATATTCGGTGTCAGAAGTTCTGATTCACAACAGTAGCAACATCCACTCTCAATGGTCCCCCAGCACAAACTCGCACACAACTTACTCGATTTGATGGGCGGTGTGCGATCGTTGCTTGATCGTTTCTCGAAAGTGGCATTGTGAGACAGATGGAACACCAGTAATGCTTTCGATAGGCCCCATTAATTTCGGTGAGCTCTTCTGCTGGGCGATGATGCCCTGACACTGTGCTGCACGGTGGTAGGTAGGCCTAACCGTGTGCACACCCAATTTCGTGGGCGAAGAAGATTAATGTAGGTAAACATATGCACTTGTAAAAGGAATCGGGAGTGAGGATGAAAGCGAAAGTGTCGCGTCAAACCGTAAAAGCCCATTATACGTTTAAGCTGAAGAGAAGCTGCTTACTAGAGAGGAGAATAATTTACTGTAACTGGTAAAAATAACTTTTCGATGAAAGTAACTAAGTACCAAAAATAAAACTGAGTAACTAGTTAGTTTAGATTTTTTTGGTATTTTTATTTTAGTACCAATTACTTTCATTTTCTTGTAACCAGATACTAATGCCTGATTATTCTGAGCTTGTTACTTACTAGCTGATCTGAGCTACTTACTAGCTGATTCTATCGAAGTAGTTACTCCACTCCTCGACCGATAGCCATACAACTTGTCAAGTAGCAGTTACTAGTAACTTGTTACTCATTCTAAAGTAATTGATTACTTTGTGTTACATCCTTTTATCCGTGTTTCCCATCTCTACTACTTACGCCAGCAACACACATATCTTGCAAAGTGTTTGCATAATGTTCTGCTTAGCCAATAAATAGATAAGCAATGGCGGAAGCTAGAAGTGAATTAGAAAGATCACTTTAACTTTATTTTCATGTGATCTATTAGAAACGTTATATTTATCTGTTAATGAAACTACTACCAGTAACATAAAACCAGCAAAGGATAGTTACCGTAAAGAGTTTAAAAGTAAAATTGGCTGTTTATTTGAAAGTAGCGGAACTGATAAACGAATATTCTTAAGGAAAAATAAAACACAAAGTTCCAAATAATAAATGCTTTTTATTTTACTTGCCATTAATCTCACACTTAAATATAAATATTGATGTTATAAATAAACTTGTACAAAACGTAAGCAAGCTGCGCAACCAAAAACCTAAAACTGAAATAAGGTAAGAAATACAACAACAATACAACAATTTGCTCTACATATTATGCATTTCTTGCTTAATCTGTACTTACGCAAGTTACAGCACAAAATACGTTAATTTTTCCATCAACACAAACACACACGCGGGAGGCACCGTGGCCGCTCGGATGGCATAAGCGATTGCGTTGCTATCCGTTTGAATAATTGAATGCTTCTAAAAGATTCAAGCAATTACATTTGTTTTACAAACAAAAGGCAAATTTATTGCACTCTCAAAAGTTCGCCCAGAAAGGTGAAGGTAAAGGCAACACGCGCGGTGCAATAAAAGCGAACAGCACAACTACTATCCGTGAGAACTCACCAGTCTGTTGGGCGGTTTTTCATTGCGACGGGTGGTCACTTAGCACCTACGACTGCTCGCTCGCTGACTACCTTTCCTTCCCTTGGCCAGCCTCCCTACTCCCCTTCCACAGGTTAGTAGCAGCAGGGCTGTCAGACCGAAGGGAAGGACCCGAAACGGGAACAACAACCCCATGAAGTTACTTTGCCGTATAAAGGCCATTAATTAACGCAAAATGCAGCCGCACAGACGAATGACATCGCCGCGAAGATCAACCGTGACATACCGTGGTCACACTTTGACTGTCGCCTCTACCCCATCTCCCCACCGACTGGGGACTGGGGGCAGTGTTGGCAGTGAGCGTAAAACCTAACAAAAAAAAAACACACGATCGAAGCTCGCCTCAGCTGATGAGAAATCAGAATGTCACACAATTGGTCATAAAAAGAACGGGGGTAAAAACAAACTTTAAACCAGAAGCACTACACACTTTTCACACTCAAGCAAAGACGTCTTCTTTCAGCAGACGGTTGAAGGCGTTACTTCACTAAGGTGCACACTGTTGCAGTAGGAAGAGGACAAATTTTGAAGGGTGTACTGTCGCTGTTATTGTGGCAGTGAGTGTCAAACAAGAAGCTGCTTGAGAGTCGGCTGTGCCGCGTCTTTGTGGTGTATGGTTGTGATTTAAATGTAATAGAAGGAGAGGAACGTAGAATGGGTCGCCATCCCTCATCATGCGCCTTTAAAATGGATCAAGCGCTCGGGCCGGTCCGGCCACCAGATCGAACTGCTCCATCAGTGTGGTCAGGTTGGCGCGCAGCTGCTCAATTTCCATCCGCTGCTGCTGGATGGTACGCTGCTGCAGAAAGATGCGCTCCTTCAGATGGCGCACCTCGACCGGGACGGTGGCGCCACCAGCACCGACCCCGCCGCTGCCCGCCTTGCTGTGCCGCCTTTCCTCCCCATCCAGCACGATCGCGTCGTCTACCGGGCACATGCGCCGATCGATCAGATGCACCACCGACCGGTTGACGAACGTTTGCAGCGCCTCGCGGTACGAGCGACAGTCGAGCGCGTTTGCCGACGCGTCCAGAATGCGCAGCAGCGGAAACCGACGCACCAGCAGCGCACTGTCCAGCGCGGTTAGCAGGTTGTCCCGCACGCTCAGGTTAATCAGCTGTGGCAGCTGCCACCGGTCGAGCGGAAGTGCCGCGAGAAAGTTACCGCCGAGGTCGAGGTGCGTTAGCGCCGCCAGCTGCACGACCGGTGGCGTACTGCCACCGAGCGTTTTGATGTGATTGCCGCACAGTATGAGCTGCCGGAGGGCCGGCATCGTGGCGAACGTGTCCAGCGGTACGTCCTCGATCAGATTGTCGCACAGGTTGAGCTCGTGCAGCTGGGTAAGATGTTCGAAGCGGGCGATCGTGCGCAGCTTGTTCATCTGCAGTCGCAGGTAGCGCATTAGGTACCGCGTCCGTGGGTCGATTTCCACCGTCCGCAAGCCGTTGTCCCGCAGATACAGCTGCTCGATCGTGCTGGGCATGGTGAGGGACGAGATGCGGGTGCCTCGTGCAAACACCCGCAGTACGCCCGCCTTAAACAGCTGGTTGTTGAGCGTGTGCGAGAAGTTGCCGATGGAGCCGTGGATGAAGCCAAGCTGACGCACCCGCGGGAACATACTCGCCTGCACGTCCGTGTCCATGTGCACGGTGGCATTGTGCAGCTGGCACCAGGATTGGAAGTAACTGTCGCAGGTGTACTGCCGTACGACGGCGCCATCTACCGGGAAACGGGCGAGCAATACCGCGGCCACGAGTTTACTGCAAATATTTTGGAGAACGAAAGCGTGGTTAGAAGCAGAATAGAAAATTTGTACAAACCAGGGGGCAACAAACTCACATCAAACACAGCACAACGAGGAACTCCATCGCGCGACATCGGTGTCAGGAATCGGGTAGAAGCCACTCTCCAGTAGAGTCAAACACGTTGCTTGCATTCGCACTCGCACGAACGACTATGGCAGTTTCACACCAACCGTGCACTTCTCACCGATCACAACCATATCTTCCATTGAAACGTGCCGTATTTAGCACACTACTGTATGATGTGCCAGCGTGTCCGGAAGTGTTGTGATGAGTTGCATTCTATCGCACCGAAGCTTGCCTCTGACGGTCACGGGCCTGTGGAGCTAAGGCTAACGAGGAGAGAACACACAGCCGCACACAAAGACGCTCGACGTTACTGACGATCGGGGTGGCTTCCCCAGCGATCTAACATCGACGCAGTCTACTAAACTTATGACACGCCGGTCTAACACACCGCACCGCAGAGTCATGGACGGGCTCGATCCACTTGGCGGGATATACAGCGCACCGGGAACCTGGGGGTCGGCACACACAGTCCCCACCGCTTGTAGCGTCGTCAAATGGCGTGTGTTTTTTCCCATCTGACCCAACTTCGACAGCTGTGGCGCGATTGTTCGTGCACGATTTGGCCCACGAGAGACACGGAGGTTCGACTATTCTATCGCAAAACTGCAGCTGTGTGCTGGGCAGAATTCCAGCCCGACTGTGCAAATCACGATTTTGCCCATTTTTTGCACCTCACAAACACAACCACACACACCGAAGGCTTCGATGGCGTGACTTTGGACGTCGGGAATAATGATGGAGTAGAACGACCAACCTGATGCTGCAAAACAGTCAGACAAACAGGCGCGTATGGTAGTTATTGGTAGCGGTGAAGGTAGCTGGCATATCTGGGGGACGGATTGTTCTAATGGGAACGGTGGGCCCACCGCCAGCAGCCACCTTGTGGGGGGCAGTTTGGTTTCAAGTCAGCGTTTTCCGGGCAGCCCAACGGGGCGAGAGTGCAATTAAATGTTTCCGAAACGTCGATTTGCCGATTGCCGAGGGCTTGGTTGGCTTGGTTGTGGAGAAGGGATAGCCTGTTGCTGCCATCGTATTTTGCATATTTTTCTTCGTTGGTTTTGCCGCCGCTGGGCGATTGCATTGCGCTTCGTTTGCATTTGCACGGACCCTTTAGACAAGCTAGTGCAACAAAAGAGAAATAGGTATTGTATATTTGGAATGAAGAAAGATAATTTTTTATTGTAGAAGGCTCTACGGTAAGAAAACCAACGAGCTCATAATCCCATTTTGTACCATTAACAATGTCAAGTGAATCTGCTTTAAAGGCTTTAATACTGCGTGTATTTCAGACTTTAAGGAAGGACTTTTGTAGACTAACTACTCCTAATAACGCATCCACAACGAATAGTGAAAAATATGAGTAAAGCTTAACACAAGAACATGGTGAAAACTTTCTGCGCTATTATAAAATGAAAACAATGCAACAATGGTAGTAAAACTAAATAGTAAGTTGGTCTAAATCAGTAAGTTGGCTGCACATTTTGCTGCTTTCTTAATTTTGCTGCAGATATGCTTTCGAATACTTTACAGAATGAGTGCCAAACTGGCGTTACCGGTGAAAACGCTTGCATACAGTGTCTGTAATGATTTTAAGACAACTTTATTATGACTTCCTTGCGATGCTGCAGCTCTTTTACACACACATTCAAAAGTTTGTCACAGCATTGCAAGGCACGCAGCTATAATATTAGTCTTTGCGCGTTTGAGGTGAGATAAATTGGTCTTGCTGTAATAGCTGATATATTTGATATGACAAATAACAAAATAAAAAAGGCGAAAAACATGTATTTTAAAAGGTTTCAAGGCAACGTTTTTTTTTTAAATAATCTTGATAATAAGAAGAATAAAATGATAATGAAAATAATACAAATAATAATAACAGTAATCATACAAATAAAAATAATAACTTATGTACTTAATACTTATAATATTACTCTAATAAAAATTAGTGTAATATTATAAGTAATATGTTGTCTTAAACTACCTCTAAGAAAACAAAAATTACACTTGCTAAAGTATAAAATACATACAAATGTATCTTTAGCACAATCATTCAACGACTTCATTTAACGCGTCTCTTACGGTTTTGCGCTTCACATGCTTGCCTCCTACAGGCCCCTCCCTCTGACAGGGAACCCAAACTGCGTTTACATTGATAAGTGGCCATTTGTAATTTGCGATCGATGCGCAGGAAAACGCTCGGTGAAAGGAGCGTTACGCATCGCCCCCCGGTGGCCGGTGTTGCGGTGTGAGTGGTGGACTGTGTTACGCCAACGCCATGCCGGCGGTGGGCCATGTCATTAAGAATATTTCGCCGAGATTGTGTTGTGTACCGCGCTGACGACAACTGACGGGAAGATGTAGCCAAAAACACACGCCACGTTGTCCGTGTCCCAGCTCCTTGACCCCTTGCAAACTGTTTCAACAATGTAGTGTCGGAAATGTTTTCCCTTCTTCCCTCCCCTACCTTGCGGGTACACGTTGCGGAAAATGATTGATGGACTCCGGGTAGAAGAGGGAGAATCGGTTCCGTGTCCGTGTAGGTGTCCTGCTCGTTGTCTTTCCTCCCGTCTTCTGCCGGGTTTTGTCCCTTTGCTGGTTGCCACCGGGTGGGCAGCACGATGGCACACGGCTAATTTTAGGACGATCACTGTGTAACATGATCAGGTGCGATGATCATGGTTTTCGGCCGCTACCTTTCCACGACGCCGAGTGTCCGGTGTTTGGCCGGAGCCGGTGAGAAAGTGCAAACCGTGGCGGTGAACGGCATGTGAACTTAATTAACAAAACGAGGTCAAACGTGGCCCGGTTGCGCGTACCTTAGGAACTGATGGGAAGTGAAAGTAAGAAGAAGTAAGTGGGGGAGAATTAGAAAAGTATAGGACATACTCCTACCGGCGCTAGCGTTTGCGAATTCCAAATTTGAAGTCCGAGAAGCAGGTGCAATGTTTGTGCTCGCATACCGGGTTTTGATTTTTGGTGGGAAATTGTTTCAATTCGGTTAAAATTTAACAAAAGCAATGAAAAATTATAATTTAGTAATAATATTGTATGCCGTATGCTTTAAACTAATTTTACGTTTTTCTTCAACTAACCATGGGAAGAAAGATAATGTAACACAAAACATTGATTATTGTATTTTTAAATACGATATAAATATCCTAATATGATCTTTCTATTCAAAATTCTTCGCTATGGTTACCGTTGTTCTTTGCTACTTTCTCCAGGAAAGTGCAGAATCTGAAGCATGCCTTTAGAATATAAGAAGCAGACATCGTGTTCCATGATTTTATCATGGCGGCTTTATGACACGTTGGAGATATAAAAGGTTCAACTACGGCTACTTGAAGGCAACAATGCCGCGACTTCAGACATAGCGGATGGTGAATCTCAGATGCCAGGCGTGAGTAATGAGGCCTAGCAGTTTATTCACTTTGTTTACAACAAAGCCGTCTTTGAAACAAGGTCATTGTTCAACAAGGTCGTTGAATGAAAGTCTCTCATCGAGCCACACGCCAAGGTCCTTGACGGAGGGCACTTTGTTTAGTTGAGTGCCTTGAAAGAAATAATTCTGTACCACTCTATTAAATGTGTGTCCTAACGATATCACGTTCACTTAAAGCCTTCGATCCTCTAGAATATTTTCCTTCATTTACTCGTGCCCTGGAGAATTCGCCTAGTGCAATGATAAAGTAGTTAAATGGCACAGTATAGAGTACACGATACATGACGGGCATCTTCAGACCAATGCACTTGGACAAGTATTAGCTTAAGACTATATTCAATTCTTTCCATTGTACTTTTCTAATATAATTGATAGCTATTTTTGCTTTTATTCGAGCAAAGAAAATTTACTAGAAATAACGATTCAATCTTTGTGATCCTCAAAATGTTATTTGGTAAATGTTGGAAAAAACAATAAAAAATAGAATGCGTAATAATCTGTAAACTGTGTTATACATATCGTGAATAGTTACCGGTACCCTTTGTAGCAAAGAGTTCATACTGGACATCACACGACTTCGATGCGTATTCTTTCTCTACTCCCAATATTTGCGACTTGCCTTTGGTTAAAATTTTACAATTTGGCCATCGAGTGAAACATTATTTTAAAAAAACCAATTCGAAACATGTAACCCAAACTCCCTGGAACTGCATTTAAAGCTACAACACAAATTGCTTGTACTATTGAGTGAAACCGAAACAAGACACCTCACCCACTCCCACTTAAGCCCTGTTCCGACCACTCCCGATTCATTTTCCTACACACGGTCATTGAACCGTGAAAGTGATCGTAACTAATGCGTTTTTGAGAATGTGCAATCAATCTTGCGCCCCGGAGCACACATATACTGCCACCAGCATTTCCCATTTCTTATGTACCGTTGCTGGCCGCTCTCGCGTGAGATGAGGCGTGCGACATATCGTGCGCATCCCCTTCCACTCCTCCTTCCCCACCCCCTCCTTTGCGTGTACCTCATGTTTTGCTGTATCGCATCGCGAGACTTTGCCCAAAGGATGGCTACCTGCAACGTAACATTGCGACAAGCATACGACTGGCGATCCGATTCGCATCGTGTAAATTAAAAACATGTACCACCCACTACACCACCTCCCTTCCCCGTAAAAAACCTTATGGGGCATAGTCGCCGTTGCAGCAAATATGTTTTCCACTAATGAGAGCGAGCGCACACGACACACGGTCGTATAATCGTGGTAGTACAGTCGCACAGATTGATCGTTTGCGAATAGGTAGGGGTGTATGGGTCACAAACGGTCGGGCGGGGGCAACACGGACACCAGCAGTATTGGCGAAATTACAGACATAATTGTGGTTCTAATGCTCAAAATATGTTAAATAAATTGTTTAATGAATTGCATATTTTATAAATATGTTTGTAGAAGTTTGAGCAAAGAAAAAATTTCAAAATAAGCACATGATATTAACCTTTAGTTTACATTGAAAATGTTACAATTTAGTCTTTTTGCCAAAACATAAAAAAAGTCTTTTAATATTATTTCATCATACACAACAATACCATGTTAAAGCAGAAATATAGTTTTGGTAGCTAATACCGTAGCCTTCGTGTTAATGTACGACACCCATACTGTCTCTGTTTTTAACAATTCGTATTAATTTTGATGACCGATTTTTCCCATAGCTATGGCCATTTTGCCCCATTTTGTTAAAAAAATATCGCTATATTTGATTATTTTTATTTCTTACTTTTCTTCAAATAATCCGGATATTTGCTAGCATTCATTGAGGTATCAAACATTCAAACGTTGATTAAGACTAAAACATCAGTAAAACAAACGTGTTCTGAACATGACCGTTTCGCTCCTAAGCACTCCTAGCAGCGGTGGTAGTGGTAGAACCAACAGGACCGGTGCACCGTACCGAAGGATCGTTTACGGTGACGGTACATGAATTTAAATTTAATGAACACGCGCCCTTGCAGCATGCATTGGCTGTTGGCCACCCGCGACCCGTGTGCACCGTTGATCGACTGCCAATGGCCGTTTCCTCGACCCTGCCGCTGGAGATATGGAAGATGGAAGATCATTTTTCTACGATAATTTACTAACCACCACTCACAAATATCGGCCCGCTTTACGTTAATTAGTTAGCATAATATTAAGATGTCCCGATGGAGAGGGGGAGGAGTGAGGGAGGGGAGATGCAGGATGCAGGTTCGGAATGTTCTTTATCCATCATCACATGCTAAAGGCCAGTAATGAAGTTGTATCCGGGGGGGCAAGAGGATAGCGCTTGTTAGTGGTCGGAAAATTTATTTTCCTGTTAGGCAGAACAGGACGAACATTTTGCCTGCATGTTCGTACCTTGGTATGGCATGGGGTGATGCCAATTTGTTACTTGCCGAGTGCCGATAGGGCCATCCCTGACGGTATGCAAGCGGTTGCAACGTAAACGAGAGAAAATTCTTGACTTAAGGGTCAACTGTCCGACTCGAACGTTAAAGAAAATGTGTCGCAAAAACGCAGATTCTGTATTACGGTGCGTGTTTCACTACTCGAATGGACTAAAATCTTTCCGTCAGTTCTAGTTCTATTGCTACATTGCCATATGGAATTAAGCGATCTGCTTTCGTAGGGATTTAAAAAATGTAAAATTTGCTTGATTGCATTACACAAACGAAAGGAGAGCGAAAAGCTTGCAGCCAAACTGCATTTCTCTATGCACCTTTCCCTCGACTTGCCATCGTGTGTTGGTTAATTGCTGCAAATGCTTCCAATTTTTTTTTGTATATTTATAGCGCATGAGCTAAGTGGCCGAAGATTGCGGTGTAAAGATCGAAGAAAGCAAAACAAAAAACAAGTCAACCGTCCATTTTCAAACAATGCGGACATTAAATTAAAGCACCCCAACAAGCAATGGTTGATGTGGTCGAGAGTCATAAAAAATTCGGGCGGAATTGTTATGATTGTATCGTCCTAGCCGGACCACCGCCTAAAGAACATCCGCCCGCTGGCTTGGGACGACCTTGTAGCACTAGTGTTCGAGTGTGCGGGATCGCTGCTAGACTTTTGTTGTACTGTTGGCTTTCCCGATCGGTAGTATACCGCTTCTTGACATTGATGGTTGCTGCTTCCGCTCTACCATTTTCCCAACAACATTCTGCACAGATGACTGATTACACATTTTATCATCCATTTCCTAAAGGTTTTTTTTTTTTTGTTTTACCTCATGTCTTCTGCACACGCTCCAACTCATGCCAGTGCGTGCGTGTGCTTTGACGTGCCGCCAGCAAAAGAAGGAAACGTCATAAAGCAAGATGCCCTCACACAGGCGTTTGCTTTCCTGCAATCTTTACGCGACGATCTCGTCCGTGCTTACCCGCCACAAAGATCACAAACAGCAGCAGAGGAAATGCAAAAAAAAAACAAAACCTTCCACCCCTTCCATCCCCCCCAACCACGGTCATCCAACGCGAGCAGGTTTGGCCTCAACCTCGCGCGAAACAACGCCCGATTAATCAATTCTTCTGCAAAAGCAACAGCATCCATGTGACAAGGTCGAGGAAAATGAGATTTTCCTTCGCCTCTGGCATCTTCCTCCCATCCCTACCCCCTTCCGGCACAGTGGAAAACAGATTTCATCTACCGCCCGTCCCATTCATCCTGTGTGCGCCACACCAAGACAACTTTATGCGTCCACCATACACACACACACACACACACGATCGCGCTCGTGTAACGGGCAGGGCAAATGTGGAAGCAAGATAAATGTGTTGCAACATATTCCCATGTCCCCCTTCCCAGAGGGGGGGGGGGGTTCTACGCCCCGACAGGAAGGTGCAGGGCGGCAAGCAGTTTGCCTTGTCTGTGTGTGTGTTTTTTTTTGTTGCTGCTTACCTTTGAACCTGCTACACACACGCGTCGTGTGTCTCGTTTTTCGACACCTTTTCTCGCACACCGACGCTCCGATGGGGGGTTTTTCTTCGGATGACCCGCAACGGGGTGGTGCTTCATTTTCTTTCGTGTGTTGTCTGGGTGTGAGGAAAATCGCTGCTCGCTCCACGGTCTCACACGCCGACTTTCATCAGTCGCAGCTGAGGCCGGACCGAGGATCGACGCGTCTTCGCCGTACGCCGATGTGCCAGCCCGTACGTTCGACATCGAGACGTGCCGATCGGGTTCGATTATAGAATTGGGGAGCTGTTCGGTGTAATCAAGTTGGAACGGGAAGAGTTCTGCTTGCGTGCTGGTTTTTTATGTGTGTGGTTCGTGTCCGGAAAAGCAACCGCCAAACCCCCACAGCGGAGGGGTGATTATTCATAGATATCTCTTCGGGATGTCAGTAGAATCTTCGTTCGTCAGTCAAATTGCTTCCAAACAGACAATTCGCTACAACCGATAAAAGGGGAACACACAAACATCTACTTATCCCAGCGATTGATAACAGTGACGACTTGTGTGCGTGTGTGCGTGTGTGTGTGGAGGAGAGATAATGTGCTGTTGAGGGTTTAGAAGAATAGGCAATGAAGCGATGATACTGATCGACCAAGCATGAACGACGGTTCTCTCTATCACCTCCTGGCATCGGTGATGTCTGGGAGGTCGTCCAGTGATGCTGATAGTAGCGTGTGAGTGTGGTACGGTAGTGAGCAAGTGTGTCCACCTTTTCCCCCCCTCCCCCCAACAAGTACTGGCCACCAGGTACACAGTACTCGACTGTGCATCGATCGAGGTGCAGCAATCGAGTGTCTTCTAACATCCAGTGAAGATTGCGTGGTGTCAATCCAAACCCTTGCAGGGTTTACCGAGTGCTCTAGATACTTTTTACAGCAGAAGAAGAGAAACAGATCATCACAGAAGTGTCACCGTGCAGCGGAAAGCGTCCGGCAGCGCGCCTAACGAAACGTGACATACTGCGAGAAACTGTCACCGTTCCGGTCGTACGCCGCCACCCGTGATTTTGTGAGCCGCAGTCAGCAGTGTCACTTCCATTACCGCGAAAAAGGCATACTTCCTGTTGCTTTGCTTTGCGTTTGCTGGTACATTTTTGCTGATCCTGTAGTGCACACAAGTGGTAGAAAGCGGCTGTGGAAGTTACCCCGGGGGCGATGGCGATACGTGTGACAAAGAAGTGTTGCCTACTGTCCACCCTCGGTGTGCTGGTCGTGGCAGCGGCACTGACCGTGACCCTGGTGCTGGTGCTGCGGGACGATGAGGAGATCAGCGAAACGTATCGCTTTGCGGCCAGCTCGATCGAGGTACGGCTCGAGGAGCAGCCGGACCATCGGTACGTCCTGAGCATCCATCGAGGTGAGGCCAAAAGAGATTAAACACACACACACACAAACACACTCCAATTCGCACCTTAAGTGGCATGTGCGTTCTGTTTATTTTCCCATTCGTGCGGGCAAGCGGGAAGATCATCATCGTCGCGTTTGGGGGGGGCGGATGCAACGCTGTGGGTACGGTTAAGTGCTCCGGTTGTTTGGATAGGGATACATAACAGACGCGCTTGTTATGGCTGATGGATGAAAATAAACATGGAATTATATTTATTCTAGACGTGTTCTAGGCAAGCCGTCTCCCAAGATTGTGGTGGAGGTTAATGTGGAGGGATTGAGGTAGTGGCCACTGCACCAGTCTGCCAAGAATGGATCAATAAGCAAAGAAAGTGCTAATGGAGACGTGCACTGTGAGTGAGCAATTTGAATCTTTTCCAAGATTTAATAGATTCAACTCAACACGAACAGTTTTTTTTTATGAATCTTTTGCGATCCAAATCAATCAAATTAATTTTACCGACTCACGCTATAGGGATTCACTCTGGTAGGATTTCAATTGATTTGAATCCTAAAAGAGAGAGAGATGCTAGTCGAAATCAGTGAGTGTTTTAAATTCAACAAAAGCTAGTTGGCGTGCCGTTTTCGTTTTGTTATCAGACTTTAAAGAGTGAATTAAACATACAAATCTCTGTAGTAATTCACCCACTTTGATTCAAATAATCGAAAAAGAGTGATTATTCTCAGTTCTAATTGCGAAGATCCTCTCTTGCTTAGTCTTTGCGAGGGAAGTGCATACCCTACCCGTAGTTACCTTGAAAGTTTGTTTGTTTGCACTTGTTGGTGATTACATCAGGAATCTTGAACCACAAACAATGGAACACTTTGCAGAAGCGTCAACAAATCCCTCCCTTTTGTCCCCATTGCGTTACAAATGTTCACAGTCAACCGTACACCTTTACCCCCATCAAGATCATCCTGCGCATCCAACCCATCAGGTGCAGTCCGTCGGAAACTCCGTCAAGGTGCTGCTAGCCATCCCTGACGATCCATTTACCGGCATGTGCATTAGGAGATTGTGAGATAGATGCATTTGGCAGCGATAGTTCACCGTGCCGCAATGTGTCAAACCACCGGACACGAGTCCCACCCACCTCGAGCGGTGTGCAAAAGTGCACAACAGAGATTGTTGTAAATGGCAAATGGTGCCACCTACACGGTCGTCATCATCGTCTTCCATTATGGTGCATCATGTTGTGGTGCTGTGCGAAGCATCAAGCGAAACCGTTGCCGATCAACCTTTAGCAACGGTGATTGGCATCACTCGTCAAAACTTAAATTCGTTGGCTACCGTTTGCCGGGTGCTGTTTCTGCGCAGGCCAAAGAATGCGAGATAGTGCCTGCCTTTGCATAAATCAACCATTTTGCAGTTGAAGTGTGATTGGCCACCGCCCAACGGCGTGTAGTAATTTGATCGGGCAGGATCGGGCACAGCGCGTAACGTTAACCTCCCCTTTGTGGACGGGGAAAGCAAGCTCTCGTGGCTTAATGGATCCATTCTTGATATTCAATCCATCCGTCAGTCTCGCATCCTTCATAAAACGTTTACGGAGGTGGCGATGGGATGGGTGATGGGTGTCTTTCAAGATCGTTTGCAAGGGTGGTTGGTGAGTGATCTGTTGAATTTTACGGGTTTGTAATGGAAGGTCAGGTCAGAATAAATCTTGCAAATTCTTGATTCTTGACCGTACTTAGCGAAACAAGATCGTTTTCGTGTTAAAGCAAATAAATTGCTTTAACACGTTGACTACCATTTCTTTGTGCTGCGAAAGCTTATGATCTCTTCACCAAGCCATGGGTATTCAATATGATAATCAGAAAAATGTATAATATAAAAAGCGTCAAATCAGTGGGATGAAAAAAGGCTAGTCATTCTTATCAAGGATTCTGAAGCAGGGCGAATTCATGATGTAATGATTGACATCGATTTTTGCAGGGTCTGGACGTCCATAAATTCGCATTTTCATTATCAGATGTGAACACCAAATGTTACAGAGAGTCCTGAGTCCTTATATCTCCAATTAGGTATTGATATGATACCTTGACTTGGTCAGAAAACGGCTCCAGGAAAAATTACTCTGTGAATTCTAGGAATTTAAAATTTAAAATCACACTACACTAACGTATACTTTCAATTTAACGAAGTTATTGTTTGATTTTTTCTTCTTCCTGCGCATGGAGGGTTGTGATTAAGTGTAACCATAGCAGAATAGTCAATTCAGCGTATGGGGAGCGGCAGCGGGCCGAATGGGATTCGATGCAACATCGTGCCTGATCGTATGACACAGGCCTACGCCGCTACCCATGAGACCACCGAGCTACCTAATTGTAATCCTTTACTAACTTTTAAATAAATGGATTGAAAAAGGTGAAACACAAAACAAGCAAAAGTAACGATATTGCTGCTTTTTCCTAGAACCTAACGTTTGGGGTAACATAATCCTTTGACTTAATAAAAACAAATACAAAACACTAAACCGCACTAATCGTAATGCGGTTCAAATCGTACCTCCACCCAGTGAAATTGTACCCCGCCGGTAATAACTCAACACACCACATAATGGGCAAATAAACAGATAACAAAAAATTAGTTATCACTTTCCACTTTGCATGCGAAGGTGACAAAACATTCACCTACACCCCACCCAACCAAGAAAAAAAAAATAAAACGGAAAGGAAAGTAACACTTGGTTGATGGACGAGACCGATGGATTGCCATCAGTCGCCGTTTGCCGTCGTTGACGGTGTGTCGACGCCGTTTGTTGTCGATGTCTTTCGACTCCATCTAGCAGAACGCGCCACAGCCAACAAACGATCCATGACAGGGCCCGGACATGAAAACAGAACACATAAAGTTAACGGGCCAACCGCCAACCGGGTCGACATCGTTTCGTTTCGCGGCTCCGTGGGGGGGGGGCGGTAGCAACTGGGCGCGAGGGCTGATGTTTACATTTCTCACTGATTGATGGACCCCCCCCCATCTGAGCAACGGATCACCTATTCCACTACCCGGCTTCCCCATAACTACCCACCAAACGAAATAAAGATCGTGCGTGATCTTGTGAAAAATACTGTTGAGGGCGATGCGTTCCAAACACTTTTGCCTCCGGTCCGGGCAACCGCAATGCCTAAATTCATTTCTTTTTCTCCACTTTGAAGCAGAGGAACCGGAGGGGAAGGAGGGGGCGGATTAATTTTAGAACGGTTTAGAAAGCTGATGCCAAAACGGAAATTGCTAACCGTTTCCGCCTTCCGGAGACACACCCCAGGGAAATCCACTAAAACGAGGTCTTGATCCGTGATGGCAGATCGTTTTCCAAGGTTTCTTTTTGCTTGTCGTTCGAACAGAAACGATCTTTTTTTTTCTCTTAAGCTTTCGTTTGGCGACACATACCATTTTACTGTATCGGATTGCCACCCGCCAAATACGATTTCATTCTGAGTTTTTATACACAGAAGCTGTGGTTATACATGTTTTTTTTTTATTTCTTCGATTTATTTCTCTTTGGATAGCGTGTTATAATCAATATAGTGGAGATATTTCAACACATTTAGTTTGAATTTATATGCATTTTGCCTTCCTATCCATTTAAGGGAATTTATTTTTTCAAAGCGATCGTACCTATTTGGCAAGATTATGTCTTCTTGCAATTTGAGTTGAAGGACACGATACATTTTTTTTAGTAACTAACAGCATGGAAATTTTATCTTTAAATACTTTCAGCAAGCTTCATTTCATCTATACATTTCAAACACAAAATTGAACTTCATCGTGTAAAAAGAAAAGCTTCGGAGCCGTTCTCTATTATCCAGGTTTTAACGCATTTGGAACTGATTGTACAAGCTTTTTTGCCATTTCATTTCAAATTCCTCTATTTACCGCATTTTCGCGAATATAATTACCCTCCAGATTTATTGTTTATACTGTTTGTAAAAAAGATTTTAATTGCTATATAAAAGCCATACTGCAAAAACTCATTGTTGTAGTTCATAGTTGATTATGAATGCATATAATTATTTCAATTCATTCTTACTAGTGTTATCATGCACAAGCTTACGGAGTGCTATCGTTACTGTTATCATCCCCGTCATTACTGCCGTTAAATTGACCGTTAATGAAATGAACAAGAATTAAAGTGTTACTGCACGTGTATAACCACGCCTTTAATTTGATTGTGCTGATTGTTGAATGAAAAGAGGCGTCATTATATACACGCCAAAGTACGTTTAGTTACCTTACCAGAGATAACGCAACTCTATTCAGGTTTATTCCAAAATAAATCCAACTTACTTGGCGGCTTGGTATATTACTTTTGTACCTCAATTGCTATGATTGCATTATATCTGCTGACATTAATGAATCATATGAGAATGTTTTACTGTCGTCTGCCGCGTATGTTTTGTTCAATCAATGAAAACTCCTGTATAAGTACTACTCTGCTAAAATTTAAATTAAAAGAAAAAAACCCCATCACAGTGTAAGCTAAAAACAAAGCTCTCTCCTTGCGCGCTATACCGCCCCGATAGGTATGTTATTCATTGCTATCTTACAATGGGACAACATGATCCCATAAACAGCATAAGATTGCACAATATCTCTTGCTACTAACTCGAAAACGAAGGCTCGATAAGATACAGTTGTACAAAGGTCATAAATTTTGACTGCTCTGTATAAATTACCCCGAACAATCGATGTCAACCATTGACGGGAAATTATCTAGCGCGATGTACTCATGCCCATCCGATAAAGCTCTTCGGCTATCTTTACTTGACGATTCCTTATGTCACCATTGTTACCAGCAAACGACCCGATGTAATGCCGAAACGGAGAACGTTCTGCTGTAAAACATTTCCCTCTCGTTTTTTGCGAATCGAGTTAAAAGAGAGAGAAAAAGGCACGGATCGTGGAAAAGCAACGCAGGAAAAGCAGGATGGAAAGGGCAGTAACCCACCGCCAACCAGGGATGCGTTCTGCACGTGACGATGGTCGTGACAGTTTGGCAAGCGCCATCGTACGCGTCATTTGCAGCCGAGTTTCGTGGCACATTTTTCATTTCGCAACCGCGATCAAACACGATCACTGTGTGTGCTCGCCGTACCATCGTTTTTTTTTTGTTGTAGCTGCTGCTGCTGCTGCCTTGCCCGCACACAAACACCATTTGGCTCAAGAATCGGCGAAAAATGGCCATAATTAATGGGATGTATTCCTGCCAACCAATCACCTCCTCTCGCTCCTCCAAGCACCCGCACCCCCGCACTTGCAAGTCGCATCACAAAAGTGTGCCCATAAATCTCGATGCCTCTCAGTGGATTTCCCGATGCGATTTCCTTTCGAGAGCACGCTAACCCCCTGTGTCCATCCCGTGCCGTGCCGTTTCTAACAGTGGAGTGGATCAAGAGGCTGAGGAGAAAAACGTGTTCTCCCCCGCTCCCCCACTCGCTCGCCTACTGTTGTTTTTTTTTGGTATGGTACCACTTTTCCACACAGTAAACCGCACGACCGCGCGCCGATGGAGACGCATGGTGCATATGAAAGGATTAAAAGCAAACGCTTGAAATTAATTTCGCCTGGGAGAAATTAATTATTTTCTCCGACGGCGTTACTGTGCCCCTGGTCATGGGAAACTGCGAACGGTCGGGTATGTATGGTAGGGCGCGCTCGGCGAAAACCGGATGATTTATGAGAGATGCTGTACCGCGAGGGGCAGCAAGAAGATGATCTGAGCGAAGAGGCGATACTGGAACTTAGGATCGGCGTATCTACCGATCGCATTGAACCTCTTTACCATTGGGGAAGGAGGGGTCATATCTAGGTCAGAGAGCTAGATGGCATCCGATCAAAAGATTTTGTGTAAGTCAGCACTCAGCCCAACCAAAGCTGGAATGGAATGTGGAATGTTTATTTCGCAAATAATCACGGTGTGATGAGATGAAGCTCAGCTGTGTTTTACTGTTCCCATGCAAATGCTATCATCTCGATTGTGCTTTTTTAAAGGTTTCTTATATTCCGTTAAGGGAGCAGTTGGATCGTGTTCTTCATCCTTTGTGGTTAAATGAAGCTAAAATTGGTTGAACCATAACTATTTTAGAGCACGTTTTGTTTGTTACTGTTTAGTTACTTTAATCAAGAAGCGCCCAAAGAAACAAAGAACATCTATTTTATTATCAAAGGTTTGCTATAAGCATATGTTAGTTTTACCATTGGCTGTGCAGAAAATGGAATTATTAATATAGATTTTCAAATTACACCACTTTTCCAGTTGAGCACACAAGTGTAGTAGATTTGCGAAAGATTGAATTATGCAGTTAAAATATTTCACAGCATTTTTTTTAAGACGCACTTCCGTTAGAACTTACCTAAGCGCTCAATATAACATATACTCCTCAAATTATCAATTTAACACTAGAACTACCAGGGCTAGAACTACCAGAGCAACGATTTAGATATTCACAGCACATGAGGGGTTTTTTTTAAACGATTTTACATTTGAATAATTGCATGTAATGTTCTTGCAATGATAGTTGAAATAGTCAACGTTTGCCCACTCCTATGTGAATCCTGCAGAAAGGTAACCCTGCCCGCCTGCAATATCGTTGTCGCCGGTTTCGAAGATTAGGCAGCCTTTTTTCTGCCAACACTTGAACCGCGTAGTTAAACAGATCGATCGTAGGCAGGTTAAAGGAAGGATTTTGCCAATAAGGAATGCCTCGCTTGAGTTTGTCCCCACAAATGTTCTGTCATGTACCATTCATGTTTGATGGCCAACAGTGCATGCCAAGTTCCAGGTCATTTATTTCCTGTCCCTGGCTTTCAGACTCGGTACATCCCGGCGTCCTAATATACTAACAGAAACAAGATTTAACGTACACCTTTATGTCCAAGAAAGTGGGACAAATATGCCCCCTAATAAAAACCCCTATTTTTCCATCCTTCCCGCCAGGTGATGATCGTATACAACGGATCACCTTCGATCACGACTTCACGGACGACTCCGACATCGAAACGTTCCCGAAAGGTATGCGACTGTACGGCAACGGTCACAGCATTGAAATTCGCGAGCTGGAGGACAGTGCCGGCTTCGCCTACCTGAGTGTGTCGCGCACGTTGCGCAAGGGCCAGATCGGTAGCGACGTGCTGCATCTGCACGACACCTACGGGGCGGACCAAACGCCACTCTACTGGTACGGTGGCCCCGAGCTGATGGAACAGTATTATCCCATCGAAAAGCTCCGTTTCGATGACTATCCCTACATCACGAAGGAGCTGCACAGTGCGGCGATCATCGAGCGCTACTGGCTCAGTACGGCCGGTGTGTTCTTCTACGTCGACAAGGAGGTGCCGCTGTTTCTCGACCAGGACGACCAGGTGCTGCGGTTTAGCGCGAAAAAGGAACTTCCCTACTACACGTACGACGAAGAGTTTGTGTTCAACTATCGCATCGGTGTAGCGGCCGATGCCCGGGAAGCGCACCAGAAGGCGGTCGAGCGGGTGCTGAACCAACCGGTCGACATACCCGACGAGCGCATGGTGCGGCAACCGATCTGGTCCACCTGGGTACGCTACCGCCGCCCGATCAGCCAGCAGACGGTGCTGGAGTTTGCGCGTGAAATCAACGCGTACGGGTTCAAGAACGCGCAGCTCGACATCGACGACCTGTGGGAGGTGTGCTACGGTTCGCTCACCTTTAACACGATCACCTTCCCGAACGTGACCGAGATGACGGAAACGTTGCGCGAGATGGGCTTCCGCGTCACGCTCTGGGTGCATCCGTTCATCAACAAAAACTGTGACCCGTGGTATACGGAGGCACTCAGCAAGGGGTAACGATGGGACGCTACCGGGGTTTTGCGCGCGTCGACCCGTATGGCTAACTGGTCTCTCCACTTCCCCTCCCTCCAGGTATCTGGTGAAATCGCACAACGAAACGATCGGCTACAACACCAAGTGGTGGAACAGTGGCGAAAACGAGGCATCCTACATCAACTTCAACAATCCGGACGCGGTCGAGTGGTACCGGCGGCGGTTGCGTGAACTGCAGGAGCTCGGCATCGACAACTTTAAGTTCGATGCGGGCGAAACGAGCTGGGCACCGGCCGATCCGGACATTGAAGGACCCACCGCCCTGCTGCCCTCCAGCCAGACGGTTAACTTCGTGCGGATGTGTGCCGCCTTCGGCGGTATGATCGAGATACGCACCGGCTGGGGCACGCAGGATCTGCCCGTGTTTGTGCGCATGCTCGACTTCGACACGCGTTGGGGCTGGAACAATGGGCTGCAGTCGCTGGTGCCGACGCTGCTGCAGATGAACCTGAACGGGTACCCGTTCGTCCTGCCCGACATGATCGGGGGCAACGTGTACGGGGACGACATACTCACGAAGGAGCTGTTTATACGCTGGCTGGAGGCGAGCGTCTTCATGCCGAGCATACAGTTCTCCAAGACACCGTGGGACATTGACGAGGAGGTAAGAGTGGCGGTGTCCACCACCCTGACGCACAAACTAAGCTAACATAATGTGCTTTTCTGTCCGCCACAGAGTGTAACCATATCGAAGAAATTCGCCGAACTGCACGAAACCTACGCGGATTACATTATTCAGCGGATGCGATTGGCCGTCTCGCACGGTACACCGGTCAATCCGCCGATCTGGTGGCTTGACCCAACGGACAAGATCGCCCAAACCATCTACGATGGTAAGAAGACGAGCAAGGTTTTGTTGGGAAGTTCTTGATGGTACACCTCCCTCTCATTCCCATTTCTCTTCCACTTTGCAGAGTACCTGCTCGGGGAGGACATTGTGGTAGCACCGGTGCTGGCGGAGTTTGCCACGGCGCGTGATATCTATCTGCCCAAAGGTACGTGGCGCGATGGCAACACGAATCGTGTGCACGAAGGTGGCCGCTGGATCTACAACTACACCGCACCGATGGACACGCTGCCATACTTTGTCTCCGCCACGTTCCAGCTCAATTGAGGCAGTGGCACGCAAGTGCAAGTGGAGCAGTGAGCAAGCCGCCAATGTCAGTGCAGCAACCAACCCCAACTGTGCTAGTTCCTTAAAACACACTGCAACGCAAAACGGGATACGGAAGAGAGGATGGGCGGGTGGCGCAACGCACCATTATAGTGATTTATATTTACTAATTATTTTTTGCCATCAATCCAAACAAAATAAATTTGAAACTGTTGACAAACGGAGACCGTTATATTATAGTTTAATTGTTATTCTAAACGATTGCTTTTTAACGTACTCTCTTGTACTGGCTTGTACTGACAACAAATCAAATCGATCGTCAAAATCGAGCGGCATTCTATTATTCGCCGAACGGAGTAGCTGAAACAGGAGTTCTAGCACGCGTAGACACAAGGTAAAGGTAAAATATTCGTTTTGAACACGTTTTTCAAGTACATAGTAAAAACAGCAAAACCATCAATATTCCAATCGAAGGATAGTAATTAATTATAATATAAAAAAGAAAATTTCGAGATGACATGTAATTTTATCGTTTATTGCTTCTCCAAATAATATTCTGCTCGAAACAAACGACCGTTTTAAATAGCAGTTCTCTGGTTTAACGCACTACCTGGACATGCTTCACCAAACCTTCGCCCAGGATTTTAAAGTCTCCCACCAGTGCATCTACATTTAGCCGCAGCGTACCGTCTGCCCGAAACTTTCTTCCGTTTACGTTCGAAGTCTGGTGGTGAAAGAAAAACAATTATTACCCCACAAAATCAAACCAGCTGACAGCCTTTCCACTCTCACCGTAAATGGTTTCACTTCCTGTGCTTGCGGACGCCACAGTACGGCAATCCGATCGCCACCGCACGGATCGTAGAAAAAGATGGCAAACTGTCCGTAAGCTTCCCGAAGCTCTTGCAAATAGTACCGCACCGGGTCAAGTCCAGCTTGGGGTTCTTTGTCCGACGCTTTCATCGACCAGCCCGGCTTCCTATGGGTACCGATATAGTTCGAGCTACGTATGCCAATCCGTGTTACGACCTTGGTGTCAAGATGAATGATTACGTTGTAACCCTCCATCGATGGTTTGAAGAATTGCTGAAAAACACAGCGAGGAATCGATGTTGCACACTCGTTCAGCACCCTTTATCTTCCCTACTACATACCTGAATTATGTTGCCTAGCGTATGGAAATTCTTCTCTATCAAACCTGTAGCCGCCTGTGCCAGCAGCGTCACTCGGTTCAGTATCTCGACCGACGGAGCACGACGCCCAAACAGCCCATATTTGCCCGCATCGCATGGCGTTATGATGGTGAGCGGTGGAAACGACTGGCGGCGTTCGAAAAATTGTTTCTCCAGCTCGTCGATCGTTTCACCCGGCAGCTCATCGTTCAGATTGACCACGATCATCTCCTTGCTCCAGTCGGTGGTCGCAACGAACTGTAACCAGCGCAGAAAGCCCGTCTGTGGCTGTACCGGGGGTTGAAGAGGTTGGTTTAGGTATAGTGCAGCGAGCAGCAGCTCCGTGCACTCGTCCGGCCACAAGTACGGTTCGATCAGCTGAGAGTAAAGCCACCGCTTGGCGATGGCTACAACCGAGCCGAAGGAAAAGTATTGCTGATACAAACCGTGCAGGATGCCGGTCAGCTTGGGCAGTATCGTTGCCCGCATCTCTAGTGCGACGCTCTCGTCCGTGTCCCGCTGCAGCCGTGTCACCTTGTTCTCGGCAAGATACTCGCGTAGAATAGTAATTTCTCGCTGGTGAATTATCTCGAAGCGGAATAGATAGTTTTCTGTTGGAAAGGAAGAGAACAAACCGAAGTAAAAATGTGTATGTGATCCTGCTTCGATCGTGCCATGCTTACCATAAAATACATCCAAATAATCCTTGCACGCTTGGGCCATCAGTCCACTGCTAATGCCCTGTGCGCTTTTTAAACGATCCGCAATACGTAGATAGAATGCCGTTTTTAGACGCCTGATCGCTTCCAGATCCGCTGGCCATTTGCCACTTGCCTCCAGCTGTATCGTCGCGTGGATCGGTTTCGCGCTCAGCAGCATAATCTCACCGTCCATCGATCGGACGATGCTTGCGGTCGGTCGCGGCGGATCCGGGTCAGTGTAGCGAAACACCGGATCCGTACCGAGAATTGCATTGATCGTCAACGGCAGCTCATCCAGATCGCGCATCATACGGCCAACCGTATCGAACGCACGTATAACCGCCAACGATCTTTCCTCAATTGTTTCATGTAGCATCGTCACCGGGCACGGTGTTATTGCACCCTCAAACTGATCGGCTAAATAGGTGATCTTATCCTCCGGCATATCAAAGTGGGCTTGCAGTAAAAACTGCACAATCGACCGAACGATCAATCGCTTCTGACCGATCGGATCGGACGTTTCGCCCCACACGCACGACTCTGTAATCGAGCCGTCTTTGAAGCGACGCAGTTCCGCCTTACCTTGCCAAAACGAGCGGAACTCTTCGCTAGCCGCAGCATCGATCGCCTCCGGACCCTTGTCGACCAGATTGAAGGCTTCCGTTCCGTTAAGTGACAGTCCCAGCGCTAACCTAGGCAAAGCCGTCATTGCACACTCGTCGGCATTTGGGGTGATGGCTAGCGGGACTAGATAAGAGACGCGCTTTCCCAAACCTTTCCGCAGCAAACGTTCGGCCATGCGTGTAAACAGTGCCTGAGGATCGCCGAAGTAGTTGAGCCTGTCCACGTCTTCGGCGAATGATTCAATCGTGTCGACGATCAGCTTGGCATCATTCACCATCACGATGTGATCATACTGCGCGAAGGAAGCATAGCTCGCAAGAAACAGTGCCAGGAAGGAGTTAATTTTGCGATTATCCAACAACCGTATGGCTAGGGCGCTTTCGTGCCGCACGCGACGGTAAAGATCCACCGGCAGATTGGCGGTCAGGTTAAGCGTCCCGAGTGGATCGATAAACACTACGTCGTAGTATTGGAAGAATGAAGCAAGTCCTTCGCGGCTGCTGTTGTCGAAGGAAATTCCTTCCTTGTCCCAGCTGCTACCTGCCAGCTGGTTCCAGAACAGCCGTATAATCTGGTAGCTGCTCATGTTCGGGTAGATGCGCTTGTTCTGCAACAGGTACGCGATGTAGAACGTGACCAGGGCACCATCGAAACCGTACCGACCCCGATCAAAGTGTCTCTGGCGGATCCACACCTTCAGCAAAATGATCGCTTCCCGCACACTGTCCGATTGGATGATGCTTTCCATCATTTCGACGTTCTTTAGCAACCGCACATCGTACAAAACGGAGGTGTTGTAGTGGGGTGTAGGGAAGTTTTCGTACTCCTCTGTCGATACAGCATCGCCGCGACCGATCAACGCTGGTCGCACGTTGTTCCTTTGGGGAAGGAACCGTTTCTTCGGGAACTTACTGCCATCGGGGACGACGTGCAGCTGGAAGTGAACCTTTCGAGCGAATCGTTCATCGGCCGGTATCATTACCAGCACCGGTTTTAACCGATCGCCCTTTAGCGGCTCAAATTGGACGCTCGAGACCAACTTTTCGTTCTCCGACCGCTGCAGCAAACGTTCCGCAATCGTACAGAGATAGTGCGCTCGCTTGGAGTGATAGTGCAAGTTCAAATAATCCTCCTTGTGCAAGCATTTTTCCGGCATAATCAGCAGCAAATCCACCACCAATGGTTTACCGAACGAGGTGCGGAACGTTTCACCGCAACCACCGACTACGCGCACATGGGGCTGCTGTACGTAGCGGAATCGTTCCTTACCAAGCACCTCCTGCGCTGGTCCAAAATCATCCAACTTCAACGGAAACGTAACATCGTCATAATCCAGATCGTGCAGCCAACGATCGCTAGCACCGTCCTCGATCGTGTGCAGAAATTGCTTCAACAGCTCCACCCATCCCTGTACGAACCGGGTAACCTTGGCCGGTACGCGTACCTCTTTCAGCATTTCTTCCGTCTGCATGCGGAACAGATTCGAGTGGTAATAGTTTTCCGTTTCCTTCAGCCGGTTTATCTCCTCCACCGTGGGAGGTTTGTACAGCTCCTTCATCGCTTTTAGACGCTTACGGTGCGCTTCCTCGTCCACGTGTGCGGCCAACTTGCGCTTCAGCGTTTTGATAGCGTTACGCGACGGTGGTTTAGGAGCACGGACAAGGGCACCACTTTCTAGGCCGCTGTCCATACTCTCGTCTCCATCTTCGTCCCCATTCCGACCGGTATTGTGCTCCTCTTCATCATCATCCTCATCGGTTCCGTTGTCGACCATCGAGTCGTACGAATCGTTGTCCGCTTCGAAAAGCACTTGTTGCTTTTTGCTTTTCTGTTTCTTCACAAGCACCATACTGCCGTTCGATTTCTTTTTCACCCGATTCATTGCAGCTTAATGGACGGAAATGCACTTTTTGCTTGATGAAACACTTTCCTAAACTGAATTCACTGAAATACGTATAACGTGCCGGGCTATTCTACGCGCACATTGTTTTTTATTTTGACAGCACTGGAAACATGCGGTATGTGACAGCTGAAAAGCTACACCACCACTACCGATTTACACCATCAACCTACACCACCGAGACGACCGAACCACTGACAGCTGTTTGTTTACCACTTTTTTCTTATGGGAAACCGACCCAGACAGACAAAACAGTTCACGGAAAGGACCGTTCTGCAACGAGCAGTCGGAATATAGCATTTCTATATAAAACTAGTAACATAATTCAGCATTTTCTGCACTCCACAATGCAGACCTGCATGTCGTGTAATGTGAAAAGTAATGGCATGATTGCTATTTATCAGCATCCAAATGGGTTGGATGCGATGTTTCACTCGATTACAGATATCATGGTATGTAGCTACTACGAAGAAACGTACTTGTCGAAGATACACGAAGCATTCACACTATTTCTAGGTACAACCAGAAGATCATCTTTGTGTGCCGTGCTACGATGATTTAAAAGTTGCGCATCGCTTCAAACAGAGATCCACGCAAAACAATGCACTACGTCTCTCGTCTCAAGTAGCGAAAACAACGCAGACAGAAGCGAAAATCAATAGATCATCAGATGTTTCTACTACGTGTAGTGTTGCAGAGTTACAGACAAATCAACTAAAGACTGAAGATAGCACATTTCACAATGAAGCGAAGAGTACGGAAACCGTTGTACGGTCGGAAGTATCAGAACAAATAGACAATGACAATTTCATAGACAATGAAGTAATACAAATAGATGCTATTGAGGTGGTTGACGCACTTCTCGTCCCAGAACAGGACGAAGAAGATGTACCGGTAACACAGCTTATCAGCACGACAAAGGAAAAGAGAATAAAAACTGAAAGTACTACGACAAGAGAAGGACGTGTCGAAAATAAGGACAATGAAGGAACTTCAGCCCCAGTAAAAGGAGAAACGCACTTGCCGCGACTACCAAAAGTGCACAGCCTTATGTGCGAGTACTGCTTCATGGAGTTTGAACTGCTGGATGACAAAATCGAACACACTGCAATGCACCAAACGGAAGCGAAACCATTCAAATGCATTCACGGTGGCTGTGATGCTGCATTTAAAGATCGTCCAGGGTTGAGGGCACACGTGCGAATACATGCCCCCGTCAAGCGGTACGGTTGCCGGTACTGTGCCATGCGATTCCACACGCTAAGTAATCTCAATGCGCACGAGCGTACACACAACGGCGAGAAACCGTTTGTTTGTCCCAAGTGTGGCAAAGGCTTTGCGGAGGGAGGCAATTTAAAGAACCACATTCGCTCTCACAATGGCGAGCGACCGTACCCGTGCAGTGTGTGTGACAAATCGTACAGGACGCACTACTCCCGTACAGTACATATGCGATCGCACACGAACGATCGACGGCACGTTTGCGAGGAATGTGGAAAGGGATTCTATTCGTCCGGCAAGCTGACGATCCATCGTCGGACACACACCGGCGAACGACCATACGAATGTGCGTCCTGTTCCGCAAGGTTTGCCGATGCGTGTGGATTAAAACGACACATGATTAAGTGTTACTAGGTTACTAGGGTTACTAGAAATCACATTAGCTAAATTACTATCATCATAGTAGCGGTAGCATGTACATCTATGCACAGTTTGACATTGGAAATCCACAGGATTGGAAGCATCCAAATTTGAAGTACAAATTTAAAAAAAAAGTTTTTTTCAAAAATAGTAAAAGCAAAATAAATCCGCAAAAACAATCATGAACCAACAAACGATTTTTATTAATTCTGAAGAACAACACCACGAAATGTTTGCCGAACCTGTACATTGTAAGTAAGAACAAATCACAGCAGCGAATAAAAAATAAAGCAGGTAATGTTTGTTCCCTTCTTTCATCCAATAGTTACAGTGGTCATCGGAAACGAAACATTCATCCTTACCATGCAAGATCAGCGGAACGTTATCGATCGTCGCAATTGGTACTTGTCGCGCCAACCGAATCATCATCATTTAACAACGAAAGCCGATTATCCAATGGCAGGGGATGCGTCCCCGATAAACAACTTTCAATCTTTGTTGGCACAAATATTCCACGAGGTACAGGCCAAATGCAATGCTAGACCAACCCAATATCCCTATGACGGCAATCAGTACATCAAACCATTCTGCTTTCATTACGAAAAGCAAACGGACACAGAAGATTTAGCGTACTATCAAAATCGTGACCGTTTGGCAAAAGGCGAAAGAGTGATAAAACATGTGCACTATTATGTGGAGTCGGCTGTTAAAAGTGTGGCCACCAACACGTCCGCAACTGAACAGCGAATCGAGGAAACGGATGATATAACCGATATGGAAGATTTAGTGATTTAGTGGAGTTGAAGAGAAAGTTTACTTTTCAAATAAAATAAGAGTGATGCGCCGGTTCTTCGGGACATAATAAGGTACATTTGGCCTTATAACACATTTTTCCATGTTGTTAAGAGTTATTAAGTTGACATTAGCCTAGTTTTAAATAAGTGAGGTCAGTTTTATACAAATAAAGAATGATTTCTAAAAGTATTAAAACAATTATTGTTAATAGAAGTTATTGATTTAGCATAAAACTATTTGAACAATTCAGTCTGGTCGATCTTCTTTTTCTTCTTGGGTGGCACAAAAATTTTAGTGTACCCATAGCAGGATAGTCAATTCCGATTATGGGGGAGACAGTAGTCCAAATGGTTTTCAATGCAACGTTGAGCCTAATCGTATAAAATTGATTACGCCGCAGCCAATTAGAGCACTGAGCCGCCAAAACAACCAAGCGATTTAACTATTTGATGTTTATAATTTCAAAATTTCCCAAAAGCAAATCATATCCCTCCTCTTCAAATTGTAATTTCTACACTGCACGGATAAATAGCCTAATGGAAAGTGCCGGGGTAAAAGGCGCTTCACTATAATTACCTTTCTTTTCATTTATTTATTTATTTTTATAGATACTTTGACCACTAGGCCAGCATTCGCCTCTTGTAATTATTTTTCTGTTCAAAACAATTAGGGGGATCAGTGCTTTTGTGAAAATATACGTTTTTCAAAACAAATTTCATCCACAACCCTTGTGTCAAATCGCCCAACTGCCCCACTGTGAACCAACCTTCGGATTTGGTGGATGATCACGATTCTTCTGTCATCCGCAGGCAGTTAGTTTGTTTACGTTATTTGTTTGTTGTGAACAAGGACCAACTTTTTATTACATCTTTTTTATCTATAGTTTTACCCAGCATGAAGCTACCCCAATTTGTGATAGTGCATTGAGTAAGGACAGTAAACCAACATAGATTCCACCATGAGTAGTGGTCGGTGTGTCGCTTGCCACATAGAGGAGCCCGGCATGATTGCGATCTATCAGCATCCCCGCGGTGTTGATCGGCTTTGGACCTATGTCACCGGAATCATGGTAAACCGCAGAAAGCGCTGTACAATTCGAATATCAAACATCACCAACTAAACTGCATCCTTTATTACACATCTTTGGACAGGTAAAATCCAAAGACCAACTTTGCATCCCTTGCTACGACGAGTTGCGAATAGCGCACCGGTTCAAGCAGAAGTGCATCCACAACAACATCAACCGGGTGGCCTTGGAGCTTCCGAGGCGATCGGCGTCCCACACGCAGCAAGACACACCGACCAGTGAGGATTCCATAAGCGCTCCTCTGATGACACCGGAACCACTGATGGGTGTGCGGCTGGGTGAATCGAGCAGTTACGTTACGGTGGAAGAGTGTCACCAGCAAATATCAGCCCCTAGCAGAAATGATGTGTCAACCACCGGGCGGCACGATTTCGTTATTAAATCGGAAGCTCTCGCCGAGCCGGAAGACCCTCAAGAGCAAGCGACGACCGATGAATTGCCCAACGAGTCTGTCTCATTGCTTAACGACAGTATCGTTCCCACGGACGAAAGTGGCCACCACTATGAACCATCGTCTGCACTGGATGTGGTAAAGATGGAGTTGGAACTCTCCCTTGACGATATTGGGCTTCGCGCCGAATCGCTTTCAGCGGACAGTATGAACGACGAGCCGGAGGAAGAGAAAGATGCTCCTTGTGAAAGGAAAGAGCATGTCGATCCATCAGCCGACACTGGTGCGGTACTGCACTGCGCACAGTGCGAGCAAATGTTCCATACGCGGGCGGCACTCAAACAACATCAGCAGCACGAGCATAAGAAACTGCGCCGCGACAACACGAATGCGGTCAAGTTTCGGCGCGTGCTATCTGGTAAAATCAATGCGCTCATGTGCCGTTACTGCTATCGCGAGTTTGAAGAGCCGGAAGCGAAGGCATTGCACGAAAAGACGCACCTGAGCGATCCGAAACCATTCCAGTGTTCCTACGACGATTGTAACCGGCTGTTCCAGAACCGGTCCGCCCTGAACCGGCACTTTTACACGCACGTCATACCGAAGCGGTTCAAGTGTAGCGTCTGCCCGAAACGCTTCCATCAGCAGAGTTCAATGGTGGTGCACGAGCGGTTACACCGCGGCGACAAACCACACATCTGTCCGCAGTGCGGCAAGGGCTTTACGCACGTCTCGAACGTGAAGCGTCACATCCGGTTTCACAATGGTGAAAAGCCGTACCAGTGCGGCAAGTGTCCAGCACGGTTCACCACCAGCACCGATCTACGGCGGCACATGAACAGCCGACGGTGCATGATGATGTGGGCATTGAAGGCGGCCAAGTAGATGAACGCATGTCTGTTTGTACGTCTATGTGTGTTAGTGTGTGTGCGAGTGATGGCGTCGGGCGTTTTACTGGGGCGGAAGATGATTTTATTTTAGCTACGAGGGAAAAGAAGATTATGCAAAAAAAAGTCGGATGGTTCCAATTCATTTGGATGCTTTGCCGTTGTGCATGCGTAACACATTGCATCCGAAGTTCTTTATGGTAAATTGGCCACTTTCAGGGAGCATATCATCTTAATTTATTTTAAGACAAGGGCGCGTTTTTCTTTTAGAACTGCGGGGCAAATACGCATCTACTTTGCCCTTGGAGGACCATACGATCTACCTTAGCTCCGTCATGAGGAAACGCAGAACATAAAATCTGTCGTTTTTAAAACATTTTCACTCATTTTTTGTCGGTAGCGACCAACAATCTTGCTATCTTAAATCCCTTCCCCTAACACCAGAATAAAACAAAGAAGGATAAAAAGCATTGGTGTATTAAAGTTTTTTCTAGTGTTTTTGACTTGTTTCTTTGTCATTGTTTCAAAACCGACGGTAGCAATTTGTGTAAGCTTTTGTACAGAAAAAGTATAAGTGTGTGAACGATTCTGGAATGGTCTGGAATGGAGACTCTTCTTGGAACGAGCACCCTTAGACAGTTGAGAGTTTCGATGTAAAGAATTAGTCGATGTAAATGTGAAGCTGCAATTAGTACATACTCTTTCGGAACTAAAACCAGTGATTGAATTTTTCATACAAATTACATGGAAAAAGTTCCCGCATAAAGTGGCTTTCCGTACAACGAATGAGTCACTAGAGCGGATTAAATCACATGAAATGTAACATTTGTTTAGCAGCATGTCTTTCTGTACCTGGTCGGTTAAGTTAACTGGTAATTTTAACAATAATGCATGTTGGATGAAAATTAACAAGTCTTTGAGTTGAGAAATCATGTTTAAAACATAGCCAGTATCCATTTTATAGCAAAAAATCATCACTACCGGTTCATTTCTTTCCTCAATTAAATTTCGAAACTCTTCGTATACGTATGAGAAATGTTGGGAATGATGCTCGAAAGAAGGAAGCGCCAATTTCCACCCCGGAAATGAAACGCGTGCCAATGTTTTCGGACAACGAACAATGAACTAGCGCCCAATTGACGTGCCACCAACCGCAACCGTATGTAATGAGCAATCTTCTAAGCAATCAAAAGCTCTACAGATCAAAACGCGATTGATAACTAATTAGATACAAACACAACACGCTCAAATCGAGTCCTCAACTAGACAAACAGAAAAAGATCCCCTACTGGGGGCACACAACGAACGCACATATCCTCCGCACGGGCCATTTTCCCACCGGGTAAACTCAATGAGGGATAGTAGAGTGTAATTCCAGGGCCACGGTCACGGTACTTTGATCTGCCACAGCCAACCAGATCAACCGTCGATAGGCGTGAGCCAACTTGGGCGCACACGCCACACACACACACGGACGGCAGCACCATCCCGTCCATTCATAGCAAGGTGTTAGTGTTCTGACTTGTCCCTCCCAGCAATGCGGAATCACGAGATACCACAACGAGACAAACCGCGAGAAAATCCGCCACCGGACGCTGGTAGTTCTTGTTGCTGCTGACTGATTGTTTTGCACGGTACGCAAGCACACGCGATCACCCGGTGAAAAGCGGGGAAAACGTTGCATGACCACAAAATTAGCTGGACCCCGCGGTGAGCTAATGGCTTAATGACATCTAATTTTTTAATGAATTCTATACAACAACAGACAAACCCGCTAACGCTGGGAGAAGTATAGCCGCCCAGATTGGTGGCAAAGGAAATTGTTTTCGAATTTTGCGACACACTGACACAAGGGAACGCTACCCGGCACGGAATCATTCGCCACCAATCGATGAATCAGTTGTCAGTGAGCGTCGGGCGGATTTACATGCTGGCCAAAAACCCGAAAGGCGGGAAACGTAACGTCGTTCGCGCAGGGAGTTCCACGTGCCGTACTCAGTTGCGGTAAAGTGCGTTATGTGGCCGGTGCGCGCCAACCGAGTGCAGTGCGTTTGGCGATGCAATAGAGGCAGTTAAGTTGAGCAAAAATAAAAAAAAATAAACGTAGCGAATGGCGGCCAACAGTGCAACGATGGGCGAGTCGGCCGGTGCGGCGACTTCTACCACACCGAGCCCCGGTGCCTTCCAATCGTTGGCCCGCAACAACAGCTACGTCATACCGGGGCTGTACGATTTGAACGTGGAGGATACGAACTGGGTGCTGACGTCGTCCTTCATCATCTTCACCATGCAGACCGGGTTCGGGATGCTCGAGTCGGGTTGCGTTTCGGTTAAGAACGAGGTGAACATCATGATGAAGAACATCATCGACATCGTGCTCGGTGGATTCACCTACTGGCTGTTTGGGTACGCGATGGCTTTTGGCAGGGGCGAGCTGAACAATCCGTTTGTGGCGCTGGGGGACTTTCTCATCGATCCCGGTGTAAGCGATCCACTGTTTGGGCCGATCTTTGCCGCGTTCCTGTTTCAGCTGTCGTTCTCGACGACGGCGACCACGATCGTCAGCGGAGCCATGGCGGAAAGGTTAGTTTTTGAGAACTATGCGTGATTGTAATGGTTTGCGGCAAACGGAAAGCCACCAATTGCAGGTCAAGTTTAGGGTTAATTGCAACCTCCATTTACTATTAATAGCCAATCCAACGTAAGAAATCAGATCAATGTCATGTGTTGTTAAGAACCACTCTTAATTCCTTCCATGCATTATCGATGAAGGTACTCTAAACGGTAAAGGTGGACACGGTTAACTTTTCACGGTCAAAAGGTTAAAACGACGCTAGGCTAACCTCTGCCACCGATTAACCTCGTCTCTGTAGTAAAAGAAACAAATAATCGTCATGCAACCGCCGCTCGGACGAATCAATTTTAAATGACAACGCGTCATGCGCTCGTTTTTTTGAAAACAACCTGCAGGGTGGCAGGCCCGTTGCAAAAGCGTTCCCCAGCAAAAGCGTGGGCTTTAAACAAGCCAATTAGCCACACGGACTTGTTGTTTGGTGAAGCACGCAGTATCCCGACGTGTGCCATTTGTGGCGCAAAGGGCTTGTTCCACAGGAAGCAATTCAATTCACAGGCAGTACACAGAAATAACAATTAAAAAGATATTTAAAATTACCGAATAGAATCAAAGAGAATTTTAAAATATTAAGACATTCCACACCTTCTGGACTTTGCGTTGATTTCCAAAATTTTTGTTTAAATACAAATCAGGAAACAGTTTAATGTTGATAGCAATCTTATAAGAAAAACCTTCAATTATCACAGAATTAATAAATATATAGATATAGGTATTTAATAAACATTTTAAATGCTCAACAGTTAATAAGTTATCTGAAGTTAGGTAAATGTGAATCAGATTCACAAATCTGGTTGAATGGTTTGAAAGTAATGAATGAATTCTGAATCTCAAGAAAAAAAAGATACATGCATCTTCGTTTCTGTGAATCTTGATATTCGTGAGTCTTGAGAGAGATATGAACACGCATTTTGAAGTTCATGAATCTTGCCTTTTATACATCTTAAGGTAGATAGGTATTATTTGTGAATCGTAAATACTGCTTGAGCTTAGAAGAATTAATGAATTTTAGAATGTTTATGCCGTGCAGAACACTGTTATGGGATCTTCATCTTTCAACATTCAAAATTCTGCACAGATAAATGAAACTTGAGATGTATGCATCATTACCGATTAAGAGATTCATTCATCTATTAAGATTCATAAATCTTGAAATTCGTGATTCGAAAGATTCTTCATGTAAGACTCATATGAATGAATCTCTCTAAATGATTCGTGAACCAGAACCATCTAAGAAAAGTGTCCGTAAGATGTCAAAACCATTTTGGAATTAATTAACGATTAATGGATTAATGGAACAATTTTTTCACTTACCTCCCACTCGCACGCTCTACACGCAGGTGTAACTTCAAGGCGTACTGCATCTTTTCCTTCTTCAACACGATCGTCTACTGCATACCGGCTGGTTGGGTTTGGGGTGAGCATGGTTTCCTGAAGAATCTGGGCGTTGTCGATATAGCGGGCAGCGGTCCGGTCCATCTCATCGGCGGTGCATCGGCTTTCGCATCGGCCGCCATTCTTGGGCCACGGTTGGGCCGGTACGCTAAGGGTACCGATCCGTTACCCCTCGGCAATCCGGTTAACGCGTGCATGGGCCTGTTTGTGCTGTGGTGGGGCTGGCTGGCGTTCAATTCCGGCAGCACGTATGGGGTAAGTGGAGCCAAATGGGCTTACGCCGCGCGTGCCGCCGTTATGACGATGATGGGTTCCTTTGGTGGAGGAAGTTTCAGCATCATGTAAGTAGCCTGCCAACACGCGCCCTGTGGTATCTTTTGGATTATTCATTGAATTTTGTCTCGTGCTGCAGTTACTCCATGATCAACAACGACGGCCGGATGGATGTGGTGGATCTGATCAATGGTATACTGGCGTCGCTGGTTTCGGTAACGGCCGGCTGCTATCTCTATCACGCCTGGGAAGCCATCCTGATTGGTGCGATCGGGTCGGCTTTGTGTTGCTTCGGTATGCCACTGTTCGATCGGATGGGAGTGGACGATCCGGTCGGTGCTAGTTCCGTGCATGGGATTGCTGGCATTTGGGGTAAGTCTTTGACCGACAAATTTCAATTCCATCTCTACTTCATCTTGTGATCCTTTCTTCCGGCAGGTGTACTAGCCGTCGGTTTGTTTGCGGACAATCCACTGCGCATGGAGACGACCAGTGGAAGGTCGGGCCTGTTTAAGGGGGGCGGTTGGTACATGCTAGGCGTCCAATCGCTTTCCGCTCTCTGTCTGGCCTGCTGGGGCGTTTGTTCCACGTTCGTGCTGCTCTGGCTCATCAACAAGGTCGTCCCGATCCGGATGGACCCGAACGAGGAGCTACTAGGGGCGGATCTAATGGAGCACCGGATACGGCATACCCAAATTGGTATCTCGCGAGCACTCTCGGCACTGGCCCCCATTCAGCTCGATCTGGATGATGTGATCGATGCACCACCTATAGGTCGCAACCCCGGGCATGAGCGATGTGTGGATGAAATTGAAGCCGCCAGCCAAAAGCTGCAGCAGTGGCGCCAGGCGATGGATAAGTTTGCCCACCGGTCGGGAAAGGAACGGACCGAAACGGCGGCGGGCGGACCATCGCCAAGGCGTCGCACCAAAAGCTTTATGGGCAAGTCGCACAGAAACGGGAAGGATAATGCTGCCTTCGATCGTAGCGGAATTACTACGGTGAAGATGAGTGGAGCGGTAGGGGAGGGAAAGGAAGCCCACAAACTGTCGGTTATTGGGAGCGAGCAAAGCTATCAGGTTGGGGGTACGGATCGGAACACCGATCGTAACTTTGCGTGGATCGATTAGGAGTAGAAGGGCCAGCATCACAGAGAGACTTTTTGTTCCCATCCCATCGAGCGCGCACTTTGTTGGGCAATAAATGTGTATTATGGAAGCGGTCTGTGTTAATTTGGTTTTTATATTAGTGTGGAATTTATTCTGAAAGTGAATTGTGAAATGGCTTTTCGATAATCTGGCGGCGTTAGTAGCTAACAAGTAAGCAAATCATGCCGGTCGCCGTCCCTCAATTGTTATGGGTTATTGGAGTTAAAATGCTCGATTTTCACCAACGTAAGTAATGTACGCGATAGATAACACACTTTGAAAAAGAAAATATCAAATTACTTTGCATTTTCGCACGATTTCATTCAGAAAAACACATTTTAGTACACACCACGCGGAAAACGCACAATGACAATCGAACCGCGTGTAAACAATCATTAAATCATTCAACCCGCGTTAATAAACGACGCACCTTCGATATGACAGATTGCGAAACAACAACACACTTCGGTTACCGCGATACGGGCCAGAACGGAGCACTTGCGAAGGCGGGCACTTGTGCTGAAGAGAAAAAAATCTCTTGTAAAGAGATCCAAAAATTAGGTACCTAGTAAAACCACACCTTCATACAACGGTGTAGCACGATGAACAGCATCGGTGAAAATTGTACGCAACTAAAGAAGGACTACGACAATTGCTTTAACAACTGGTTTTCCGATCGATTCCTCAAAGGCGACACGGACGATTCGCTGTGCGCTCCACTGTTCAAAGTTTATCAGCAGTGCGTGAAGGTGCGTTTCCGCTGCTATCCGATAGCAGGTTGATAAAAGCTATCGCCCTCGGTTAGAGACACCGCTGGGCTACAGAATTAGCACTAACCCCGTTCCAACTTACATTTATTGCAGGAAGCCATGAAGCAGCACCAAATTGAATTTAAGGAAATCGAAAACGATTACCTCGGTACAAAGGACGAAGAAAAGAAACCACCGCCGAAGGACAGCTGAAAGGCGCCGCATCGCCCAGACGTGTGCGTGTTGCATGTTATGCGTTCAGTGGTCGACCCGTGCCGGGTGCTGACTGGCTAGTCAAATAAGCAAGCAAAAAAGTTCAATACTAGTTAATTATGATTTAAATCCCTACCTTTCCCCCCTTTCTCCAAAGGGACCACGGTTCGATCCACGTGGTTGAGGTGCAGTTAAGTCCCTACAAAGTAAGCGTTGTGATATACCAGAGTGCAGGCAGATTAATGGTTCCGTTTCCTTGACAACCGTCATTCCTTGATTGTATTAGCTGAATAGGAATGTATTCGCGAACAGCACTTCTCTAGCGGCACCTTATTCCCTTTCACAACTTGTGTTACACGCGTGTTTTAAGCTTTACAATATAGTGGGTTTTGTTGAAAATAAACACTTATGTATCACTAATTGATACCGTTTCGAGAGTTGCAGGCTTTCGGCACATTCATTTAAACACAACGAGACAGTTATTTTAAGAGTTTCGAGCTAGTTTGTTATTAGATGAATAGCTATGCAACTATGACACTGAGTTGGTTTAGTTTCTCTCGCGCCTCTCCCGCTCGCGGATAACAAATGCAGCAATGGTTACTTCGGTTTTCTAAACGACACCATCCCCTAGCTGTAGGGGAAGCGTACGACAGAAAGACGGAATATGATTTTCTTGTGTCGGTGTAAAAACTCATCAATATGATAAATGTGATGATGATGACATGTTTTGCCCAGATCTTTTTGGGAAGGCAAAATTACTTCTTCTCCACGGTAAACTTTGAGATGGCTTCCAACAGTTCAACGTACTTGGCGTGTTCGTACGCGCTGGCAAAGTCGGACATTTTCTCCGCAAACTCGTTACTGATGCCCTTTTCCTCCAGGAAGTTCATCAACAGATCGTATAGATACTGAGGAAAAAAAAAACAGAACGTGCAATATGTTATTTCTTTTAACGCAGAATAAGACATATTCTACTTACCCCGTCAAGAACGTCACCAGCAACAGCGTACACCTTATCGTTCCATTCACCCTGGAAAATGGTAACTTCATCGATGCCAAACACATCATCTGCGAGAGAAAGTGCAAGGCAAATCATATTTTACTTTTGAAATTTGAATTGCTAAATATACAATAAGCTAAAAAAAACTTACTGTATTCTCCCTCCTGCGCTTCACCGGGCAGATAGGAGCAGGTGAAGGATAGCGTCGTTCCACCGCGCACAATGTCCACCTCGAACTGGGGACGACTCTTCATGGCAGAAAACTCCGGCTTGTTTTCCGTGGCTTCCGCTTCCTCACCCTCCATGTCTACCGTGTGGTTAACATTGAACGAAATCGTGATCCTGAAAGGGTGTTACTTCTTTAATACTTGGTCACATATAAAAAAAAACAATTTGGCTGCTTACTTTTCACGTTCGGACGATTTCGTCAGCTCAACATCGGCCTTGTTGCACGTGATAGCGAATCCGTTCAGGGATGTCGGAATCGTACCACTGGGGCTGGCCTTCTTTTCCGCTACGATTTCTTCCGCCAGAAACTCCACCAGTTCTCTTTCGCCTATGAATGAACAATAATGTTGCATTCAGTACCCAAAGAAGGTTAATCGATTACATAAGACAACGGCTTGGCTGGTTATATGATGATGAAATGAAAGCACAAACTCGAAAAATCGCTTACCCTTGGTATGAATCTGTCGGTGAGCGATGGAGAAGCCGGCACCATGCTTAGCATTCAAGCCCGACGATATCGGTTTAATACTGCATGTTGCAATTCCACTGCTCGGTTGTGCAATGATACCGGCGTTCCACTGGGACAAAGATACCGCCGCCGTCGTCGTCGTAGATTTACCGGTGGTAAAGCTTTTGCCAGCAGCCCAACGCAGGAAACGAACGTTGCGAATCATGTTGAGTGTGTATTAGAAGGGCTTTCGAACTGTTTATCACGAAAAATCTTGCAAATTTGCCGGCTATTTACAGAACCGAAGCACGCTCACGCCGTTTTTGTTTACCACGAGGTAGCTGTCATGTGCACGTTTCTCGCGAGATAGCGAAATTGCGGGCAGAATGCCAGAGGTTGGATCACATTACAAAAAGTTGACAGTTCAGAGTATCTGTCAAAACCCCAAGGGGATGGTATTTAATTGCTTCGTTACGTGTTGAGAAAATGGTATACTACGAGTGTTTTTAGATTATTTTTTAAACTCTGCACAATCTGAAAGATTGAGACGTGCTCAACTATGAGCGGGCCAGCAAAGAAAAAGACAATCTGAAAGAAACACAATTGAAATAGTAAGGATGTTTGCTGTTTTATTATGTTTACTTGAGTAATTTCCAATGTATTGTTGTTTTTATTTTTGCATTCCTTTTTCCTTCCTTTACGCTTCATAACTTTCCGACAACCGGTCTTCCTCTTTCCGTGGAATAAATTTAATTTTTAACTCTCTCCTTTCTCCTTTTCTTTCCTTTTTTCTCTGCTTCCTGTTCTCCGCTTAACCTTTTACCAGAGTTCGTTTGATTCGGCTGTCGAAACGCAGCGATTATCCCGCATTTTCCATCAACCATTGATTGTGTTGCCTTTCTCTAATGTCCTTCGGGCGATTTCTCGCCTTTCTATCATAAACATACATTAACACACACACACACGCACATACATACAGATGTACCAGTTGCCCCCGAATATGAACAAGGACTCGTACCCTCATCGTTGCGCATTTTATATTCGTGTGCTTTACCCAGAGTACGCAGTACTTTCGTTTACACTGCTGCAGCCTCCTTCTGCACATTCGCTTTCTTGTGTTCGGTTCCATGCTACTACTTCCGGTCGTAAGGTAATTATGGTTTCAAAACTGTTCATCTTTTCATCACTGCCGCACTACCTTAACTAATATGAAGTTCGGAAAAGCTAAACGTAGTAACTGGTGGAGGAGCTTCACACGGTTCACACTGCGCTCATGCTGTGTCGTTCAGCATGCGTTTGTGTTAATTGTGCACTGCGCAAAATGTTATAAATCATTAATTTCTGTTATAATCCTTAAAGCCAAAACTTTCAAAAAAAAAAGATCCATCAGTGGGCTATTTGTGCTACGTTTCTTCGTCTTGCATAATATATGTATGTTTCGGTTTGCTGAATTTTCACTCTACCATTGCTCAACGTACTAGTAATACTAGCATTACAATGCATGATGTTTTAAGTTGCAATTTGAACTATCGGGTTTTTCTTTTGTATTAGTGAAGGTTTTGTATTCGATACTATGACATTCTTGCGTTCTTGTGTTTCGACATGGTTTCTAATTTGATCATTCCTATTTGATATTCGTTTAGCGTTTGCGCACATACAACACGTGATGCTGTGGCACGTCTGCATGTTGGACTACTTATTTCATGGCGGTTGGTTGTATGTAGACTATTTATGTTCCATCGGTTATAGTTCTGATATTATATTTGTTATTCTAGATAATGGATAAAACTGTATCCTGAAATCAAGCCCCCACACACGCCCACCCCTATGCTACCATCGTAGGCATGTTGGCTTTCTTTCTCTCGCTAGTGTACCGTACTGTATGGGTGTGTAGTGATATTTTGGCGTTCTGTTCCATTTCCTAGAGCAGGTATGATTTTCCCTCTATTTCTCTTCCTCTTCACAATAGTTTGACTACCGATCATATTTGAATTGTTTAAATTTAGACTTTGAATGATGCTTCTTTTTGTGATTGGTCAAACAGAAAGATTTTGCTTCTACAGGCTTCCACCTCCCTATCATCCGTTGGGCTTTCTGAAAGCGGTTCGTTTCGCTTAAAGCTTCATGTTGCTAGCTGCTACGTTTGTTTCGAGACGTTGTTTTTACTTGGAATGGTAACAAGGCTATATAGGTTTATAGCTGAATGGGTGTAGGAGTACGCACTCTTTCTGTTTTTTCTAGTCTTTGACATTTTCATTCAATCACCTAGCGTTTAACCGTTCGTTTCTGCCGCTTTCAAATGACTTGTTTCACATATTCGCAATTTTACCTTTTATTTTTATGTTCCATTTACAATCTAACTGTGTACGCACCCCGTTCACGATTTTCTTGCTCGCCATCCCCATGGAACTATGTACACTGATTCAAAAGAAGTCGAGGAAACACTCACGCACTCGGAAGATAAATGGTATAAAAGTGTAGGAAATACGATTGAATGCGAGCCCTTTTCTTCATAAATAAAATGCAGCACGTATACATCACCGCCCAGCGAACCAAAACGTACGCGTTTCTATGATTGAGAGATTAGGAGCAAAAAGTGTTCTACACCACGAGGACGCACCAATGCACCGGTGTGAAAAGAAAAGAACCGTGTTGGTTTGTGCATACCATCATTGAAACTGCGGTTAGTTTGTTGTCCCGATTCCCTACTAGCACTTAAATTATATATGCAGGCCGGATTAAAACATTAGTCAACTAAAAACGTTTCGCCGAACGGCACCGGACGTCTACTATAACTAAAATAAAGACAAAACAATTTGTTTCGCCCGCTTCTTTCGCGGGCACACCCCAGCTAGGCGGGCTCTAAATTATTAAAGTACACATGATGTTGTCGCTTTTTAAAATTGCTTCGCTCGTTCCTCCCCCCCCCTCCCCCAATGTACCGTAAGTAGTAAACAAACAAGAGACACATCATTTCATTCCTTAAAACCAGTGACTTACACAAGCAGCACATGCTGCGGCCCACGCGATCTTGTGCGCAAAAGTATCAGTCATATACACAACTACAATGGAATAGATTTGCAACATAGTAATAAAAATAATTATAATAATCATTAAAAGTATAATAATAATCAAAAACAAAACGATTTATAATTTAACGAACCATTTTTTACACTTTAGCCAACCATGTTTGGAGGATTGATTTTGCTTGATGTTTGATGTTTGTTTTTTTTTTGCTCTCTGATTCAAATACTATCGACGTTTCGTTAGGAATTCATAAAGTGTAAAGCGTTAATTCTTTTTTCTATTATACCCTCCCCCCTCGGGTCACTACTACTCTTCCCTAGTAAGCGTGCCCGGTTGCTTTACACCATAGTTCGATTCATAGTGGATATACATCGGTCCGTTGTGCATGTGGCTTTTGCGTTTTAAACTTTTTTATTTTCTTTGCTTTTAAATTTAAAAGTATCGTTAAACCCTACACCTCTTTCGTACTCCTTTGCGCGAAATGTTACCAGGGCTTCCCTGTACAGAGGGAATGCCGCAAATGCTTCCTGCTTCCGAGAAGGGAGGTGCTGATGATGTGGCCGCGTATGTCAGAATCAATAGTTATGCAGTCTGCCGTCCGTGTCAGTAACATGTACAAATTGGTGATGAAAATAAATTACAAATATGAATATCATATTCATTACTGTTGCTACCTCGTGTATGTAACGTGCACACGCACATATCTGCACCTTTACAGTTGCTGACATTTTATAATAACTATTTCCACACGTTTCGTTCCATTCTTTAAAAGAATGGCATTTACCAAACACTCGGGTGCGGAGTTCTGGAGGGTAGAATAAACATTAACATCACAAATAATAAATATCCGTTGACGGGACCGGAGCGGACCACCTACCGCGGACAACACAAACATACACACGCACACCAAGATACAAAGACATATATACACACAACTCGGATATAGGACAATAGATTGCGATGTAGACCTTCCTAAAGGACTGGACAGGTGCACCAAAAACCTGCGGAAAAAGCAATAACGTGCGCTAGGTACACACGTTTGTGGTCGTGTTTCGATCACCAAAGGCATTGCCACAAATATTGCAAGAAAAATACATTGCACTCAATGCATCGTAAACTGACATGTACTTCCAGTCTAGTACCGCCAAAGACAATCACGAGTTGGCGTAACAAAAAACGCATAAAATTGTTTCCAAATTGCACGGTTTTCCTAAGAGGATGGTGAAGAAATCTTCCGTTAAATTTTGTTTGTTTTTTCTCTGTTTTTACAATCCTATCCTGCCACCTATCCTTACTGATGCCCCTTTTACCTTCCGTCGGTTATACCGTTGACTTTGCCTTTTGTCTTCGTTTTGTGCGCGGTTCTACTTCAATACCAGCCGGATTGCGGACGTGCAGTTAGCATTCCACGATCCATGTTCACTTCCGTCCGCAACCTACGTCACGTACGTGTTGGCCGTTTCGCGCTTGCAGTTGTATAGCCGCCGCTTAAGCTCGGCAAAGGTTGGACGCTTCTCGGGCACCAGATCCCACGCCTGGCGCATCATTTCATAGATTTCCGGTGGGCACCCTTCGGGGGCTTCCATCTTGTAACCACTGCCGACGTGTTTCACCACATCGGCTAAAGGCTAAAAAAAAAGGACAAAAAACGTTAGTGCCACTATGACTTTCATGAAGTGGAAAAGCAAAGAAGGGCAAATACTTACAATTCTTGGGTATGGTACGCGACCGAATGAATAGATTTCCCATAATAGAATACCAAAACTCCACATATCCGTTTTATTGGAGAATTTCTACCAAAGAATAATGAAAGTATTCGATTAACCGAGAAGTTTTATTGTGATACGCTCAGTTCCTTTTATACTTACGCCTTCCTTCAACGCTTCCGGGGCTGTCCACTTGATCGGCAGCTTGCTACTATCACCAGTGTAACGTTCGTCCCGTGCCAATCCAAAATCCGAAACCTTCGCGACACAGTCTTCCGAAATAAGCACGTTACGGGCCGCCAGATCTCGATGGATCACTTTTTTGGTCTCTAAATACTCCATGCCGCAGCAGGTGTCGCTGTTAGTGTGAGCATAAAAAGTAAACCCATTTCAGTGTCGTTCAACCTTGATGCAGTTGCGCTCGAACGGCACATCACACAATACTCACTAGGCAAAGTTGATTTGATCCTTCCGGCTTATATGTTGCCGACCGCGCGATCGCAGATAGTCGACGAGCGAGCCTTTGCTCATGTACTCCGTTACGAGATAGATGTACTTGTCGTGAAATACAAGCCCTATAAACTTGACGAGATTTTCGTGCTCCAATGTACTGTGGAAAAGAGGCAATCAAACGAGGTTTAAATAAGTTATGCCCAGAGACAGTGTCACGGGGATCTGCGTAACACCTACGTCATTACGCCCGCTTCGGCAAGGAATTTGTTTGACGCTCGGCCTGCATCCTTCAGCACCTTTACCGCCACCTTCTCGCCCTTCAGTATGCCCAGCATTACGTCGCCAAATTCACCCTTGCCGATGTTTTCCTTCAGTTGCAGATCCTCCATCTTGATCTCCCACCCATTGTCCTGGAAGTCCTTGACGCAGAACTCTTCCTTCGGTAGCGCTTTCATCAGCTTGGTGCACAAACCGTCCGAGTCGAGGGTGTAGTGCTGCGGAAACGGAAATGAAACATTTCAATCAACGGGCGTTTCCACACACGCATTTGCGGCATTGCCGTTCGTACCTCCACCAACTGTCCGAGATGGTCGAAGTATTCGTCGTCGTCGATGGTGAGCTTGTTGTCCACGTACTTAATGCGATAGTGTTCCACCTTTTCGTTGAAACATACGCACAGCGTGTAGTCGCCAGGGAAGTTTGTGGACTCGCGCACTAAGAATAATCCATCCTCCCGTGGTTTCAGCAACGATTCGGCTTCTTCCCGCTTTATTCGTCCATGGAACCAGCTAAAATGAAGATCGGGGAGAAACATACAACAATTAATGATTTTTTTTACGCAGATTGCCGCGAAAGTACTTACGGCATGGCGTTGAGTTTCGCGTTCACTTCCGCTCTCCGTTGGGCAGCAGCTGCTGCTGAGGCCGTTGGTGAGGACAGCCCAACCGGCACACAGTTCCAACCGGGAGCGGAACCTCCGACAACACCATTGCTTCCGTCGTGTCCAGCAGGGGGTACGACAACCGTTGGCAACCCGATAGGGCCGTGCAACGAGTTGGACATGTGATGAACCTGTTGGCCTGCTTGCGCCATTGCTGACTGCTGCTGCTGCTGCTGGATGGAAAGTGCCGAACCGGTAAGACCACCGACCGGCTGCAGTATGTGCCCTTGTAGCTGGGTGCTGTTCATCGAGGCTGACATCAGACTGGTAGCGTTATTACCGGGCACAGCGGCAAGCGATCCTGTCACACTGTTACCGACGGAGGACGGTCCCGTCACATGGTGATTGTTGTTGGTCATCACGCCACCAACTGCTGACGTCAGCGGGTTGTGCTGCTGTAACGCCGATGCCTGCACTGGCAACGATTGCTGCTGATGAGGTGGATGATGCTGGTTGGGTGATTTTGGTATGTGGTGAACTGCCGGATGCGGCGGTACCGGCGGCTGATGCGGTTGCTGCTGTGCTGACTGTGGTGCAACCAGCTGCTGCACTGGATGGTGGATAGAGTTGAGACTCGGGTTAACAGTGTGTGGAGGTAATTGTGGTGGCGGCACTATTGCTGACTGCTGACTATGCTGTTGCTGCTGCTGCTGCTGTTGTTGCTGCTGCTGCTGCTGCTGCTGCTGCTGCTGCTGCTGCTGCTGCTGTTGCTGCTGCTGCTGCTGCTGTTGCTGCTGCTGCTGTTGCGGCGCTGGAGGTGGGCTAATGAACTGGGGCGGCTGCATGTGATTGCCGGGACCACCTCCTCCGCCACCGACGACATTGCCTCCGCCCGGTTGCGGTGCAGGCCTCTTGTGCTGGCGGGCCGGAGCCGTCGGCGGTGGTGGCATCTGATGCGGCAAAAACCATGGACAGTCGGTCGCGGAGGCAGATGCGGCTGCAGAGTTTGCGGCCGCAACGACCGTCGACGAGAAGCCCCGATGGTGGCCCACCACAGCCGTCTGTCCCGTGCCCGGATGCTGCAGATTGATGGCCGCCGTGTGGCTGTTCATTCCGTTCAGCGCCACGCTGCTTCCGGTCGAGTTGCGGCGCGAGACTAGCGAACTATCCTCCGCTTCTTCCTGCTGCTGGTGCTGCTGCTGATCGCACACCGACTCCGAGTGTTGAAGTTCGAATGATCGTTGCTGCTGCTGAAACCGCTTCTGGTACTGTTGCTGCTGTGGATCGCTGCCGATGACGGTAGAGGATGGTTTGGTGCTGCGATCGAACCGTGGTACACCCCTCACATCGACATCTGAAAGATGGAACGAGACGCACAAATAAGCATTGGCATATCCAATCGGTCGGGGCCTGTTTACGGGGTGGGTGTATGCTAAAATCGTCGTCGTGTCAAAACGGGGTGCTTCAACAAAACGTGTTCCCGCCGAGTGCGCGTTCGTACGCCGCCCAGCAAGGCGATTATCGTTAGCTGATGACGAATCGTTTACACCAAGCTCGTCACTTAAGTGGGCAATCTACCATCGCCGGGTCTCCCCACTTATGAACACGATGTCGATGTCGAATCATCGATTACTTGCGGTCGGGCCGGTTATAATGGTGACAGCCTTGGGGGGAGGCAAGAACGTAATTTGCCAACATGCGCAATATGCGACCATCTCCAAGGAAGCGAAACTTCCCAGCTGCCTGCCCCGGTAGCTCCAAACTCTACTACAAGTGCCGCCAAGCGATTTGAGATCCGAACATTTCTAGTGAGTAGTCGTCATTTTGTTGTAGTGCCGTGTTTGTTTGTTGACACTTCTCATGGTTAACCCCGGGGGCGAACCGTATGACACCAGCGTGCGATTGTTTTATTTGCATTTCGGTGTCGGGACTGGATTAGATGTCGCGAGGGTCCGTTGGCGACACGAATGGGTGGCGCAGAGAAAAGGAAAAAGGTGTCATTTGTGGCTGTGTTTTTAGCGGGACAGCTCGGGATGCGTTGGACCTGTGCCTGTCCGATATTGTCACCGCGTGTATATTTTATAGTGAATGCAACCTATGTAATGATGGAAAAACGCATACCCATGATAATTTGCTTCAGTACGCTGTTTGATCAAGATCATGTTTTGCTCTTGATTTAATTAAAAAAAAGTCAAATAACTTTTAACTTTTCGTTGCGTTTTTTGCACTTCTTACATCAATAAAAATCTCGTTCCATTCCTTCTTTTTGAACATCTTAATGCAAATATTATGATTTCTTCTCGAAAATACACAATTCACTTGTTGCAAAAATGTAGAAAAATAATCAATTCAAAATTTCAATCAAGATACTTTGCTCATTTTTATTCCACTTATTTTGAGCCTCCAAGTGAAAATTCATGCTCACTTGCACCATTCTCTATCTTTAGAACACACCGTCCAACTACCACTGATATCAGGATGAAACGTTCCAAGAGCGAACAGGATACCGACGGATAGTAAGGTGCTCCCATGATTGCTTTCAATTTCCGCCAGTCGGTCTGACATAGAAACGCGGGTGACTATCGAATAGACTGCCGCGGGGTGGTGTCATTCACCCAGAAATTGATTGCAGTACATAGTTTCTCCTCACTTTACACCCAGTCTTTTACCAAAGGTTACATTTGCACTGTGCAAAAACAGCGGACGAACGAACGACATGGATGTCATCTCCATACAATGACTTCGTCTCTCATAAAGTCCCATCAATGTGTTGCACTACTTCATTGTATGTTTGCTTACTTTGAGCATAGATGGGCACACATTGATGGGAAGGAATGGAGAAGCAGTCGTGGAGAAAAAAGTCCTACAGCCCATACATCGTTCAATCGACTGTATTAAGCTTTGGATGGGATAGTACTTTCTGGTTCGAAATAATGTCAACGTTCATATTGAAGTGTTTTAAAACCATTTCTCTGATGCATATTATTTTTGTACAAGCATATGTATTAAAAAGGACATAACAACAACAAAAAGGTGAATCTAATTTGTATGCCTTCTAAGCTGATACGCAGTGACCTGAACCTGTGTTTGCTGAACCTGAGCGATTACTTTTATGATTAATTGGTTGATCTACAACCAAAAAAACACAAAACGGATGTTCCTTTCAGCAGTACAACGATGAAACACAGCCAAACGCGAGCGCCATCCCCATTCGTCCATGTGTCATGTCGTTACAGCGAGAGGGTCTGTCCAAAAAACGGTGTAATTAATGGTGTTCTACCACGAACATAACATTTCATCACTGTCTCGCTAGTCCACAGCCCACTTGCAAACACATTCAACACACCACCAATCTGTCTGAAGGTATAAGGTTTGTTGTACATTTTCTTCGAGGTTGCAAAAATCCATCACGAAATTAATGCGCCACCAACCCGATGCACGTTATGCACATGAACCGGAACAAGATCGACGACCTCATTTCAATTTTCTTGTTGCTTTTGTTTTTTTTTTTTTTTTTATTATCGCTAAAAGCTCTCGTTACATTTTAAATGGCATTACTTTATCACGCGGCTGTTTGCTCCCATTCGACCTTTCTGCCCCGTCTGCCGAGCGGACACCCAATATCTCACAGCGCGATGCACACGAGTGGTGAGTGACTCATCGCTCAACCCTCTCTCCCCCGGTAACCGTTTTAACCCCATCACCATTAGGGAGGGTGTGCATTTTCACGCCTGTGCTGACGCCTCCCCGCCTTTCTCGTTTGGAGCCATACAAATTACAAATGAAGGTAAATTTGGCAAACTGGTAGTGTGGTAAAAACCTGACGCCAGTGCTTTTACCGGTTCGTACCACCAACGTTTCCACAGCAAGCAGTTTAAACTGAAGCGCCAGTTAAAAGCCACACAGAGAGTGAGACATACCTACATACAAATGCAGGCTAGGGAGAGAGTGAGAGAGATAAAAACAACTAAAACCACCTCCGACTATACTAGTCAGCACCAGCGCAAACAAAATACAAAACAAAAAAAAAGTTGTGGGAGTGGTGGATTAAATAATCACGGATTACAACATTTCGCCAACAGTTTTTTGTTTCGGTTATATTTTCGTTATTTTTTGCCTCTTGCTTTGCAATAAAAAGCGGGCGGCAATACGATACGCCACTTTCATGCTGTATCAGGTGCGTTACGTGTCGATGGTAAGTGAAAATGGATGATACAGACAGAGAGAGAGAGAGAGAGAGAGAGAGAGAGAGAGAGAGAGAGAGAGAGAGAAAAATACGCGCAACACGCGTAGAAAACCCCGAAGCGGAAAACAAAGATGTAGGTTAAACAAGTGTAAAACTAAATCGCAATCGTCGATTTAAAGCGCGTCCAAACGGCGGTTGAAATAAGTTGCTCCAACCAGGGGGAGACGAATGGAGGTCAGGTCGTGGGGAAAACGTATGGAATACGGTGTAGGTAAGGTAAGTCGGAAAAAAGCGTCGATCGAGAAAGAGAATTAATAAAAAAGTTAACCTTCAACAACAAGCCACGCCATGGAACGGAGGCGCAATCGTAGCAGTTCCCTCGCAGTACATCCACGGTCAGCCACGAGAGGTTGATGGGTCGCCAGCGTAAAGTTTATGATTGTTATTTTTGCTCTCCTTACCCTTCCCCAACCCTCCAACCCATTTTGCAACAAGTAACAATTGCAGCTCAATCCCTTCCTAACGCAAGTAAGTTACTTTTTCTTGCCGCTTTCTTTAGCCCGGCTTCGGAACGTTCAAGACCCGAGTTGCAGGCGGTTATAGGTCGCGAATGGTGTTTGACTCACGCGACCCCCCAAACCCCTCGTGGGGCAGACACGCGCACACAAAAACATATCCGCCACCTGTTACCAGTTGGCCCACAAATCACCGAGCGACCCAAAGGAAGTTGAAGCTCTTTCTAACCTTACACTCACTCTGCCGTTTCGAGGGATGTAGTACGATTGTTGTTTTCTTTTTTCGTTGAGACACAAGGGGGGACATAAATGTTTATTTGAACATTTTCATAATCAATCAGCGATTACGGTCAATCAGGGCGGAATGCGAATAAATGGTACGAAACGGCTTCCTAATTGAAAGATTAGTCCCCCTCCCGCAAGGTACTGCTGCTGCCCGGCGGAACAGTCAGAAAAGGGGAAGCGAAGGCTGAGAATGGGGCCAAAGCGTAGCAAGCCAAGATTCCCGCGGATTGGCCACACTGGTAGTAGAGGATTACGTGACGGTTCCTACGGTACGTGTGGTGACACACACACATCCTACCCGGTTGCTTCTCCAACAATCCTCCAGCAATCTGTAACGCTCACAGGATCGTGATGGCTTCACGCGTCCCAAAAAAGAACTTTGACCATCCAGAAGAAGTACAGCACAGTAATGGCGTGCGCTCCTGCACTCCTTCCCTCATTTGAATATTCGATGGCCCACCAGCGCGGGGGCAACTGCTTTCTTTTTTGGTACGTGTGGTACTGCCATCTGGCGTGATTCCTCGCAGCAAATGTAAGCTGGAAGCGAACGTACGACGTCTGTAATTTACCATATTCATGATTGCGCTGTGGCAGACAGTTGTCCGGATGGGAAAGTTTGTGAAAACCAGAGGAAAACCTGCACCACGCGTACGGGCTGGAGTGCGTAGAACTACGCAGTGAGGCGTACCGCCATGAATAACAATTGCGAGCCGGCGACATACCCACCTCGCGTATAGCGCTTATTCTGCCGTCCCAAATGAGCGTTTTGTTTTGGACCTGTCGTCCATTTGTTGGTGAAAGCGCTACTGTAAATTAATTCAAGTTGCTCTGCTTTCCTGCTTTGATGCTACTGAGGTCTGTCATTGATTCTAGATGACCCAAACAAAACAAAAAACAATTTAACTACGAGTTTTTAGTCGCTTCCCTTTAATGCTTTAAAGGAGCGTTATTTACTAGCGTAATTTTGTATCACACTAGCGCCGTCTGTTGACAGCTAGCGGAAGCAACCCGTTAGCTGACAATACATCACTTAAAACACATTTGGTTCGCAATCACGCAATTATCATTGTTTTGATCATGTTTAAATATTTAAAGTTAAAAAAAAGGATCAAAATAAATTTAATTTTGCGACATTTACTATAATGCTAAAGGCTGCAGTAGAGACCTGTGTAAATTAATTAAACACAATAACTAGCACCTTTATCACAGTCCTAATGTCTTAATGAATAATGATGTTAAACACAGTGTTTCCCGCTGGTATCCATTTCACCCTTGTCTTTAATTTTCCCTCTCCAGAGCTTCGCAATGCACGTTTAGGCATAGAATTAAGCTTATTTCAGGCCCAGATGGGACGCTTCGCTAATTGGTTGCGACGACTGCTAATATGTACCGTGTACTGCTACAGCTAATGGTAGGATTGACATAGTAATCACACATTTTCCTGCTAGAGCCGAGCAGACTAAGCCACACGAAAGGTATGTCAAATTATTAGGTTAAGCTAGGGGAATATAATTTATGGAGTGGTGCAATATCAGCTTATTTGCAAGTTATTACTAACTGCGCGGAGCATTGGCGTATTGTTTGCTGTATGCATTTCAACATTAACTTTTACTTAACCTCCTGCACCCGATAGTAAGATCATAAGAAACTACGACTAACACCATGCTACCATGCACCAACAGTTCCAGTTCATACACTCCACACCTAAATTGTGTAGAAATGTGACCTACTACTGTGCAAACGCCGTATGCCGTATGCTGTTATAGATAATTTCCAAAGCAAACTGCATTGTTGCACGTTCCTACCAGCAACGTGATCGTGCAGCAGGCTCCCAACCGTGGCCTCAAATGAAGATGGCACCGCGTTCCCAGGGGTGCACAAAACATCGCGGTGAAATGATCAACCCCTTTTCATGTTCTTTTATCATATCCTCCCAAACCTCGATCGAGCTGTACCATCTAAAGGTTGAAGCAGGAGGTCAGGTCACAGGAAAGCGAGCAGTGATGGTTGGCTTCGTTTATGTGTGATGTCTCTGTTAGGAATTGCTCCCTGTGTTTCCGCGCAGCATTCCACACTGCGCTCACCATTTCTCACGGTCACGATTTTGTGATTAACCGAAAACAAAAAAAGACCCGGAATGAAAGCTTGAGGTAGAACAATCTTCATTTCGCTAAACTGCACTATGCACCACTTTCAACGTAGCGTGTGCAGTCGGAAAAGAAAACGCATCACGCAACTCGAGGCGGTAGAGAGAAGAAATGGTTGTAAGATGGTGAGCATACAATTAAAGCCCCACAATCTTGCTGAAACTAGTGTTCATGGTCAGCGATTCGATACGGCGAATCGTGCGAAACCCACCCAGCAACATTGTAGCAACTTTGACCCACACACACACACACACACATACACTGGAGGGATTGGGAATTAGTAAAGCGACCACTTCACTGACCCATCATCATCATCAGGAATCGTCGTGGGATGGTCATCGGCATCCAACTCAACCAGCATTTTCACTCCTTCCGGTTGGGTTCGTTTGAAGGTACGCTGGGTAAGACGATGAGAGTCATTTTCCAACCAGCTTTCCCGCTTCGACTGTACCCGTGAATTGAGAAATCTTTTAATGTTTCGTTTTCCGTGGCTCGTACGTGATTCAATTAACGCTCTTCTGCACACGATTCCGCAGCTAAAAATGGTACGAACATTCCTGGAAGGTTCGGTATGAACGTTCCCGTGTGGCAATGGCAGGACGCGGCTTCCACCAACGACCCAATGGCAAAAGCTTTACGCGCGAAAATTGGCGGAGGTCACCGACGCTACGCACCCAACTCTACGCGACGATCCTCCGCCTCAGTGACTCATGCATCGCAGACGCGGTAAGGCCAACCGCAACACTTTTGCGGCGTTGCTTTCAATCAGCCATGTTGAGCGGTCTGCCGTTTCTTTCCGAGCTGCACGTGACGTCTTCAGACGTTCGAGCGTGCAGCCTGAGAACTATGGTTGTGTCGAGTGCAAACCGGCGTTGGCAAAACTGAGGGGGTGTAAGGAGGGTAATCTTACCAACATTTTCCAGTGCGATACTGTGCCGTTGGAAAGGGAGGGTCTAAAAAAAAGAACGGATGAAGAAAAATTAAATTCTCACGCTCTTGGTTACTTCTTATGGTGCAGGAAATTCCTTCACCCAGTTTTCTCTGTTCTTCTCCCCGTGCTAGAGGAGGCAGGGTGTTCGTACCAGGGCGTAGTAAGTAATTGCAATGTTCCAATCGGTGCTGTTCGTTGCAGCGAGTTGGTGTATTGCGCAGGTGGCCTTACAGGGCAGCAAAAACCAGCGGGCGCAAGCGATGGAATTTAGTAATTATGTTTTTGGGCCCCTTCTGAAGAATCATGTTATAAAATGCTCAAAAAAAAAAAGGTGAGCACAGTGAGTTCTTGTTTTGATGTGTAAAACCTAGAAAAAAAAGTCCACTGTTTCTTCTTGTGCGCTAGCCTCATATCGTTAGCCAGTCGGGAAAATTCCTTCCACGCGGTAATCAAAACTTCCACAACCCCGACACCGATCTCAAACACTTGGCCGGGGAGCCTCTCAGCTGCTATAATTGTTTTTTAATTGCAATTCTCGCTACGCATTCGCGATCAAGTCACCGATTTTATGGGAGACAAGCGCGCACACACATGACCATCATAAAACGAAACGTTTGATAGTGCCGCCCGTCGAACGCTCAAAAGAGCGGCCAGGAGTAAGACCGGCGTGCGGATATTATCGCCATCGGCTGGGCGCACCTTTCACGCCAGTACAGTTGTTGGCAAATAGTCCAGGTGGAACCATCTAACCGACCCTTGCCGGGCCATCTTCTTCATGGTTCGTATTTTGAGAGCTTTACTGTAAGAAGAAACCAGGAAGGGAGACAGAGTAACAATTTAAAATCGCACGCCTAAATTGGACCTCGTGCGATTCTAAGCCTTTAAAACGAGCAAACCCCACAAACGGGCTAATTCCCAACCGCAATGACCTACAAATCTGTTCCCTTAACCTTCGCCCGACTCGTTAGCTGCCTTTAGCAGTCGAACAACCGAATAATCGCAAAGATCTTTTTAAGCGAACGTATTGAAAGGAAGTGCGCTTTTTATCATCCCTTCCTGTGTTTGGCATTGCAACCAGTTCGTGACTTTGTACAACAGGATGTCTTTTGTGATGTGGTCTGCTCTAATAAAACGATTCTCTTCCTGCGAATTGAGGGGTGGATATGTTTCCCATCCGGCGTCCAGCGAATCCGCCAAATCAATCAGCTCGACAAATAATGAGCGCATTTTGTGGTCCGTCCGATCTAGCTCAATCTCGCTTTGACTTGGAGGTATAAACGGACCAGTTTATAGCAACCGGACATTCTAAAGCGGCGTGTGTAGAACGCAGCTAAATTCCAGTGTAAAAAAATAATGAGCTAATGTGGGTACAGGTGAGTCGAAAAAAAATTTGCCATACCGGAAGGTGGCCAGTGTGCAATAAGGAAAAGAACAGATAAAATATTCTTGATGTTTTATGGCAACACTTTAGACAGATTTGGGGTCGTTGTTTCTCTCACGATAACATCTTTATTAATGCTTCGTTTATACGAGTCGGAAACTACGTTTTATCGTTTTATTAAAACAGATTTTATTCTTCCCATCGGTGACGATAGGGTGCCTTGTTCGAGTGTTTTGAGTCCATATTTTGTACCAGGTTAACATTTTGTGCATCTTGATTTAAAATCTCCCAATGAAAGACTTATTCTAGGCAGCAATAAAAAGAAGGCATTTATAAGACATCGGTGCGATTGTTGTCCTGATTGTCCTCCTATACCGACAGCAAAGCGAAGCTAAACGGTTCAGTGATCCATAAACAACTTCCAAGTCGGCCAAGCGTTGCCGCACATCGAACCGCAACTCGAAGGCACAATTAACCGATCCTTATGTAACCGACACCAATACTTGACCGGTTAATCACTTGCTGCAAAATGGCCCGTGCACTAGGCCGGCCCCACACGCAGCACACACAGTGGATCCCCATATTTCGTCCTTGTCTTCGCGCCATAATAACTTGCGCACTGGGCGTAGAGAGCGCGACACTGCTTACATTGGTGCGTAAGTGAACCTGCTCGAGATCTGAACCTTGGCGTCTTAGCGGGTTGCTTTGGAAGGGGCACACGTTGGCATCACGACTGCGGGCAGTTGTGTGAGCGTGACTAACTGTGCTTAGAAGCCGCAAGAAACATGGCCTACCCAGGTACAATCACCGTTGCAAGCAAACTGCGCGAAAGATCACTTGGTGTAGTCGTGTAGCCGCCTCTGGCCAGTCGCTACTCCACGTCGCCCTGATACGCCGGGGATTAAAAAGCTCAGCACAGCGATTTATGTACAGGTACAGACACCTTTCTCGAAACCCAATAACCTTCGCTGGCCATTGCCTCTCACGTAACCACCAGTCGGACGAGCCCCGGGACCACCAACACCCGGAGGTACCGCGCGACACACGACCCAGCCGCGCTCATTGATTGACGGAATTTGGAATGCACGCGCGCACACACTTTGTCCACCCCTGTCAAGGTTCATATAGCGGCAGCAACCTGCCCATGTCTGGCCAGACACGCACGGTGACTGGTGGGTAAAGCCGATCAAACCAACGGACGATGGCCAATAATGGTTCACACGAAAGGTTAGCTTGCTCTTTAGGAAGCAACACGTTAGCGGCAAACGCTGGACACACGAGACACAAACGATCATTAATCGTCTTTCCGTGGCTAAAACAGCTCGCGCTCCAGAATGCGCATCAAGTAGTGCACCTTGGCGTCGCGATTGCATCACACACCAATCAGTTCCAGACCAGGCACAGAAAACAGGTGTACCACAGGTGTTCCCCACCTTCAAGTTTGTGCTGGAACTGAGTCACTCCACATTCCGACCTGCAGGTCCAGGGAATTCGAACGGACTGCTTCGGACAGAGACACAAGTACGATTGACATTTTTGCACGGTCATAAATCACTTCCACTTTCAAAAACTATGAGTCAAGCGATTATTTTTACAGCATCTTGTGGTTTTATCGTGTAGTAGGGGGTTTGGTGTTTGCGAAGTGTTAAACTTCCACAACGACAAGTAAGCAAACTACCGGCACGCCTTACCAGTTTTACATAATGCTAATATTTAACTTCGAAAAGAGCAGCACTCACATAAACGAAACGGGTGAACACACACAATGTGAAGAGGCAACACTATCTTCATGTTTGACATGAGTCAATGATGACTTCATGGAAATTAACTGCCACGAGACGATAGCTTTTATTTGAAAGCAGTATTATGCTGGCCTTAAAATATGTGTCATTATTCGATTTTTTTTACTGACACGATGAATGAGTGTGCTATGATTCAAGGTTATGAACAGTTATAAAATTTTACATTATATTTTAGGTTTTACAGCCAGGATTAAGTGAAATAGCTCTAGCAGCGTTCAACCGGTCCTATGAATCAGCTGACATCGAAGAGTCATAATTCTCAAAAAAGAATCCTCCTATTTGTCCTGCAGTTTTATTTCAATAATAACCCAACGGTGCTCCCAATACCCACAGGCAGTGAAAGTGATTGAAAGTGAAGCTTTTGCACACTTATTTGAGCACAGCAAGCGTGCGTGCGGTAAGTACCCGTCATGTGAGTGAGAGCTACACTACCATTCCACTTGCCCTGGGGGATAATGACAGTCAGTGGCTCCAGGAGGGAGACCCAACCGGGCTCTGGAAGGAGCTGCAATCGATCATTTGATTCTTCGGAAAAACAATCGTCTCTACCATTACTGTCCATTTCATTACGGTGCGCGTTCGTGCATAAGCCGTGCGGACTCCGCATGCAGGAGGAGAGAGCATAGTTCGCCCCCACAGAGCAGAGGTTAGCTCCTTTTTGCACCAATTATCATTAGCGGTGCCTTATCATTAGCGTCATGCGTTCGTTTCCTTCTTGCCGGACCGTTTATGCTGTGCAGTACCAACGGCACAAACGATGGAAATGGAGTCGCGTTTGCAGCGTAGTGTAGTATACTCGCGCGTTTGTGTGTCTTTTCATTTTCCTCTTGTCTCTTCCCAACGGTAACACAATTCCGGGCGCGATCACAAGCGATTGCATACTTAGGGTGGACCAAGCCGGAGTTGTAGTGTCTTGTCCGAAACGGTGGGCGCGTAGCACTGTGGTAGCTAACATGTTTTTTTATTATCTTCTATTCGCAATCCAAACGTATAATTATCGAAATTGCTTCATATCGCTTTACAATCGGGCGCATTGCTACCGTCCACACACTTCGCGGGTGGTGCACCGGATGGCTCCTAATGGTTTGGTGGGTGATTTCGATCAGGAAAGCAACCAAACACCATTGCGAACGTAAGTACGTAACGTAAGTGGACCGTTGTTCCATGATGATGCACCGTAATGTCCGGATGTTATGTTTTGGGCCAGACGGGACAATTGTTTAACCAGCTCTATCAGACCGGGCAGGCTGTTTGGATCGATATCATTAGATAATAGCAGTAAATGGTATTTATAGATGCGCCTTTAAGAAGTGGAACAAATTCAAATTGAATTACAAAATTAAACTGATTTTCAACAATTCAGCGTACAGCGAGGGGTGATCCTCCTTTCGGAAATATGCCCAAAATATGGATTTAGGCATTGGATAATCAAACCCCATTCACGCATTGTCTGTTGAAAATAATAAGTAACTAATGTTTCAGCATGAAAAGAGCTCCGAACCGAAAAAAAGTCACATAAATCGTTACGCACCACCAAAGGGCACCACGATCGACCGTTTCAAGATGATCCATTCACATGGCGCACCGTGGCTCTACCTAAAAGCTCAACGATCATCAAAATGGCCTTTCAATTTTTAACCTTTGTTTTGGCATCAACCCTCCGCATCCCCACTCCCCTCCATTTGATGTCTAAGAAAGGGTTTTCACCCTCGTCTTCACCCTGTTCACTTTCGCCTAACGCGGCCGTACCAGATGGGACCGGAACGCAATGGTCTCCCACAAACCACCATGTGCGAGACAACGCTGGCTGATGGCGGATGATGGCACACCCTTGCAATAATCGCTTTTTTACCCTTTCCCCAGGCGGGCTGACCTTTGTCCGGTAGCCTCCAGGCCTCGATGCTCTCCGAAGAAGGAAGGAACAAAAACTGGACCCATTTGAGGGATGATGAAATGAGTTACAAAATGCACGATCTGCGGTGCGCTTGGTTGAGTCCGGGCTTGGGTTGGTGGCTTGGCTATTGAACGGTGCTACCTTTTTAGTCAGGTGAGTTTTTGCGTCTGTCTGCCATCGTTCGGATAGATGGAAAACATCTTTTTTGCTGCGTTTCGTCTTTCGCAAGGGGAAACGCGCACATTGTGTCGAAAATCGATTTATTCCGTCATCCCTGCCCGGGGGGATGGAAACTTCCTTGGCTACATCCGCTGATCGTGGATGTTTTCGGAAGGTACATTGACTCGTCGCCTGATGCACGTTGGTGTTATTAACACTTCTCTTGGAACGGAAATACTGATTCGATGAGTACGCTAGTTCCCATTTCAATAGAGTTTCAAACATTTTGAGATTAAATGGTTTTGGAACAAAATATTTCCAGCTAACGCTATTTGAAATAGCAGTACGGACTGGCAATTGCTACCGAATAAAAATACACTATTTGAAAGGTCTATCAACTAATACACTCCACTTAACTGTCATTCCAAGAGTTAAATTTTTGAAGCACTAGAACATTTTTCCAGCAAAAAAATGAACTATATTTTCTACTGTGCTTCCCACTTCCTGCTTTACGCTTTACAACTGTATGATCGATGCCTACCCAAATCCAGAAACTCTACGCACGGTCTCCACACCGTGAGGATGCACTCGAAATCCATCATACTGCAATGGTTGCAAGCTTCGGCACGCTTAACACTCGAAAGAATCACTTTGCTACACCCGCACCGTACAAATACTGCGCCAGAACGTGCCAGCACACGCGTGTTTCGAACGATCGCGAATCACAGCACAATCATAACTGGCGCACCGCAGAGCACTACACACCAGGCGCAACACATCTAGCACCACCAGACACTGGCACTAGCAGTGTCAGTTTGGCAGATCAACTCCCCTTCTTAGCGGAACATCCCGTACAGCTGGTGGAACTAGTGGAACTGGAAACTGGAGCAGCAGCAGCAGCAGCACCGGGGCCTGCTAGGCCACCAGGCCTCGTCAAATCGGGAAAATCAAGATAACGTTTGAGAAAAAGGCAACTTGTGGGGGGGGGGGGTGTGCCGCTCGGAGAAGAGGCCTCAGCCGAGCGAACAGCGGGTATCGAATCAATTACAACTATTTTCCACCTTCCATCGTACCGGTTAGTTTCGTTTTTTTTTGCGGAACGAAAGCGAACCTCCGGCACAAAATCTTACTAGCTCTTGCCCTTGCCAATCCCTCTCGATCCGGGGCCACTCAGTAGAAGAACCAGTTTTGAGATGGAAAAGCAAAAAACAGATGCATATAGGGTGCAGCAGCCCACCTGTTCGCAGCACACCGGTCGGCGCACAGAACATTGCCCGCCCGGGTGAGGACAGGTCGTTGGTTTACATTTATAAACAATTTCACTCGCTGGCCACTCACACTTTCTTTGCAAACATTAGGAACCGGTTCTTCCTGCACCAGCTAGACACGAAACCGGCTTCCGGTCGAGTGGCAAACCGGAATCAATCCACTATTTGTCACAACCACAAGGCTCCCGGGTGCTGCACGTTTGCACCACACTACTGTCAACGGCTTTCCTAGCCACCGGTTTCGCCAGTGATCGTGATCTGATTTAGTTTAGAAAGAAAGGTCACAGCAGCGTGTGATGGGAATTTATGTTGCTCTTTGTGTGACGGATATAAGAAAAAAAAAAACAAATGTCTTTCTTTGTTGAGCGTGAAACATGTAAGCATCCGAATAGGTAGGTTGTTTGTATAAACTATTGTAAAAACGTTAAAATACTAATATACCAATCAATCATGTTTATCCATAAGCACAACTTCCCAAGATGCTGCTGCATAAAGAGAAAAATCTTGATCGTCTCGTATGCCTCATTTGAAGCGTTTTTTTATCTATCTTACATATCAAGCTTTCTAGAAAGTTGAAGAAAAAAAGATCCCAAAAAAGAAACACAAATAATGAAAATGATAGCTCGCCAATTCACAATTGGCGCGCAAGCAGACGGACAGAGACGTTAGGATTATCGCTCGGTGGTACCGTCAGACTATAAGCCCAACAACCCCAGACACCGTCTACCGACGTGATGTGCACCAGCAACACGCGAGGGGTTAAAAACCGAAAGTGTTCACAAAACCGGACGAACTGGTCGCTTCCTGTGCCATACAACAACACATGGCATCGGCGAAAATAGCTACAAAAACGCCACACCGTTTCCCGTAATTTCTACCAGAAGAGAGTGCACTAACGAAAGGGAACCAAGCGGAGGTGCACCACCGGGCGAGTAATGTGCCTATTTTACGGTCTTCGCTAATGGAGTGTGTGCTCTTCTGCTGGGAGAACAAGCAGTGACAGGAGCGAAAGGATTGGACCAAGCTATGTGAAGCTGAATAAACCTGTTTTACCCCCCCGAGAAAGACTGCGACAGTACAACTGGCTGGAATGATGGATCTTCTCAACTCGTTGGATAAAAGGGAAAACGCTTGGACACGACTTAATGCCGCTTCCTATAATGAAGAATTCTAAAAAAACCGAGAATTTTCTCGCAAGAAAAAAGGCTCATCACGCTATCATGATGCCCGAACCATGGTTGATGATACTCAACAGACAATGCACTCAGATCTCGGCACTCAAACAGTTCAAAGCGGCGACGTCTCCTGTGCTCTTACCTGTGGGGAAGAAATAGGAGGAAACAGAAAACACATACTTAATATTGCATCAAAAAGGGAAGCAGCTAATAGAAAAGAGATTTCAAGATTTCAAAGCACAAAATCGATAATGAAGATAATGGGACGGACCGGATGGCGTTGGGATACTTTAAACCGCCACACTCCCAGCGGGGCCTTCGACGTTACATTTATAAACTCGTTACGAAAGTACCCTCCAGGGCAAGACCGATTACCGACTGCTGGACACCAATCCGGTACCGGTGTGTCTTCCCAATCGACCCAATGCAGATGTACCGGGGAACGCAACTTTACTCGAAGAGTGTGCCTTAAATTATCACCTACGGCGCACACACACACGCCACAGACCTCCACCAATTGTGTTCCATACACGAGTCATTGCTTCACGCAAGGTTCGCCCTCCAACCTGGCACCTTAATAACTGACCGTTGTTACCTCCGAAGCTGCCCATCACACCGCCGCCACCAGTGCAACAGGGCTGGGGGCAATCATATATGCATGACTTTCACTTTTCGTTTCGACATGTCCAAGCTCTGCCTGCCTGCCTGGTTGCCACACTCCTGCCCCGGTGGGGCGGCAGGCCAAAAGGTCAAACGCGGGGATCGGATGTTGCTACCCTCCGTGCACGTCGTTCGGTGAGGCTCATCTTGTACTTAGCGGTTGTGCATCAGGAACGCAAGCGAACTCTAACCGGGAGCAAAACGTCTTCTGCAACGAGCGATGTGTCATGCGAACGAAATGTCAACCGAATGGTTCCTCTCACTCGCTGGCCGATGAACAGGACCTCGAGGAGGCAAGCGCGCAAAAGCCATGAACTTAACATTAAACTGCGATTTCTCAGATGGACATGTTTACGAACCTGCACTGTCGATGACCGGGTAATGATGGGGTTTAGCAATAACGTCAACGTCGACAGGCTTGCTAGAAAGTGATCCTCTGTGCACGCTGACAGACAAATCACTCGATGCCGCAATATCTAACGTACCTCCCCCCCTGTGTGACGGGTCATACCGCTGTCAATATGCAATCTATGTGAAAAGACCGTGCACTGCCCCGGTGGGTGATGGGTGACATAAAATTCCACCTTGAATTGGTTTTATCAATTAGCGAAATTCAAAGAGAGAAACCGCCAATTTGAGGAACAATCTTGTGGTATTAAACTTGGGCAAGCTTCTCGTACATTCCGTTGCGTTTTGGGCCGACTTTGACGAATGGTGGACAGCCACAAAGGTCCAGTGTAAATTAGCTGTACATGACATTTCGTTCTGATATCAAATGTGATCAACATCATTCTTCCATCTAACTTTGATTGCACACGCAAGAATGCGCTCTGGACAAGTGTGGGTATAGTTGCAGAAAAAAAACAATACAATATGTCTATTTCTTAAGCAGTAGAAACTCGAACAAAGTTGCAACTTTAGCACTTTTCATTTACCAATCTTTAGAATCTTTTATGCACTTTTATCTACAAAATCCTACATTGCATATTTCCAGCAGCGAATGAAGTACAACTCCCAGGGAAACCCACTTTTCACTGCAATAAAAGCGAACGAACGGTATCGAAAGCATCTTGACCGCGACCCTAATGCGCCACCGAGACGCCAAAATGTGGACGGCAATTTGTACCGTGAAATTCGCTATTATTTCTTCCCATTCCGCCCCGCATGCCCTTCGAAGATGTTTTCTTCGTGTTAATTTGCTTGCCAATTTCAATTTTAACGGCCACACCGTTTCGCTGCGGAGTGATGATATTGAGATCGAATTTCACTTTTCACTTTTCCTCCGCACCGAGAGATGATGATTGTGTCTGTTGGGCTGTTGCTGCTGCCACTCTTCTGACCACCGGCGGTAGACAAGCGGACCGAACAGATTGGCCCGGAAACGCATGCCGGTATGCCTTCTCTGCTTCTACTACCCGATAAAATCAAACGCTCATTTCCCATCATCATCAAACCTTTTGCTTTCAAAAAAAAAAAGACACGAATGGACTATACAAACAACAAATTCCGGCATACCCGGGAACGCGAGCGGGATTTGCAAAACGGGAGCACGAATTGGATGAGCCAAACTTGTGACAGACACACCGTGGACGGTAGAGATCATTTAACGCCCGTCCATCCGGTTTCCGCCGCACACTGGAAGACTCGTTTCAATTAGAGAACTAGAGAGATGGAAACGACAAAAACGGCATAAAGCATAATACTAATTGTGCTAGTTTGAATGTTTCTGCCGTCCGAATTGTTTCGTCGAAGAGTGAATTAATTTTCCACCACTTTGTGCGAAAATGGCAAAACATGATGATTGTGGTATTGTGTTTAGCGTGAATAGCGATGGAGAGGATTTTTCGTTTGATTACAATGCAGTGGAAAGTGTTCTACATTTGTTTTCCACAAATCTTGCACCTTTCGCTGGACATAATTTCGAGAGAGTGATTAAAATATGGACTGTGGCCGGTTTGTAATTATTTCTTTGAGTTTGAACGTATCAACAAAACCTAGGACTAGTAACAAGGAAAGTTTGATTTAATCAAGAAATACACTTTCCATGTAATTATTTTAAGCGCTATAGTTGTAATTAAACGTTCGTTAATTTTAAAAGAATAAAGTAAGGCTCCTCAATAAAACATCAAAGACAGATGTGTAACAAAAGACAAAAAAAAAAACAAAAGAATAAATCTCGCTTGCTTTGTCCAGAAAATCAAAATCTCCAACTTTTAAACCGTCCAGTAGTGTTCCGTCTTTCGCTAAATTAGGTTCCCTTCTTACATGTTTTTTTGTCACAACCCGCCTAGCTATGCTTATAGATGCAATTATTATGCAAATTGGGGCCGCTACCATGCCCAAAGAGACAAAGAAATAGGTGGAGCCCATCGAAATGAAAATCCTACCCGTTCAGCAAAGTCACACAAAGCAGAACCACTAGGTGGCGTAATGAAAAGCGAAGAGGGAGAGCGAAGTATGCCTTTGATTCGCTTATCATGATGAACATTTCCATAAATTTCTTAACCACACTGTGCGGACATCATTTTTTGCTCCTAGTAGCGATCATTTACGGTGAAAAGCATACACCAAACCAGAACTGCATCGTGTAACGATGAACAGGGGAAGCGGAGGAAATATGAAACACTGTACACACAATACCATGGGTGTTGGAGTGTCATGTTCGGGTATTTCTTCCACCGAAAAGCATGGAGAGGCAAAAGCAGAGGAGGCAGAGGATCCCTGGCTGCACGTCGGTTCAGGAAAACCTCCAACAGTAGTTCGTATGACTTGGTAATAACGCCACGGTCGGCGCCCTGATGTGGAAGAAGCCCTTTCCTTTTTCCATTCTGAAAGTGATCCACACAAAGGGTACAACCAACAGCAGCATTGGTGAGAGGTTAAAGGCCAAGTCCCAGTCTTGGCATTGCGTTTGGTGTAGGATTACCCTGCTGGCGGACAAGAGTTAGCTGCCGATTACAAGCCACAGCACAACAATCGAAGGATGGACATCCATCCTAATGAAAGTATCCGTTACATTTTCTTCATTTCGGAGACTTCATGATATGCTTCTGCAGACACCAGACAACTTCTCGAATTCTTCCATAAAGTAGCGATCAGTTACTGGGTCTAAAACTATCATGTTCTAACAGTTCATCATTACAGAGGTGTTTGATCATTGCAGATGTCACTAGGCAGTCCCTCGTATGGCGAAGCAGTCTGAATGATATTTGAACAACTTCGGACCCTGTAGGATGAAGCCTAAGGAGGAAGGACAAGTTGAAGATATATTTATAATTTAAAACATGATCTTAACAAACAAAGAAAAACATATTCACATGACAATTATCGAATATATTACTACAAAATGTCGTACTTCGCTATTTTAGTTGCTTCAAGAAGATATGAGATCTCGCTTTCAACAGAGAACTCGTCATTCATCTGTCGTATTTATCGTGATGCCATGTTAACGCATTTATGTTCCCTTTCCAAACGCATCGCTGCAATTTGTGCCTGTATTGTTTCGTAATCCAGCAACCAACACAATATCGTAATGATACTTTTATCCGACCTCCTTCTCACACTCACTGATCGGCAACAGCAAACGAAAAAGACTCATGCCATCTTCATGTGGATGGAATCTGTTAAAGGTCTTCCAAATTGAATATGTATTCTCCCCGAAAGACGTCCTTCACGTGACAGGTGCATCTACTACTACTGCGGCGAGTTGCTCATCGTCTCACGTGTCCGCCGCGTATGTGCAACATTCCGTGGCCAATTAATGCTTTCGCGCGATGAACAACCTTACCGCGCACTGTTCCAGTTGAGATTGCCACAAATATTTATGCTACCGGTGCCGGTTGCAACGGACGAAGCAATCGAAGTCAACATGTTGAAGAAATCTACCAGGGAGTTGCATAACAGTCGTTCAAACGAAATGCTTCCCTACGATGATGTGTAACACAGCTTTCACAATAAATTATCTGAGAATGATGATTTAATGTGCAAAATAGTAAAAATTGTATGTTTTTGGCAATCATAAAGCAATGTTTAATATACAACGGATCAAACAATAAAAAGATTTCAATAGAATGTACACTGTAGGTGAATTCAACAACTAAAACGACACAAAAATCATACCGTGCCTGCCTAACAAAACATCCATCTTGAAGCACGCCTTAATTTGCGGTCGTTATCGTTACATCTTCAAGCACACCTTCTACTTCAGGTGAAATGGCAATCTTACTTTTATTGCAACAACCTTCGGTGAAGGAATCTCTGGTTCGTTATCGCAGTCGTTACCGGTAGTTTAATATTCGTTCCAGCCGACATTTGTGTCATTGACGACGTTTTGCTTACGGTGCCTTCATTCCGGAGACATGCCAAGGTGGGCCATGTTTCCCCCTCTGTCGTGTGTTAACTCGCATCAGCCTTGCCGATGAAGAGCAAAGATGGCAAAGCATCTTGGCAAACAAGGGATACGGGAAAGAAATCTAAATTTGAAATTCACTCGCACCGAATGAGGCAGCAGCAACGCTGCTCTGGCCCTTAACATGACATTAAAGATTGTGATGAAGACATCATACCTACCTAGCGACTGAAAAGGTAAAATGGGATAGTTTTCCCGTGCAGAGAAACGTGTTAGCGTGATCAGTGACAGCGTGACATCCAAATACCTCAAGGATTTTGCCTCATCTCACTGGGGTGGAATGGAACAAATGGAAGGTTACGGAGTGTTCATCCACAAGATTGAAGGAAACTTTGAAGGATGTCAGACATGAAAAGCGGAATAAAGGGCACCATTGCGAATTAGATGAAGAATATTTCGCATGAGTTCACTAAAAACCTACGAAAACACTATAAGAAAAATATACCCATAACAATTTTGCTTTACATGTCACATGTTTCACATCACTGTTTCATAGCTCACTGACAGGTAGTAATTAATTTACTCACCCACAAAATGATACAAACAATGGCAGCATTTTAGTACCCCTCAAGCCTTCCAACTCTGCTAGAGAATGGTGCAGCCGTTTGCGGGATTTAATAACAATCAACAGATTGCTGCACGAACATGCACATACTCGCCCCGTATCTAAGCTCCGTTCCGAATGGCGCAAAAATGCTTCCAAACATCCATAATTAAATTTTCCGCATTTTTACGGCAAGCTCAGAGGAACGGCCCCTTAAAAAATAGCACAACGTCCGCTATGCTATTGCTGAGCTCACCTCTACCACCGGGTAGGGAGAATGGGGCAGATATGATGAAATGAACATGCTGCATCATCATCAAGCCTCCGTTTATTCGCTGCAATTTATTGCAGCACCATGGACGGAGAAACTAACGAATCGTTTATATTTGTTATTTTGGATGGAGAGAATCGCAAATTCATCGTGAAGTTGGTCTAGTTTTCTTTCTTTTCTCCAATTTCTAGCCCGGGAAGGCGTAAACCGGCGACAATTTAACACCATGAGCTCGGCTAAACGGTTTCGGTGACGAAATGGGAAATTAAACCGGTAATGTTTAGTCTCTCTTGCGTTTTTCTTTGCTTCGCTCAGCTCATCGCATTCCGTACCGTGATGGTTGCAATGCTGAAAATTTATTTACCATTCGCAGATCGATGGCGAAACGAATGATACGTGAAATCTGACGAGGTCCCATTTTGAATAGTGGCTTTGTTTCACCAAACACTCGTTTGTTTTGAGTTTCAATTTATTTGCATTACGGCAGGGCCATTTTCATGTGAAAAGAAGGGTGAAATAATTTATAAACCATCTATCTGCAAAACCAGACGTACAACACAAGCTTTTCAAACTGCACCATGTAAAATCGAACAAATATTCATCTTTTGATATTCTAATGAAGTTTACTGTTGCGACAGGTTTGTTTTGAAATCCAATTTCGAAACTTGTTCATGTGATGGGGAAGAGAAGCTTTCTCTTTGCTTTGTTGAAATTAAGATCCATTGTATTCTGACGTGGTTTCAACAACACCGGTTGCAAATATTTCCTTCCCAAGCTATGGGGTAATGGAATCGTGGAAAAAATTTAACTAAAAAAATGTTGAAAATTAAAACATATTTAAATCATTTTATAACTTGCGTCAGACCTCTCTGAATCACTGACGTTTTTTGAAATACGGTTGAAAATAAAAATCCTTCCTCCTTCCACAGAATTTAAAAATCAAAATGATATTGATTTAATTGACCCTCAAGCAATCAAATACGGGTGGCAGGCAGGGCTGTAGAAGTTTTTACGCATCGCGACTCCAAAAGTGAACATAGCGATGCATCACGATTAAGGAAACTCATGGACGATCGTCCATCCTATTTCGGGGACCAGCACGAACGCGCATCATTTAGGATCGGACTCGCAGCAGTCCAGTCACGACTGATAACTTCCTCATGCGCTCGTCTTCGACGGTGAGTCATACCGGTGGCAAAGAACCGACCAACGGCAGCTTACATCGAGCATGTCGAGAATGTCATCTGATACGTGAGTGGCTTCACGAAAACTGGGAACAGTGTACGACATTGACCCAACACACACCGTACGGCATAGCATGGTCAACCGTTAATCCTCTGAAGCTGTCGTCTCACCTTCGAAGCGTGCGCATTTTATCGTCACTCGCTTTTACATGGAACGGCAATTGCTTGCTCCAGGCATACGGCACGACCGTACGAACCACACGCAGCAAAACCACCAGCAAACATGTTGGGAGAGCGTGCAGCAACAACTAAATGGGCATGAAAATGTGTCCGAAGGCCATCTCCTAGCCAGCCGTCAGTGCAATCAACATCCTTCAGAGCCCTGACATAGTGCGGTGGTGTCATCACCTCATGCTGCCGGTGGAAGTGGAACATAAAGTTTTGTGTCCGGGGTACGCATCAATTCTCGATCTAGTTTTCTGATGAAACGAGAGTGACGATTCCTGATACAAAAGTGAGTAAATATCACGTAGGAAGCGGTAAGGTCAACAGACATTAAAGGATCACACAAAACGCTATATAAGGGTCGAGTTCTGATAGAATTCGGTCATGTCACCATTTCTTCCCACTGCCATAAGAACCGTTCGTGACTTTAACCCGGCATCGAATAAGCGTCAATAGAAAATGATAACTTTAGCCTCGCGTGTGAAAGGTCTCTCACGCAAAACGCATAAAAAAGGGGGTCTTTTATGGACGCTTCGCACCCATCATAAGTAGAGCATGACTTATATTATGAATAATAATACGCTGCTAGTATCATAAATAATACCATGGCAGCAGTGTAAAGCAAATCGTAAGCCTTCTTCTTATTCGTGCTTCGTTTTCAAGCATGATTTTATCGTGGGAATACGACCCATTTTGGCAAACTACATGACTCGTGTGGTCAAAACAACAGGTTCAAGAGGTTTAACGCAATGGACGTGCCATAATGAATCTTTAGAAACGTTCACACTTCAAACTGTAATTTGGAATAAGGCCCATTCATTTGAAACCTAGCAGCGACGGGCTGGTATAGCTATTGAAAGTCTTTTTCATCAGCCAGTCTCGCTCAGTAACAAGTTTTGAAGGATAATATACAATCCTAAATTTTGACTTTTGGTTTGCCTTATCACTTTCACCCGTAAAAAGCATGCCTCTCGCAAGAGACAATGCAAGCGCATTGCGGTGTTGCGTTATGTTACCGGTTTGTTTCTTTGTTGTTGTTTTTTTCACTTTCAACATTATCATTTCCTTGCATTCCCTGTGCACACTTTCCTATAATGTGTCGCTCTGCCGGTAATTACAAAGAGTAAGTTTCTTTTAAATTTAAAAGCACATTCATACGCACCGCACCGATGCTCTTACACCACACGATCGATCGCAAAAGTTCACTACAATTAGTCTGATCATCAAGACTGCGTACAGACGGCGGCGACTGACTTCCTCTTCGGGCGACTCCACGGTGCAGCCCGCGAGGAGCACCTAAGGTGGTGTTGCGGCATTTGCACCCGTGTTGATCGGTGCGAGCGTGATTCCGCTGGCGATTTAATTTCGGAAAACCCATTGCCCATTGCCGCAGACCGAGCCGACTCCACGCTTTTTTTTTCTTTGAGTGTTTTCCACACGAAAATCAAACTTACCTAAAAAGAGAGAGAAAAAGGAGAAAGACACGCACAGAGTTAGTAATGGAGTCATCATTAGTAAGGTGGAAAAAATTGCTTAAAAAGGTGTAGCCATTATGTTGCACCCTGTTTCGCATCCCCACGGGCCGTTCCCACCCGCTCCAACCAAAATCGGAAAGCACCGCCTAGATTCATCAATACGTAGGACAATCACCGTTTGCTGCATGTCTAGAGACACGGGGCGCGCTGACGGATCTTCAAAGTTCGTTGATTTTTATGTTTATTGCGCTTCCCCAGATCGAACTGGGACCGTTCGTTAGGCTAATTAAATTTCAAATTCGGAAAGCCGCATCGGACGATGCAGCCGCGAAAGCTAGTAGTTGCGTCGGAAAACCACACTTTAACTTTTTTCAGCAAATGATAACGTTAAAGGTTTACAGCATTTTTGTACCATTTTTCCCCCTCGTGACAGCTCACCCGTTCATGATACTTTTTAAAACACACAAATCTAGCATACGAACCAAATTCGTTGCTGCTGCATTATCAAACAAAAAGTAGAAACCGAGAGAAAGCGCCTGGCACGTAAGCGGGGTTGGGCGATATGAGTGTTGCTGTTTTCTGATAAATGGTAAAAGACGAAATTAAAAAAGGAGGATATGAAACGCGCCGAACAACATAAAACTTAGCATCAACTTCACACAACTTTGCAACGCAGATAAACTTGCATCACGGTGCCGGGGGGGGAAGGATGGAATGGAACTGAAATTACTTAATTACTGTATTGTTATTACATACCCCAACGGCGGATGGAAACGACTATCTTAGCCTGGAGCAGCCTGGCACGTACATTATTATAAGCGACAGGATGGAGGCTTACCCAAAAACAAGTTACCCAGTCAAAAAAAAGGTATTACCGAACAGTTGAGCAGAGGGAAGAACATATTCAATGCGTCCTTGCAAGCGCGAGCGGGAACAATCTTAAATTCGGCCACATTTAAGTATAAATGTTGGCATCATCCTCGCACCTCTCCCGGCCTCTTGCCTGCCTGCGTGTGCAAAAATTGTACATCTGCAATTATTTTCATTAAATTTTCAGCTCGACATTTCTCCCGTTCTTTTTCTACGTTGTGCGTTCCCTGCTCCGGGCTCGCATTAAGTCGTATTACGTAAAATCACTAGCTCAATCGTGCCATTTCGCAGTGGGCACCCCTTTTCACAGCGTCGCCGCCTGCATGCGAACGTGAGCAGACAAAATGTCACTGCACACTGTCGCGCACTGTAGCATCAGCAGCAACAACAACAACCGAAAAAGAGGAAAGATAAACGTTAGCAGCAGTAGTGGCAGCGGAATGCATACCCCGCAAAGTGCAGAGCAAGCTGAGACAGTTTTTAATTTACGATTCCGAAAACTGTTCAACCATTGCATGCAAAAACCACCGAACGCAAGCTTTTGACAGGCTGTCAGGTTTGTTACGCTGTGATGTCTGTGATGCACTCTCTCGCTCAACTTTACATAGTCGTTAACTTGTCCACGGTTAGGGGTTGAAATACGGATCACATCATCATCCTCACGGTGACGTGGGTTCGGAACGCGCCCAAAGGAATAGTGGGGAAATGGAGGTAAATACTACGAAAAAAGTACAAATTCCAAAATTGAAGCGCGTACACCAAACGGAAGTTAAACAACACTCCCTGTTGCGCCAACGCTGCATAAAGGATCTATAGGAAGGAGGGCTTTGGTAGTGAAAACTTCACTATTGTTTCACCCTTGTCCATCACCATCAATTAACGGTGGTATGTCACACACTTGACAGTCGGACGCTATGTTTTGCTTTCTGTCAGGGCGCTTTCCAAACAACCCCGGAATGCATCCCGTTCGTGTGCAGGGGAAACTCATTTCTCATTGCGTCGTTGCACCGATTTGAAGTTATCGGATGGAAGAGGTGAAGAAAAGAGAGGGTGAGGGACAAGGAATGGTGACCCTGCTGCATAGTGGTGGTGCATTGAGTGTTGCATTGAGCCACTTCCTTTACTACCTAGCCCGCATATCTGATGAGCAAGCCAGCATAATGAAAATGAAAGGTAACCAGGATTTAAATCAATTAAACGGGATAAAAAACATACTTATTGCGGGTTATTCACAATATATTTCGCAGCCTGCTTGGTAGCCTGCTTTAAGATAAATTGCTTTTATAACGAAATTTAAAAAAAAAAAGGAAATGTAAACCGATATTAGCTGCCCATCGATACGCTCGAATAGTGAGTTGCTATAAAAACCGTAGTTTCGTACACCCATCAACCCAATTTAAACACACTCGTGTTAACGTTTACGCTTTGTAACGGTGTTGGGCAACCCCCGCGGCAACCACCCAAATTCTAAACATAGCGCAACCCTTTTTCTTAGCTGTCATTGCTATGCATAAATAATCAACAAATCGTTAGAAAAATCCAAAACCCATCATCATAAACTACCTATCTTCCCATGAGCCGGATACTGTTCATCTCGATAGAACGGCGGACAGTGCAACACGAACTGAACTATGTCAGCTGTGAAGAAGCGTGTCTGTCGAGTGAATGTTTAATTGTATAGTAGTAAAAAAAAACGAATGTATTTCCTTCCGCCTCTCTTTAAGCTGGCGATGAAAAACTGTGCCTCATGGGGAAGACGATCGAACAAGATCATCCGCTACGGTACGCGCTGCACTTTTATGGGACACAAAGGAAGTGAGAGGAATTTCTTTCGTTTCGTTTTATATAATCACGGTGAATGTTTCATTTGCTCACACGCCAAAGTATAGATGGAGCAGAAAAAGAATGGTTTTTAAATTTTGAAACTTTTCCACAAATACAAATAACAGCATAGGAAAAAGACAAAGCAAAAATAAAGAGTTTTTCATTAGTTTTAAAGGAACATTTTAAATGCTTTTAACAGTTTTTAATAATAATGGTCTTTTACAATATATAATACTAGACTTTTTATTCCATCTGTATAAACCTGTTGTTGACACTTGCAGTGTGACCCTGAATGGATGGTAGATCTGAAGAAAATAATAAAACCAAAATCGTTGAACACTCATAACATAAATCTTGCGGCAAACCCAATCACACGCCACTCACATTTAACTTGACCACATTCGTCCAAACCGGAATATACGCTTTGAAAGTTACACGAAACACGCACGATCGGCAAAAGAGCGGTGCACGATCGATCGTGGTGTTGAGCGAGCATAACGTTATGCGTAAAATGTGCCAACAAACTTCCGACACCTAGCTTGCCATTGCCAATGATGTAGGAAGAAAAATCATTACTCAATCGGGTTTCTTTCTGTATTTTACAACACTATATTGCACTGCAAAAAAAAAACATCCTTCCAACACAACCATCCCGCTGCCAATCGGAACGTCGAGCAGTGGTCGGAAACCAAACAGCCCCTTCAAGCGATCAATGGGTGAGACATTGAAAGGGTGCTAAAAAAACACCTCAAGTCTTGAAAAAACCAACAGCCCCACCCAAAAATCCAACCAATTTGTGAGTGCGCCTTCGTGTATGGATTTTTGCTAACGAATTCGCTTGAACGGAATGAAATACACGCACACGACGAAGCGTAGAATAAATTCGATATGCGTGCAAGAATTTCACGCGCACATTTACCCGCTCGAAAAGGGCCATCGGCGTAACATTCCGCTCGGATTTTTTTTTCCAAAACCATTCCCCCAACCGGAACACCGGTGGCGGCGTGAGAAAACGGCAATGAGTTAATGGTACAGCCGGAACACGAGGGAAAATCGGATCAGGGCAGCGAGCAGCGCAGGCAAACGAGAGGTTTGCTTTGCAAGCCTGTTTGCTTGTGGCTGAAGAGAAAGGAATTAAAAATAATCTTACTGAGGAATTTTAAACATTTTCCAAGAGACGCTAGATTCATATGTACATGTCGTCATCTCTTTTGACACATTGTCTACAAGGAAACCGCTCAGAGATGAATCATCATGTTCGAAGAGGATACATCCGAATGATAGCCAAAGCCTCAGAGAACCAAAAAATGTGTCTGACTCAAGATGTAATTTACAGCTGGCTTTTTTTTATGTGATAAATTAAAATCGTTACGAACCGTTTAAAAAACTAACATCGGGAAACACGTTTAACGCTTCATTCCGAACCAACACAAGCATCGAATGAGATGAGATTTTAGCGAAAGCGTTCTAAAATAATAGTGACATGAAACGGAGGAAATGCGATCTGCATGAATGAGTGAAATGTGAAGCAATCAAACAAAACAAACTATCCCATCACGAGCAGAGCGACCGAGTGATAAATAAGGCTTGCTGCCTTGCACCGAACGATATTCAAATCCGTGCACGACCGGAACGATCCGTACCGAGGAAGCTGCTACCGTGTTCACCAACCCCTGCCGCACGTTCCACTGCTCGTCTTATTAAATCTCGGCATGTCAACCATTATCTTTAACCGTGTCCACTAAGCGATCGTACCGTCGGTCGGACCGTCTTCAGTGGTTGTGAAAACACACCGATGCTACCAAATGAGTTACAAGCGGCGGGAGATTCGGTAAAAATAACTATAAATCAGCGGCAACAAAACGAAATGCAACCAACCGGTACCAAACGCAACTTCACCTCCTGTCCCTGCTCTTCTCCGGAGGGTGAAACTTTACCATCCATCCGGATGGCGTCACCGTAAGGCATCTACCGCTCTATGCAGCATGAAGGAAGCGGTACCCCGCACAACTACTTGGAGCCTACCTACCGATGAGAAGGGCTACCACGTGCCTGTACCAAGATGGTTGGGTCAAAGTAAGTTGTTGCTCAAGCCTTTGAGCCTCTTTCACTCCTGGTCGCTCGGATGGGTGATTTGCGCTCTTCGCTGCGAGTGATGTTCAGGCAATCTTGTGAGATGAACAAACCTTACGCAAAACATACAAGAATACACGCATACAAAACATCTTCATGCGCTCACAACCACAGGCTAGGGACGGGAAACTGGCGACCTAAACCCCCCCCCCCCCCAAGCAGAGGGCGAAGAACATAAAAGAAGGCACATTCAAAACATCACCCACCAAATTATGCACGAGAGCTGGCTCATCCAACGCTGGCAACTGATCTCCCACAACAGCACCCGAGTGATCTCAGCCATTGCCAAGGAGAGGGGGAGAAACCAAATCCACACGCGTTTTGCATTGCAAATCATCGCAGTCACAACCGATGGCAGCGCAAACAAAACCAACTACAACAGAAAAAAAACACTCGCCATTTAAATGCATAGCTAGGCGTGAAGAGTGCGCCCGTATCAAGCATGATACGACATCTTGCGCTGCTCTCCTCTTACTTCAGCACTGCGTTTTAAGCTTGTCAAGAACGGATGCTGATAATGGAGAAGAAGTTTCCCGCGCGCTTGAGATAGTTGGACGAAGCTTACATTAGTGTTGCATATTGAATGCAAAGCTGTTGATGTGCTGGCGAGCTTTTCAAGGTTTGTTTCATTTGGTTTGGACCTGTGTGAAGGTAGCACTCCACAAGCAAAATTAAATGTCGAAAAAGAGAATGGTTAGTATGTGCCTTCGATGTATTTTGGATGCCTTCGATCCAACGAATTGGACGCCTTTGTAATCATCAATATTGGTGGGTCATTCCAGTGATGGTTTTATTAAACCCTTACAATTCCTATATTACAACACTTATTAAATCACAACTGTTTCAGATATTAGAAAGATTTTATTGAATAAGAAGTGTTTCTAATACGATGGGTTCTTCATTTAATAGAACAAGTTGAGCAGCTCTCAAAGACTAATGAAGAACATGACAGTACAATTGCTGAATGCAATACGACAACCAGTGGCAGTTCATAGCACAATCAAAGCACATCTTCAATACGCCTTTAAACATATCTCCAGGCGTCAGGTATGCGGGATTCAATTTGAAGGCAGTTTTTAATTAATTATAAAGAAATGCAAAAAAATCATCATCTTATTGTCTAAAAGCAATGTCGCTTGTCGCTTGGTTTGTTCAGTTAAATGAAAAATCTTGTACTATTGTAAGAATTTGCAAATGCTATTTGAAGCAAAACCTTACACGAAAAACCAAATAATGACTAATTTGCATGTCAAACGTCACAGGCGAGAGCGATTTTGCAAAAATATAATTTTCAAACTTCAATTTTCTTTTTTCCGAAAAATTGCACGCGAAACACGCAAAACACATTGCCTTCCTTCCTCATCATGGCGCAACGTTTCGAGTGTCGAAGAAGGTAAAAGCCCCACCATTTGAGGCTGTGAAAGTTGCAAATTACGTTCGGCGTAGTTTTGAAGTGTAATTTTAGGTCCATTATTTTAAAAACCCTTTCGGCGAACCCAGACGAAGGGCTTGCTAAAACCAAAAATGGATCCACTACCATACAGGAACCCACATACGCATTTCCACGCAACTGCTCAATAATGTGCTCGAGATGCAGCCTTATACCTCTTTGCAAGCATTATCACCCAGCGTTGCACACTTTTTATCACAACTGGTGGGGCATTTTTTTTTGAAGAAAAGCTTACCATTGAAACGCAGTATGATGAGCAAAACCCCAAAGAGAAGCGACGCATCAAAGAAGTAAAAACAGCTTTAAAACATAAATTAATAAAACCTTCTCCGAGCGCACGAAAACGTCAATACGGCATGGGAACCCGAACACCACGCAGCGTTTTATTTAGATTCCATCTTAATTTGCCCAATTGTCATAAGCTCAATTCCATCTCTCATCCCCAGCAGAGGTTTTACCGGCCACACTTTGGCGGTAATTCGCTCCGGGCGGCAATAGAGCGAGGGCGAACCGTTTCCTTACCTCCCGCCCATGGCTGTTTAACCCAAACCATGGTTGGTGTGGTGTAAATTAAGAACGCGTGCCGTTTTGTTGCCCCGCCGGTTCGCTCTAATTGCAGTAGGTTAGCCGTGAACGCGCCCCAAAGAAGCAACGATCCCGGCATCAATTGGACCGGAGAGCAATGCCGGGTGATTTACCAATTGACGTCACGTGAAAACAGATGGTAATGAAACTGTAACGCGGGAAGTTTCGGATAGATTGACACGATTTGACGAACGAGTCGATTTTGGGGCATTTCACTCGCTTGGGCATTGTTCAAATGGATTTTTTTGTTTGGTAAAAGGCAATCGAGGCGTTGTGAAGGGTTCTTTTAAAATCAGTACATTGTGTAGTGATTTGAAACGAACCAGAAAGGAACGTAAAAGCGAAAGGATGTACCGTTTTGCTTTCGCATTCGGATTGACTTTCGAGATGTTTGGATGTTGATAGAAATTCTATTATGCACTGATTTGATACGCTTCGGTTGAAGGGACCGAAATCTGATAGCGCTCCAAGATGCTCATCCATTTCTTTGTCGGTCAGTTTTCAACCTTTGCACCAAACCAGCACCACATTATGCCTTGATTTATCCCACACCCAGCCCATGTAGCTTTGTTATCCTGCCCGTGTCGATCCCTCTTACGCAATGTGGTTTTCGGGATTGTTTCTCATTCACAAAAGATCACACCACCCAATGGATGAAAACCACACCAAACCGATGAAGATACATCTTCCAGGGTATCCATCCCTTTCAAAAAAAATAACAACAGTGCCCACAATATCGCGGACGAGTTGTTGCTGTTTGTTCGTGTCGAAGGTGGTTTGTATCTCGTGCGCTCATTCAGCGAATAACTGCCCTGCAAGCGCGCATGGTGTGTGTGTGTGTGTGTATACGGTAACTAGCACGCCAATAAAACAGACCGCACACTCCGACAAGTGCTGGCCACACCGGCGGGCTAAACAAATGCTTTCCCACCACCGTCGTGCGAGCAAAGAATAATGGTTGCAATAAATTATGCACATAAAAGCGACATTTTGCTGAGCCGCTGGACCGACGGACTGGAGCAGTATTTTTTGGAATTTGGAATGTGTGTGTGTAAGTGTGCATGGGTCTAAAGAACATGCAACCTATGGATTAAGAAGCAGCAGCAGCAGCACTACTAATAGTAACGGGACGGTAGTAAAAGCGGTCGAAAGGAGTCCCCCTGTGGCGTTGCGACACCATTGCTATACTACGATTCATCCGAAAGCACACACTGTCCCACTGCCTACTACTACTACTTCTACTACTACGCGTAGCTTGTGGAAAACTCAATGAAAAGGTCACCGAGTTATTCCCGGGCAGCTGCCGCAAAACGGGCACGGGGAAAAGTGTTTACAGGCAGAAAGAAAGAAAAACCTCCATATTGTGTGAAATTTCCGGCAGATGGCGTGGCACCCGACATTTAGCCTATTGTTTTTTTTGTGTCATTTGCCGCCTTGCTGGTGCTTCCGCTGGGAATAGGAGCAGCAGGGGGAGTAGCAGCGTTGACGAGCCAGGAGGCGCACGGTTAAAACCAGGTCGAGAGAAATGCTGGTAATCCATTCACACAATGCCCGGGCCGGTGCGCCGATGGCATTCATGTGCAGCATGAATTAAAGTAATGTGCCACACAATAAAAAGTGAACGTAAAAACAGGGAAGCAGTTTCATATTTTTCTTTTTTTTTATTGCATAGAAACGGCCAGGCCATATTGCTGTATGTTTTTCATTTGAAGTAAAGATCTATGTACGGATCCGAAACTGAGTGTTAGACGAAACTATCGTTCGAAAGAACAGCAAATTAGCATGTGGCAAAACGAGTAAAAATAAGCGGCAATTTAGCTAAGACACGGTAGAAACAATAAACCATTGAAAATAAAAAAAAAATATCACAGAGAAACAAGAACCAACTAGGAAGAAACGAGGCATAGTAGAAAGTAAAATAGAAACAAAAGTAATGACATAGTAAAAACTGTGATCGTTTTCAATGGCAACTGGTGTTTCGATGGCAATCTGAAGGAAGCTTTGAACTTAGACTCAATAGATTTATAAATTCAAACTTAAATTAAAAAAAAAGATTTAATTCGTGATTCGAATGATTTTTTAATTGATTATTTATATGAGTGAATCTTCGTAAAAGATGCATGAACCGCAACACTGGTGACAACTTGAAAGTGAAGGTGTACAAATAATGTGTCACGGTAAATAGGTAAACACCAACCCTCCTCCCAAGAGAGCTACTAACCAAGATTTGACGCTGCAGAAGGTGGCGGCGAAACGTGCGTCGGCGAGGATGGCGCTGCTGCATCCGGTGTCGTTGTCGTTGGCGGTAAAACGTTGCATGTCGAGGACGAGGCTGGAAGCAATGTCGTTGCATTAGCAGGTGTCTTCGAGGCTGGCACTTCACCGCTGCTGCTTGGCGACACCAGCGGTGGTGGCGGCGGTGTGTTTGACGAAGAGCTAGCACCGGACGATGGCGGTGAACCGGCGGCGGAGAAGGTGGACGGCGAGGAGGAGAGCGACGAGATGGAGGACGATGAAGCTGGTACGGGGCGCGGTGTGGTACCACCGGTGGGCTGTGGCGAGGCGGCGACACTTCTGTAGGTGGCGGTAGCACTGCTGCTCGACACCAGACAGGAAGTGGACTTGGCCCACCCGGGGATGGCGGCCGGTGGCGTGCCGAGCAGGGCCCGATGCTGCTGATGGAAGAGACCGTTCTGATAGAGCTGCTGCTGCTGCTGTTGCTCCAATCGATCCCGGGGATCGGTAGTGGGAGCAGTGGCGGTGGCTGCCGAGATCAGCGACGGTGAACTGAGCACCGAGGTGGACAGGGACGGGCGTAACCGATTGTACAGATACTGCTGGTAGTGGCTCTGGTAGGGCAAGGGCGGCGATCCACTCCCGCTGCCCAGCTCCGCACCATTGCTCGCCGCGGCAATGCTCTGCTGATAGTACTGCTGGTGCAGCACGGACGATGTCTTTGGCTTTTTGCTGTTGTACACGATGAACTTGTGGTTCAGCATGCTCTTGCCACCTGTCGGTAGGCCGTTGCCACCGCTCGAACGGTGCGTGTTCAGAAAGGAGATCGTAAACTTGTCCCGCTTGCGGCTCGTATCGGGCTCACCGATCGTGTCCTCACCTTCGCCCGATAGCGTATCGGACGTGCTGGAGGGCGTCGGCGCTGTTCGATCCGGTTTGCCATTGCGCAGCCCGATAAATCCAGGCCCTTCGTCCGACTGGTACCGGCGATGGTTGAAGTTGCGATAGCCTTTGTGATTGTTGTTCGTATCGTTGGCACCGGTCGGGCCGGGGCCGCTGCTGTCCACCACGTCCGGGGCGGATCCGTTGTGGACCGAACCCTCGGAAAGTGGCAAACTGGCCTCACCGATCGCGGTGCTGCCAAGCGGGTTGTCGCCGACAAGCAGTTCCCGCTGCTCTTGCTGCTGTTGCAGTCTTGCACCTGCTCCTACTGCGCCTCCACCAACACCTCCATTCGACTGGATGAACACACCGTCACCAGTGATTTTGATCGTCGTCACCATGGTCTTTCCCTTTCCCTTTCGCGCTTTACGCTACGAGTGGTAACACGTGTTCGCTTTCGCTACTGTCACCTCTTACAACGCCACTAGTCGCTGTCTGACCAATCGACAACATAAAAACATCTCGAAACACCACCGCTTCTCGCCAATTAGCAAACGGAAGCAAATGTGAAGGATTAATTACCATCCAGCAACACTGCACACGTGCTTTACACCACTTTACACTGCTCGTTAAAACGCGACTAGCACCATTTGCCACTGCAACGTTTGCGCATGAGTTACTCGGGTACGAACTGGGCCGTGCACTTTACAACCTCTCGGTCTGCCATTCATTCCATCAGGCAAAGGCAGCACACGCGCGTGGCAGCACCATCATTTCCCTCGCCGTGGCGGCACGTGTTTGCTTTTTTGGTTTTATTTTCTACGCTCATGTTTGCCACACCGGTAGCGATCTTTCCCGATGAACTTGACACTTCAAGACGCTTCACCTTCCCAGCAGGCGCTGCTGCACATACTCACACGGCAGATATGTGCCACTGTTGGTCGTGGAAGATGCCACGGACGGACTCTCGCTAACCTTCGCTGCTACTTTTCTTCGTTCGCGTCGTTTCATTCCCCGGTGGGCATCATCGAAAGGCACACCCGTCACACGGCAGCCGCCTCCTTCTCGCTTCCCGGTCGAGAGGAAGGGAACCGGGGGGGCACACATACACTAAGCAAACTAAACAAAAAATATAAAACAAACCAACAAAAAAAAAACACTAGTGCTCGAGAGCCACACGGGATGAGGATGGGGAAGGAGAGGGCCTGCCCGAGTTGTCGATTTATTTCTGCACTTTTCCCTCTTGCTAGCCGCTGCTGTTAATTGCACTTTTACACACCGTTGTTTTACATCGCCGTTGCAAACACTTTGCGCGTACACACACTCGCCTCCTTGAGGTGGTCGGATGACCGGACACGATCTTCACTCATGCACACACTTAGAGGCTGTCGAATGCACTACTGCACTGCCCTGAACTGCGAGGAAAACGGGGCAACAACAATGTCATGCACTAGGAGGGCGGAGCTGGCAATAATAATAACATTATTAGTTGTAATTGTTGTAACACGCCCGGGAAACCACCACACCGACTGGGCACGACGGCTGCACAAACTGTTGCGGTAATTATGCATTTAAGAGAGAAGGCACGTACTTCCCATGCACGTGGACCCCATCATTGCTTTAACGAGAGCTTGCTAAACAAACGATCGGATTCAAAACATTCGCTGGAACTAATTGGGATTTACGGTAGGAAGGAAGAATTCACACAAACGAAGATCCATAGGTATCGTCAAGTCACTTTGATTTTTTTTCCACCTTGGCGATGTTGCAGCACAGTTCTTACACTAGTATCGATTTTACACCGAACGCAAACACAAATTTCCAACAGTCAACAGATTATTCAACGGCCAACAATGTTTGCAGCAACATTCGTTTGGAAAAGGTTTAATAAGGAAAGTACTAAAGATGAACAATCGCAAGAAACTGAGTCTTACCAATGTACGTAAACAATTACGGCAACATAAATCAATATTATTAGCGACTTGTTTTGAGTGATTCAACATAACTAAAAAATATGGTACCTTAACAGCCGGATATAGTGGTGTGAATCAAAATTCATTTTTGCAACTTTTACCCACGCTGAGGTTCCTGCCTGTGGTTTACCGAACATATCCTGCACTTGAAAAAGTTAGCTCATATTACACACACGTGTGTGTGTGCGTGTAACTAAAAATATCACACACTCTCATACGTTGCCACAGCCCTGCTAAAACATGCCAGATTTACATCTAATCGGGTATGGGAAATCTTGAACCCAGTACACAAACTAGCACACAAAGAGAAACAAGCAAGGCAGGGAAAAAAGTATGCTTTTGCTTGTGCGAGAAACCCTCAAAGGGGCCAAAATTGCGGGTAACAGTAAGACAGTGGGCCAATGTCATCATGCGGCCGGCGCCATACAGCGTCATCGCTTGTGGTCCCTTCTTCGCTAGCAAGCTTTGAGCCGGTGCATGACTCAGCCTATACACTCAACAAAGGAGTGTTTGTTGGTAGTGCCGTGTGGGAACTATCCATTCCAGTGCGGTTTTCTCTTGTAAAGGTTCTCAGCTAGAATTGACAAGATTCCTTAAATAGAGTGTCGGTCTCCAACTGCTGAGATGTGCACAGAATTATGAGTGAATCAACGCAGTGAAGAAGGACGGCGAAACCCAATTTTGTAGTAGCGATGCATAATAATAAAATAGAAAGTTTACAGATTGATTATGCTACAATAGGATCGTTCCTATTCAAACCTTCTACATTGATTGAATGACTAACGCACTCCAAACGCCGACTCATCTTCCATCCAGCGTTCAACGAGCAGCAACTGCTAGGCTGATGCCGTGCAGCTGTGGTCTTACACATCGAGCCAAAACCTTCCCATCCCAGCGGACGCTATTTGTGTACAACCCCAAAACAAAATCCTAGAATTGATTCGCTACCGTTACGGTTCCACTTGACGTTTGCACTCTCGCTCTCTTTCGATGATGAAATTGAAACGTCTGACTCTGATCCAACTCGAAAGCTTGGAAAACGCGACTACGAAAGATGCCCTTCCAAATGGTTCCACACATAAACAAGGCCACAGACGAAGTGCGTGCGTGGAAAACGCGTCTCGCCAAATGAACTCGTCGTTCAGCGGGCGGAGGCGAAGTTCTCTCGAGCGGAAAATTAATGGCGCGACGGTATATCCGCCGCAATGCAGCAGCAGCCGAACGCTGCGCTCACAAACGAGCAAGACGCAACTTGATGGACACAAAGGCCCATCCATTGATCGTAGGTTCGCTAGCGATTTGTCACAAAAAAAAAACAATGACACAGATCAATGCAACTCCGAGCACACGCGTGGATAAAGGTTTGTGTGTTTTGAATCATCGCAAACCAAGCGCACAATCCGTTCGCTTCGCCAATGTGCGCGGCGGCGCACGATGAGCTAATCTAAACCGTCCTCCTGCCAGCAGTCGCAGGGTCGCGGATGATCTTTTGCGCATCGTTTAAAAACCGTCGGCAAGCGCCGCTAACGTACAGCCGCCACCCAGCACCAACGGTAGCGTGGCGTATAGCGCACACGAGTTAGTACATCCACAGCTTCGCAAACTGGATAAATTGGCTACGTAGAGAGGGTTGTCTTGCGTCACCCTGGTACCACAGTGTGGCATCGCAATGAGAAGACGCAGATGCGCCACGGCTGCTGCTCCAGTGTTTGTGAGCTCGGTCGCCCGTGACGCATCGTTTCTTGCGTAGCTTGAGGTGAAAATAAATACAAACGCCGTGTTTTGCAGCAACAACGCTGGAAATGATCGCAAATTGGAGGCGATTAATACCTCTTGCCCTGTCGGTCACACATTTCGTTTGCAAATATCGGGAATCTAATGAGAGGGCGAAATGGTTGAAGATTGTTTCAAGATTGCAGAATTCAGGCACAAGAATAGCCCTGGCTCACGCCTGGCTGTTACAAATTAGTCATCAATTTGCTCTTGTTTATGTTAACTGAGTTTGAAATTGTTTTCTGACTACTTTTAAACCTCACCACACTCAACTTCCCAACAACAACAGTTTATTGGTAAGCAGCAATACCGTGTCGCGAGCGAATATATGTGAGAAGGTGCCCAAAACTACTAACTCGTTTCGTCTGATTTTGGCACTGACTCCACTCCAGCCGGCTTTTTCTTGGCTCGAGAGCTGAAAGTGGCCAAAACTTGTTGCACGGAAAAGTAGCTTTCTGGAGGTCTAAAACTGAGACCAATCCACGACCCACACAAACCGACTTCCACCAACACAGATGACTTGCTGGAAGTCGGTAAAGGTCACCGACGCACAAGTTTCGGCGTTATTAAGCTATTCCAGAAGGAAAAGTAATGGGATATAAAGATATAACACAGCGCAATTTGGAAACTAAAAGAACTTATGGTTTTGCTCTATAGTATCATAAAAAAGTGTACCCACTTGGTATACTCAAAAGAAAAGTAAACTCATCAGTGTTATGACCTAGCGTCAGCAGCAATTACCGTAATTCCCGAGCGTCGTGCTAGGCACACACACATTTTTCGCGGCCACCAACCTGCAATCATCATCTCGCACCAGAAATAATGCACTCCAAGCTGGCAGCTGTCCTCGGTGTGGAGAAGTGTCGTAAACATAAGCAAAACATCCAATCCCTAGAGGAGGCCCATTGCACCGGTTCTGAACGCAATGTCAGCAGAAAATTAAGACCTTCACCCCCCCCTCTCCCCCTCTACCCTGTATGACAACCTTTGCTCCATCATGACGGGCACAGAGCCCGATACGAAGCGGAACCATAGTCAAAAGGTTAATTAGTTTCGCACCGGTTATCGATTGTCGATGCACCGGCCCCAACCTCATTCTTTTGCCTTTTTACTGTTGTTACAATTCTTACTAGCACTGTTACCATCTGCGCCCTTTCGTTGGACACACTTCTATGGCGGAAGAATTCGATGAAGAAAATTATAGCTGCAGAGCGCAAAGAATGGATCCAACTGTTATAAATTGCACGTCTTATTTACCGTAGCAAATAGGTGCACAACAGCAGCAGCAGCAGCTACAACCTTTGCTTCCCGGTGCAGGTGTTGCCGTGTGGTCTTCTAGCCACACCAACCTCAATTCCAGCCCTTTGCACCGCGTGCTGCACAATCCGTTTCACTTGTGACACACACACACACAAGGCAGTAGATGCGACGGTACAACCCTGACTACTACTACTATACTACTACTACTACGTTCGTGTTTTGGCACAAAAAAAAATGGATGCACTTTTCCACGCCGATGGTAGATTTTATGCTACCGTGTTGCCCTCCATGTATGACGACACATGTTGCGGGCACGCGAAGAAGGAAGGAAGAACAAAACAGCACATGCCGTCCGTTACGCTCCAGTGCCGGCGAACGAGAGCGAACCCGGGAACTACGGCACACCCAGCTAGACCTTCGGTTGGCCATGGTGCAAGTGTTGACTGAACCACTCTTCCTACCGCACAACCGATGCCCGCCATTGTAGTGGTACAGATGGTTTGCGAAAAAATATGGAGCGAGCGCTCTAGCTCGAAGGTTCGAAGGTTTTCGCCCGAATGACCCAATTTCTTGTCGGTACAAATACGAAACACCACGCCCCGTGCATTTGCAGAACTAAATCTCATTAAACGCCAAAATGATAGTGATCTAGGTTAGGTGATGGGCCGCCACAAAGCAGTAGGAACCGAGGGCTCCTCTCACTCTGACCGTGCTCTGCACATCTAGGGCGCAGAGGGAGAGTTCCTTTGTCACCGCTGTGCTGTCACCTACAATCAATTTAATGTTTTAAAAATACACTTCCTCCCTCCGTGGAAGGAACACCGCTTGACAAACCCCTATTGATTGACCTAAATAAACGATCTACTTCACTTCTCATCTCCATTTATTTACCCTCATCAACGCCATCAATGTTTGGGATGGTGCGGTGGAACATGGTAAATCTCATAAAGTTTTTAAATTGTTTACCATCCGAACCATCCATTGTTTACATTTTACAGTTTATGGTACAGAGCAGGAGGTTTTAAAAAACTTGCTGCAAACCACATCCACCCCCCATCGGCAGCGGCAAGGCGTGATCTTCAAGACAGCGCAAAAACATCTGCAGCAATACACAAAAAGTTTACCATGGCAGGGGCCACGGTCATCGCCACACCGCAAGTTCTTGCGGTCTCAACGGTATGTCCGTACTTTGTGTACTTTGTGGTTCGAGATTTTTATTTCGCCAATGTGCGGGAGCATGCGCCTGGCCAACGCTAACGAGCTAATTAATCTCACCTTAATCTAGCGGAGGTTAACCTGCTGGCGGATGAAACTGGAGCACCTTTTGGAGCGCGGTCTTCCGGAGTAAAGCACTCAAAGGTCAAAGGTGAAGAAGTACTACCCCATCGAGAGGGGCTGTACAGAACACGATCAAGCAAAACGCAGCAAACAAAATATCAACAGGTTTAACCAAGCGAGGTCATGAGAAATACGCTGTTTTCAAGGCATTATTCTATACAAATTACAATGTGATGGATGCAATAAATGATGAGGATGATGCATTTATTGGTAATTCCTTTTAAACGAACCACCATACATTATTTTAATATCTCAATCCCAACAGAAGTTTTTCAGCTTATAAGCCATCACAATACAATACATTGCAGCTAGCAACTCCCCAACACAGAAACAAATCAAACCAACAAAAGCTGTTTGGAGCTGGTATGCTCTTTTCCGTTCCTTTCGCTTCCAACGACCTTTTTTGCGAGACCGCTCGGTGGTTGTGATGGGTTCCGGATGTGCAACAATATCCTCGTCGCGGAGCCCCAAGAGCGGGAGGATGTAGTACATGTATTACCACACGACTGAAGGACGTCCAGTAATTGGTGGTAATTCACTAATTACCCGCAGTCACAGCCGAGAAGTGATCCGCGCAAATGCATCACCGTAATGCTCTTCCCTGCCGCAGGAAGTGGCACAAGAGGTGGGCTGGATGGCACACAAATCAATCTTCCTCCGCAGCTTGTTTGCACCGTGAAGATTCAATGAGTTTTAGAGGTCAAGTCGATGAATCTTCTTACCGCCAGCGCCGGGGCTAGTAGGAGTTGAACGGGAGGATGCGTTGGAGTTAATTTGCGCTTGCCTGTGTAAGGCATCTGCTGTTTGCGTTACTCTGACAAACGGCGGGTAAACAGTCGTTGAGCGTGTGGCAATGAAAACAAATAAAAATGGTTTATATATGTTTACCCCTTGGCAGTGTACAAAAATCTTGATGCGATTGGCAATGCCGGGATCAATCGATACGATCGTAAAATTTTATTTCCCACAATTATTGTACTATTTTGCAGGAAAACACACGACCGACGTGATCAAAGACACAAAGAACACCGGATGTACAGCAGCGCTGAGCAGTCTTCAAAACTCCGTTATATATGGCAAAAACTTATCGCTTCCGAAAGAGATTCATATTATTTCTAGATGACGCAAAAATAAAAAAATAAGGTTCGCACAAAATCCATTTCAAACCAAACACACCAACACAGCAAACAGATCACAAATGGCGTACATCACAAACACACACATTCATGCACACACGTTACATATTTGCACATTAATCGTTACTTCCGTCCACAAGCGTGACCTTCAAATGTGGTGCCCAGCAGTTTTTCGTTGTTGTTAAATGAATTTATTAGCCAGCCGAGCAATGCAGACACTTTACGCTCACGTTAAAATGTTACGATCGCAGATCGTAAGATCAAGCAACATCGGATGGAATGAGAGTTAGGGCGGGCGAGAGGGTACATGCAGGCGGTTACCCTCCTGGGCAGCATGGCACAGGTTTGGTTGCGGCATTCGATTGCGTATTAAGTGCGTGCGTTGGGGCGCAAACTAATCAAGCGGACGACGATGAAGCGATGATGGGGAGCGGCAAACACACAAACAGCCGGCCCCGACCGGGAGATTTCGCCCACTAACCTTCGTAAAACTTTGCGTAGGCCGGAGGCTGCCGCTGGCAGAAGCGCAAAAAATACATTCTGCTCCGCACTTGGGGACGGCACGGAACAAGTGCGACACTGTAACGTCCGCTAAATGGGGCGGCGGTGGCCGGTTTTCGATTGGAAAATGTATATTCCTAAAACACCTCAAAACTGCCCGCTCACGTCTTGCTTTTTTGCTGTTGTTGTTTGTTGCTTCTTTGCTTTGTCAAGTGATCTTGAGCTTCGTTCGTGCTAGAAGAAGACGGGATGGAGTGCCTTGATGTAGCTCGAAATTTGGTTCACACACCGCACCATATAAACAACACGGCCCGAAGCGACCGAGAAACGAGTGCTCAAACATTCGAACGCCTGACGCAGTCTAGATCTAAACAGCTTCTCATCCGCAACCGAGCCCCGGATGTTGATGTTGACTTTTGGGAGGGCGTCGAGCAGAGGGAGACGGCTGCTGCTGTTTTGTTTTTAATTCACGCTCTGGGCTTACGCTACATTTCATCCAATGCCATCCCGTTCAGGTTCGCATCGCGAAGGTAAATCCTGTTTGTGTGTTGAGTTTCGATACCGCCAATGTGGTGGTGGGGGAGTGAGGGCAAGGGCGACAAAGGGTTACAATCGGTGGCACCAGTACACCCAATCTAAATTTAATTCATCCTTGTTTGATGCTGATCTCTTTGCGCTCTCGATCGACACCGTGTACGACACACTGCTGATCGTATTCATAACTTGTAGTTTCACTTTCTAAGAGTAGGGTGTGATATGGGAGAAAACTCCCTCGCTCAGATATTATTATATACTAATTTTGTGTTTTCATTATTTTTTTAAATAAAATAAATTTTCACATTTCAACACACTTTTGTGGCAAAAGAAACACATAAAAGACACTGTACCAAACATTACAACTATTTCGATGATCGCATTAGGAAGAAGTTCACTGGACCACCACTAGAGCACACTCGTATGCAAGGCAAATCTTAACAGGTATCACTTTCGATTGCAAACTACACAAACCAGTGATCGCATTCCGTGTTGACGTAGTGACGAAATAGAACAAAAAGCAAACGCGCGTGTTCAGTTGCACTCGCGAACAGACGACCCACTAGACAGCCAGCGTTCCACCACGACGATTGGAATCTTTCTGAAAGCTGATCGGCAACGCGAAGCAAAACTCATCACGGCCGACAACTGATTGGACAGCCCTGCCCCGTCGTGCTCTTTCTGTGCGTCTTTCTTTCTCAAAAAAACACGGAGAGAAAAAAAGGCAGGGGATGAGAGTAAACTCTCAAAAAGCTTTGGCTGTGGAGAGAGTGTTTTTTTGTATAGATCGCGACCAACCTGCGTGGATGCGCCACGAGCTTTGTGTGCACAGCGCGAAAAGAGCGATTGATGGTAGGGAAGCACGAGAGAGTGCCCACGAGCCTAAAAGAGCCTACCTGTCGAAGCTTCAACCCTGTAGGGTTGTCCAATCAAACCCTTGGAACAGAGAGGTGTAACCGTTCAATTTGCCTGAGCGGGACTCTCGCGCGTGAGCAAGTGTAAAAGCTTCACCTCATTCCAAAAACTCTCGCACCAAAAGCTGTAAGTTAGCAATCATTCCAGCGAAAGAGAGAGTGTTGATTTTATTCGAGCTTTAGTGTCGAAAAACTAAGCTTTTGCTCCAAGCGGTGAGTTTGAGGAGCTTTGCACCGGTGGTACTTTTGATTTTAGTATCCCTATAATTGTTTCATAATGAAAAAATAATAATTGTATCAACAGCAAATCAACAATTCATGATTTGGGTAACTAGCAGACAAACAAAGTGATATGTGATAGCTGATCTAATACTGCAATTAAAAATAACCGGCCAAAATCAAACTGTAATCATTATGCTAATTGAAGCAAACGCCTGCTTCCCTCCGAAAGCAGAGAAACGGAATGGATTTGGACTAGCAGTGAGTCCACCTTTAGGCACCCTTCTGCCTCCCTGTCTCGTTTGATCATGCTTGGCCGTCCCTCCCAATTATGGCATGACGCCGGCAGGAGCAGTTTAAGGAGGGCCGAAAAACACCATAAACCAACCACACGCTAATCCAATAAACACAACCCACAAATGGCCACAAAATCACAGACTCATGCTGGCCGTGAATTAGATCAACACATAATCATTCCGCACCGCGCACACCCGTCGACCCATACACCACGCCATCCCCTAATTTACTCACCGCACACCGTCTCATCCTTCTCCCACCCCTAGCCCGTGTTAGGAAATGAAGAAGAGTGAGCAAGAATTAATGAGTGATTATTTCTGTTCAGATTTCTATTCTCTTCGATTTCCGCCGATGTGCGATCGCTTCGATCCGAGTGGGGTGGTGCGGATAGGGGGCGGAAAATCCAGCTCGTCTTTTCTTTATCTTTGTTTCATTTTCGTACCCTTCCTAACCGCCCCTTCTTCTTCCAGATTTCGGACACACAGCATCAGTCCGTCGTTCAAATCATGCCTACGTCCACTTCCGTTTTAGCACGGAAGAAAAACAAAAAACAACAAAAAAAACCCCGGTCGAAGAGAGAGAGATGAAAAGCCCGTTAGATGACTCGTTTTTCTTCTCTTCATTCTTTCGATCAACGCGCTTGATTTATTCGTGCTGGTTTTATGTTTTGATTTCATTTTATTTTTTTGCCGCCATTCGTCAAAGCCGAACAACAACAGAACGGGAATGGATTATCATTCTGATCCTGATCCGATGGGTTGGGGGGTGCAGCAGTAGCAATTATTCTGGCCACAATTTCACCTCCTCCCTATCAGTCTTAACCAGATCAAAGCCGCACAGCACCAACAGTAAGCGAGCGAACGATGGTGCGGGAGCGCTGTGCTTGCTCCCGTATCATTATTGTGCAGCGATAAAACTACATCTTGCTACACACAGGGGCACATATTCGTTGAGGTGGAAATGTCACCACATCCGATCGCGGCCTGGGAAGTGATGCTCACGTTTCACCGCTCGTGCCAACGAAATCGACGTAGGTTGACCTTCTGCAAACGAAAAAGCATCGGAGTTTCGTCGGGCTCTCGACTGGTAGGAACACAGGCGTTGTGAAATATTGCACGATCGCAGCTCAAACACACTGCACTAAATTAAACAAACAGCCAGTTAAGCTTGGTGCCGTGTTGCAAAGTTTATACAGCTGTAATCTGACACCGTTGCAGCAGTGCAAGATAACATACTAAGTACACAAAAGGCTTCGCTGCGCTTTCTTAACACGTTTAAATCGTTTCATATTTTCCTAAACCGATGTCAGCGTTTTACATATTAGGAATAAATTTCGATTTGTTCAGCAAGAACATTAACAGCATGATTTTAAGTGCATTAATAAGTCAAGAGCACTAAAGAGGAAATGCGAATATACTCACATATCTAAAATGGAAACAAATTATTCTCATTTTTTTTGTTTGAAAATAAGCTTTTGTTCTCATGTGTTCCTCTATACTTATACATACTTTCACAGTAAAACCTAGATACCCTTTGAGTAAGAATGAACTGCTTTGGAAGAAATGAGTATAAATGTTACTATAATAATGATTTTTTTTAAATTCATATTTTCCTCATCAAAAACGCTTAAGTTGCCTTCGTGAGTTGTCACAGCATTGCACCACCACCACCGCGCAAGCGCTAATTAAGCGATTGTTTTGAGTAAGTTTTTTTTTTATTTGAAGTAAGTTATTTTTTGAGCAAGTTAAAACGAAAATAACCAATGCAACATTATAATCCTCCCTTACCAGCAGTATCTGTATCGAATTTCAAACCACTACACGCCCTCTTCCACTTGTTTCTGCTTAGGTCAGTTCATTTTGCATCCAAGCCACTGTTGTTGAAATTGAAAACTTCGTCCCCGCCGAGTGGAACCGATGTACCCTCCACCCACTGGCTTTATATTCAATACCTTAATCGAACGATCAAAAGAAGGAAGGACGGAGAGAGAGAGAGAGAGAGAGAGAGAGGGTGAGAGAGCGCACATCACAGCCAGACGTCGAGCATGGCCTAATGATATGGGTGTACTGTTATTGTTATTTTTCATTTATCTCGCTCTTTTCCTCCCCCTCCCTTAAAAAACCCATGACCAGCATCGTGACACGAGACACGCCTGTCATCGATGACTTCGCGGTATGCTGCGCCACACTGTGCGCGACACACATTCTTTTGCGTTTCCGCGAGCGTGCGCCCGCGCCCTCCACGCAACCAAACGTCAACAGCGCGCGCAGGTGGAAACGCGCGACCACGCAAAAGGGAGCACAACCGAGATGCCGTGGGGAATGGAGAGGACAAACGGGCGGCAATGAATTAACATTCCAGAACGACCCCAACATACAAACACACATACGGAGACACGTAGGCAAGCGGCACAAAAAGGGAAACCTCCCGTACCGGTCGTACCAATAACAATGTATGCGTATGATGTATCCCACTCTCGATCGAGTTCATTTTGAGGGGTCCCCCAAAAGCAAAACCCTCGAGACTTGATCGTAAAGGAGTCGTCGGAGCACATTTCTGCTGATTTTGCGCTCTCCGTTGATGGTGAACGGGCGAAACTGCACGTTGGGCAGGTTGTTCATCTTGACGGACACAAATGAAACCGGACGAGAGGTATAGAGATGCCGTGGGCACCACCAACACCAGCACCGAACAGTGGTTGCATGCGGTTTGCCTGGCCGGTTGAACGCACATGGATGATGTTGTTGGTGATGACGCGCTTCTTCGAACCCACTACAACCAGCAACAGCAGCAGCCGGTTTTTTGAAATTAGGCTCACCTTCAAACTTTCATGACGTCATGGACTCGATTGCTGGCGGCAGCAGCAGCATCTCACTTCCATCCGAAATCGTTTAATAAAAAGAAAACAAATGCATCCAGCATACCACACACACACATGCCCATAACTACCGATGTAAGCTCGAACCGAAAACATTTACCTCCGCCGGTCGAGCTTTTCCGAGCGATATTTAAACGATGATGCAGAAAAAATTCATACAGAGGGGGGAACCCGAGTCGCGCCCACCAACCGCTCGTCGGCCGAAGGTAACCGCTATTTGCGTCCCCATAAAGTGTGCCTGCTGCTATCCGATTGGCAGCAGCAAACTGTCTACTTACACGGGCGATTGCAGGAGAAAATAATTCACCCACCCCTCGGGCTCGAACGTCGTATCGCCTGCTTTCGAACAGATGACCCACAAAAATACGCACCTGAAATGAAAAGCAAAAGAAAAGAAAAAGAAAGTGGCGGATTAAAATTATTGCAACACTACCGGTGTTCGGTAGAGAACATAGCTTTTTATGAATTAAAACGTAAACATAAGAGTGTTGGGGAATTTTTTTTTTTTTTGTGATAGAAGAAACAGCCGAAGGGGACGAAATATTTACAGATACTATGAAATTGTAGAGTTATCTACAAGGTCTAAATCTCAGATACCGAAATACAAAAATTAAATAAATCTGTTATAAAGGCTTTCGGAACGTTAGCCTATACCGGGGCAATGTAACTGATGCTGAACCTGCCGAAACACCGAATCAATACTGCACCCATGATGAGCATAATTCGTAAAGCGATTTACAATTTACTATGTCATATTTGCTACATCAATTCCTCTTTGAGTACTGAAATTTAATCCATTTTAATACAATAGGCCTCAACCGTGGAACTTCCTGCTCAACTTGTCCTTTTTAAGGTATACAGTGTAAATCTATCACAATTCTTTCGTAAATAAAATCAAGCCTAGCCCAGTCGATGAACTAATCCTGAAACTTTACAGATTGTAAGAACAATGTAAAATCCACCCCAATCTAGGGCTTGATCCGTTTACACTTCCATTGATTTCTATCGACGGGATAAAATATCTATAGGACAAAAGAAAATCATCAAAGTTTACTTTTGCCAGATTTGTATACGGATTGTCGATAAGATGCCCTTGGTTAATGCGGTTTTCTTTTCAGGTATGACTATATTGACCATGGATAGAAAATTAATAATTTTTAGCTTCATTATAACCATAGTCATGATGAAATTTAAAGCGCAACATAGCTTTACAGCATCTGTCCCCTGTGCTCATGTGAATAATTTTATTTAACACTCGTTAATAAATATTCTCATATCCTTATGCACAACGGCCAAGGAACAGGGAAGCAGCATGGTTGTTTTGTGTTGTTTTTTTTTTCTACCACTCGCACAAAGAGCCCCGTGCACGCGCATCGCTGTCATCCTTTCCCTCAAGTGGGCCACTTCCGGATCATTGTGTTCGTTCGCTTTTTGTTCCGTGACAGGAGCAAGGTAAAAAAGAACATTCATACACCCGCCGTACAGTGCCCGTCATCAAATGGAAAAGAGGTTGCTGTTAACCATCCGCCGAGACAAACAGCACGCACGAAGAAAATCATTACACACTGGACTGGGGCGTTGGCACATTTGAGACGAGTTCCAGCCGAGGACTCCGCGGTCAATACGCTGCGCCTCACAGTCATTGCAATAGATTTATTTTTATAGCATAATGAAGCAGTCATTTTTCATTTGCGCCTGGTTTCCTCGGCTCTTCCTGCGCACGTCACGTCCTCCCGCGCTCTTTTGTTTGGTGTGTCACTGGGATTCTTTCACCCTTCATGGCACTACAGGCACATCAGCGATTTGCAATAAAAGAAAAGTAGCGCGCAGAAGACAAGTGTGATGCGCGGTATAGAGATGATCGCCGACGCTGAATGCCATCGTTCATTGCGCTCCGGTCTGGGCTGGCTTTGTTTGCGGCTTAAGCAAACATAACATTGATAGAGAATCTTTGTAAGACACAGAGAAGTATTTATAAAATTATAGAATACAGCAAACATCTTTAGTAGGAAAACCCGAATCGTTTTAACAACACAAAGCACCAAAAAAGACAATTTATTTCCAAACTTCAAGGAGTAAGAAAACACAGCACAGCATCAATTATAAGCTGCTGCTTGTCGTCAATCTTCCATATTGATTTAATAACTACGAACGAAGCACTTTTCAGCCATTCCAACATCCAACCACCAACCGATTCTAGGTGGTATCGGTGTGGTATCTAGTACCGGTTGTGTTGCATTAACGTACTCTTAAGGTCGGTATTGCTTCCTCCTTCCTCCAGCCAACTGCTGCATGTAAATGGCAGATAACACCGGGCGTCGTATCGGGCCAATCAACCTCAGGTGTTGGCCACTTCCTGGCGACGCGGCGAAGGAAGGCAAAAAATGTGTGAGAAAAATTATTTCCACACTTCCACCCCAGCAGCGGTTGTAGAATCAATCGAAAACGAGCAACGGGGCTAACGGTATCGGCCCCATCGTGGCTAAAAAGCCAGTCTTTGCCAGACAGTAAAATCTCTCAAAACGTTCGTTCAAATATTGGGATGTGCCGAACGGTTAAAGACAAGAGGGCTTTTGTGAGAATTTAGAAAACGAACATTAATTTTGAAGCATTTTTATTCGGTGCGTAGGATGTAAGAGAGCTGTAGAGTAGAAGAGTGCTCTTGAAATTGTATTGTAAAGTATATTTGCTGAATAACAGTAACGTTCTCTTCGCAATCTCACACCAAAGAGCATCAAACGTACTTGAATTAATTCAACACACCTTTTCGATGCACAGATACAGCCACCCAAACCGTTCAATGAAGCGTAAATTGCCAGTAATTTATGTTCGCATTTTCGTTGCCACCCATTCCGAATCGATCGGGGCCTATGCTGCAGCTGCATTGAATCGTGCATGCTATACCTCCCCTGGTACACGTACACAACTGCATACGATACCCAACCGGTCATTGGAAAATACACAATTGCAATCGTCCGTACATTCTGCATATGATAAAAGGGAGAACACACGCTCACACACACTCATCCTGCTCACGGAAAAACGCTGCAATGTGTGCGCAACTGACATCCCGGCGGGTTTTTTATTGCGCCCGGTGCCGCTTCCCATTCTGTTTTACACGCTGTGCTGTCACGCAAACGCTCCAGAACGTTCCCTTAACTCTTTTCGACCGGCAGCTAACACTTTCTCGTTCACTCTGTCTCTCTCTCTCTCTCGGTTTTTCTTGCATCTGCTTGACCACTTTCTACCGGTCTCATGCCGTCTCGTGCAGGATGCACCACATGCACCCCAGAACGCAACCCAAATGAACGACCCAACCAAAAAAAAAAAGAAAGAAAAACAGGGCGATACGCATGACGTCCGTATTGTCGTGCGTAATTTTGCGAATACGCATCGGCCGTACGCAAGACTCCGGGACTGTTGCAGTTGCGTACATGCGCAAGGTTCTGGCTCTGTGCTGTCCCGGGGATGCATCCTGAATGGTGTCCACCATGAAGCCGTCGCCCTTCCCCAGCACCCGGGGTGGTAGCCTCTTTTGCTCGCTTTCGTTCGGTCCGAGCAATCGGACGAGGGTAAGCATCATTATGGGATTCCGGTGCATCGGTGTCAACGGATGCTGACAATTTTCCGGAACCACCAGCCGGTCTGCCGATGCACAAACGAACGCCAAACCGTCGCAGTGTGTGCGTGTTTGTGTGAACAAATGTGCATAGGACGGCAGAGTTCACACTTCCTGGGTCATGTGAGGTTGGGACATTCCGAGTAGAGGGCGCCGAAACGAAGCATTAGCACCGGATGAGACTAAAGCAAATTACTGTTTATTCTTTTTAATTGCTGAAGCATTGTTAAAATTATAATTTACCAAATCATTCGTTAGCGGCCTAACATTAGCAACACCCAATCAATGCGCCCTCCCGATAAGGATGAGATGAGACAAAACTTTGGTGAGAATAACAATACGTCAGAGATGCTAGTCTGGGTGCAGCAGCAGCAGCAGCAGCAGCATAGCATAAGTAAGGCAACGCGCTACTGCGCATGTGCTTCCCAACTCCTATAGCAGTAACAGGATCTGTACTACTTCTTTACTAACCAACACCAACCAACAATCAACCGAACTCCAATAAGGTACGGTACGGCGCGATTGCGATTGACGGGGTGCGATACCAACGGTGTCGTCCTTGGTAGATGATGCGCTTCTGTATTGGTGTGTGTGTATTGGTAGTAGCGTAGTAAGCAGAGTAGCCAGACTTTACGCTACACTAGTGGGTGAGAAAAAATTGGCCACACACGAGAACAATTGCTCGCGAAACATTAGAGCACCGTAGCGTAGATTGAGCGAATGCGTTTGGAGGGAAAAAAGGGAGCATATGGGGTATAGTCATTTAAATTGGTTTTGGGGTGTGTTTTTCATTGAGCTCTTGACATTATTCCAACTCACTTGTGAATTACGAAGAAGTAAGCATTCCATTTTCATTGGTTTCAATTCAAAACTATAATTAATTGCATTTGATACACCCACAAAATGCATTTTGGTTGATTTTATGCGTTTTTTATTACGGATTAGCAATAGGAATAGGATTATTAATGACTTTCCGTCGCATTGATCTTATGGATTGTTATCCTTTGCGGAACGTCCTCTCAGGTCATGCTGGCCCCATTGCTGACTTAGGAGACCTATTAGTACCCACTTAGTAGGATAGTCAAGTCCTCACTGCGCGGAGATGATCTGGATGGGATTTGCACCCAGCTCCTGGTCTTATGAAGACCGGTGCCACAGTCACCTTCATCACCGGACCACCCCTTTGCTGATGAATTTTGGATCAAGCAAGATGTTTTTGAGGTGTGAAGAAGAAGGTTCTTTCAGGAAACGGGCGTTAATATTTAGCTGTGAGTGCTTGGAAGATTGTGCCATGCTTTCTGTTAATGTTCAATAGAGTAAAAGATATCTGTATTCCTACGCCAAAGGTATATGGGATTTAAATTTCAAACAATTGATCAATCAACTCATCTCGTTCAATTAGAAAATAATAAATGTCAAAAAAAAACCTCTCTAAAAACCTTTCTTTCTATTTTGATCATCCGACCAACATATCACATAGGCATAGACTTGTTTCAATTTAACAATTTCAAATATCAATGATTGGATGAGAAAATGGAATCTTCCTTTACATCATAAACTGCCTTTCTTAAAAAGTTTACTTCTAACAAAGAGCTAATGGCCTCAACAAGCTCCATTCAAACACCCTTTTAGGTCACACCAAACACGATGATGTCATAAAAATTCATCCACTGATAGACCACTAGCGCACTAAACATTGTTGTGCTTCTTGCCGACCGGCCGTCGTCCAAAGCGGCACCCAATCACCACAGCAAGCGAACCCTTCTGCCAATACGACTGTTATTATCATTGCAGTCGCACACGCACCCATTTACAAATTGCCTTCGCAAGCATTTGTTTCACGTGACCGTGGCCACGACCCACCAATGCCAAAGCCTTCCACCCTCCACCTTCAATTGGCGTGGGCTCAATAACTTGAGCTTACGCCAACACGGCCTTCTTAGTGCCGACTTTTTAAACGACTAACCGCGTCGATCCAACCGCTTCGGTGCCTTGTCATCGAGTTTCGAGTCCTTTGCCATTAAAGGGCTACACCGTTTTTTCCCCTTCCTGTCCGAAAAAGCAAACGGTAATCATTTCCCAATCAGCACCGAAAAGCTGTTCCACTTCCGCACCCGGTCTCACAACAGAGCTATATCGGTAGGTTGCTATCCAGAGACCAGACCCAGAGACACGTCGCATACGGACACACTGCCCGATCCGATAAGCGGACCGGACAACGCCGCATAAACATACGGGCCCGGTTTGCTGAGGATGAAAATTATACCCAAACATCGTCCACAAAATCAACTCACGCAGCAATAAAGGATGGCCGAAAATGCTGGGACACTACACAGCAGCAGCGGCCTGGTGCTGGTGCTAGTGGCCCCTGTCCGAATGCGTTAAAATTCCGTATCAATAGTTTTATGCAAATCTAGCGTCGCCCCTGTTTGCCACCTTTGAAAAAGAGCATTCCCCACACAATTCACTGCCTGACGCTGCGAGGCTGGACGCAACGCGACCCGGTTCAGCCGGTCCCGGTTTATTTGGCAGAGAAACTGGAGCACTGGTGTGGAGGTTCCTGCCTGCTCGTCCCGATAGAGCGCCTGATAGCGCCGCAAACGGTGGAAGGTAAATCAGCAGCCCCAGAACTAGTTTTGGAGGCTGGCTGCCAGCTGCCTATACACGCTCTAGTGAAGCAACAAATATGAGACCGAATTAGGCGGACGACGGCCCACATACAGATACACACACACACACACACTCACACACACGGACCGGCGGTTGAGTCCGTCACCGTGTCCCGTACTATTTACGGTCATTTGTCGTGGGATGATGACGATAGTACAAAGGCGGCGGTGGGAGAAACGGATAATAACTCATCTGAACGAATGCCCAGCCGCAAAAGCTAAAGCTTATGCTATTCTCAATAAATTGATTTTATCCATAAACGAAAAAGAGGGGGCCAAAGGCAGCCGAATAGAATGATCTACTAAATCAATGGAAGCTTCAAAGGGATAAACGATAGCCTGCAGCGCTTTTGAGTTAACTGAAGTATTAAAAAAACAAGCGAATCAATCCTAATCTATATGATGAATTTCGGTTGTTCTTAGGGATGAAGTAAAGATGTGTAACTAATACAACTATATAACTTTATCTGTAACCTCTTGTTGTTCTTTTTATTAGGCTAAATTATTATTGTTGGTCTATACATGTCTATAACACAAACGGTTTTGGCTGGATTGCCAGTTCCAAGTCATAAGGAAGTCAGAATGGAAACTCGAATAACGTCGGCCCTCACGAGCCCTACTGGCTTGTTATCGCAGAAAGTAAGTTTGTGCTGATGACTTAAAGTTTGAACAGCTGTACACAACCCAACAGTTTATGCAAAATATGTATAACTAAAAATAAGGATTTGCAACCGGATCAAGTACAACTGCAATCGAATTGTCGGGACATGTCTTAAACATTTTCCGGTAACATATTCGAGTTCCTTTGCCTTAAATAATGCGTTTTAATATTTGTACTATTCTATTCCATTCTTTTTCCTACCTTTTAATCGTCAAAACACACTGTGCGCATCTTCACATGTATCTCGGAGGAGAAATTTCAGTATTTTCACCAAAAAAAAAAAAGTTATACTAATCGTGTTGGCTTATGGATTCCTTTTGCGTTTGTCCTATTCTAATGCATTTGCTAAATTTGCCTCACATTTCCAACAGCAAGACAGGCAAAACAAATGTCCAACATTATTTGCACTACACTCATTGCCATTTCCTGGTAAGCAGCAAGCGGCTATAAATAATCCCACCCCGCCAAAGCACTTATTTTATCTTTCTCATCACCAGACACAATAAATTCGCACAGCACTGAGCGCTTACTGCATCTGTGCGCTCTACTCGAAACAGAGCCAAGATTCCCCATGTTTTGGGTAACCATTCTTCCATTACAATTTTCCCCAGGGAGATGGTGCAAAACAATTCGGCCGTTACATCGCGAGCTCCAAACCGTAGGCCGCATATCGATTCTTGGTGCGGCAGATGGTGGAGTGAGTCGTTACAGCATATTACTGCATTTGTTTGCACCATTTAGAAGGAAAATAGGCATTAATAAACTTCTTGGTGGACAGAATGGTCGTTTCATTGCGATTTGCTTCTAGTTCCGCTCGGGCTGTACCGGCTCGACGGTGCGAGTGACAGTGTAAGCTGCAGGCAGGGGGTGAGGGAGGAAAAGCAAATGAATAATAAGCCTTTTCCGGTTCGTCATTAGCACCGGGAGCAAGTGTACGACAATGCGAGCTCTCAACTTATTGTGCCACGAAGTGTTCTTATTTTTGCACAGCCAAGAACGGCCACAACGGCAGATCGATTTCCGGTCATTGTTTTGTTGGAGGTTATTTTTGGGACCATCATCAAAGACATGCTCGTTTGTCCCATGTGTCGGCGGCCAACATCTACGAAAAAAAAAGTGACAGTAGAGAATGTGTTCTAGAACGGAAGAGCAAAGTCCGGGTAAGAAGATAAGCTGAGGTGAAGTGAATGGTGTATGACGAATGCTTTTAACAGCACATTCTTTTGGTGTGCGTTCAACGTGCTACGGCCAAAGCATTCAAGTGTAAAGGGAGCGATTTTTTCTGAAGCAAAAAATATATTAACAAAAACGCTTCCTTCTTACAATGCTCCCTACCCGTTTTCTATTAATAGTCATGTTATAGCCGTCTTCTTTTATTAAACCCCGTTTCAACCGTACCGCCACAAGAACGACAACTTACCTTACTATCAGCACAACAGCACAGCAACCGGTGAAATTATTTCGGTAATTTGAAGATTGATGAGCCAAGTGTAAATGAATGCAACTCCTGGGCACCGCCGTCGCGCACTTTTGCATAAACCGACCGGGAGGAGAGAGCTTTAAACCATTTATCGTACCATCACAATATTTCACCACACCACGGTCGGGGGAGAGAAAAGCACTGTACACAGTAACGGTAGGGGCCTCCTGATTTGGATACACTAATTTTCACCTTCAAGGGGAAAACGAAGCATAAACGAAGCACTAGGTTCACTGAAACCCGTTTAACGTAGCACGTATGTAAAACTTAATTTTTCATCCCGTTTTTCTTTTTGCACAATTCGATACGATTTTACGAGCAAAACGCAGCAATTCTCTTCTTCTGCCACAGGCGGCGAGAAGGGGATGGCAGGTGGGGTGGGCCTTTCTTCCTTTTTCCGACCAGTTATGCTGCGCCTACTTTACTGGGCTTGGCTGCTATTTAACATTGCACCGTATTCACTTTTGCTTTCTCACGCGACGTACACATATGATTCATCACCATCATCATCACGACCATCATCATCATCACTACCATCACTACCAACACATATTCACGTTACATGCACACACACACGCCTGCTAGTTACGCTTCAAAGCGTTATGTATCACACTCTGAAATATATAATTAAAAAATAATGTATCAAACACGTACGTATCTGCCACTTTAAGTGAAACAAATGAAGAAAAAAATCAAATATTAAATATAATGTTGCATGATTCATCATCAATCATTAGTACCAAGTATGGTAAGGATGAGTTTTAAAACGGTTTTATCTGCTTATTAGCACTGCACTACCTTCAACACCAACACCTTCCAACCATCTTGAGATAAAGACACGGAACACATTATTCTACTTCTACTGTTGTGTTTTGTTTTTGTTTGTGATCGTTGCGAACGTCCCAGCCCAACACCCTGGCGGACTAACAATAAACTCGGCTGTAAACAACATGTAGCAACGCATTTCCCTGTTTTCCATTTCATTTCATTACCGTTGCGGAAAGGGGGGGGGGCTGCCGTATGAAAAACACACGCAATGCATTGGAAGTATGCTTGCACCGTTGCACTAAAGCGCTCGTGCATTAAGCATGATTGAATCATTGCAAAAAAAAGCACACATTCACTCGTACATAAATTGGAAGATCATCAAACTGCCAGCTGCTAATAACAGGAAGTGCATTGCCATTTGTGCACAGGAAGCATTAGTCACCCGTGGGGATGCATTGGGCGTTCCTGGCCTTTTTTTCCCCCACTTTATGCAGGACTCACTCGGCAGGACGAAAAAAGGTGTGCCAGCGGTCAATGATTCCCGTGTGCTTTGAGGGGAGCGCTCAAAACCGAAGCAATCCATGATTTTGGTAAACACAGCTTTTCCCAACTCAACACACTCACTGATTGATTCTGATGAGACGTTTCGCCGCTTTGCAGCACTACATTCCTGCAAATGTTTTTTTTTTATCTTCGTGAATTCTTTTCGCATTTCCGCACAAAAATCTCTCTCAAAATTCTTGGGCGTTATTTTCCTCTTCGTTACTCACACACTGGGACACAGAGCAGCGGATTTGGAAGGTAGGGCTGGGGGGGGGGATGTTGGCGAAGCTGGTGCCTCTAGACACATTCCAAGGATCGCTGGCGCTTGCCAGCTTGCCCACACAGCTCGCTTAATTTGCGCTTATCTGAAGTTGCCTGGCAGAAGGGTCACTTATTGCGATGGGGCAAGAAGCAATATGATGCATTCACAATTCAACACACACCACTCACTGGCAGCCCCACAAATAAACAACAAACCACAAACAACAGCTCTGGTTCACCTCGGCAGTAACACTGTGTGTGTCGCTTCGTCGTCTTCAGATCGACAGTCCGGTCGTCGTCACAGACACATCTCAACGCCTGCTTGCTTCTCACGTTTCGGTATCCTTCTCCTTATCCTGCCGTTATCCTGTCCACGCGTGCGCGCCTGTGTATGTGTGTGTTTGTGTGCTTGCTGCCTGTTCTGTCGCATACTTTACTGACCGCGCACACACAACGAGCGACTGCTGAAGAAATCCAGACGTTTCGATAGCCAAACACCACACGGACGTTCGGGCGCGCGCGGCACGATGCGAGACGATGATGAGAACGCAAAACGTCACCGTTTCTTTTTTTCTGTCCCAAACCCACACACACACAAACACGTAAACAAACACACGTACAAAACACTCCCAACTCACGCTGCACGCCCACTAGCACACGCCGCTATAATTCGATTTCATCTCAAGTTTACTTCCAAACCAGGCAGTGGTCGACAAACCGAAGTATGGTGATCTATTTTACCATATTTATGCGAGAAAGCGTTATGAAATGGATGTTAAAAAAGGGATACTAAACAAAATCTTGTTACACCACGTGTTGTCACACATAGAGCGATATTTGATTTTTCAGCTGAATAGCCTTCAGTCGAAAGTTTGGCAGTTTACATGAGTAAAGGAAATCACAGCTGCACAAAATATCATTTTTTATGAAGATAACGTAGATTTGAATAAGAAATTAAATGATAAACTATTAAACTTTCTCTACTTTTGTGCTGCCTATCATAGGTACAGGGTAAATGTACATTTTTGGCCGCTCTACACGGAGGAGAGCGCAAACAATATTTGCATGTTAAAAAAATATTTCTTTAAAAGACCATTTAAAATTGAAAAATGTTAATTCCCAAAAATACTATGATTGTTTATTAGCCAAACATACATAATTTTAATACGAAAATATTCAAGATCAACAATATTTTTCAGAAATACAACCTGGCCGTTACTACCGAATTAAAAAAAAACATTATTTCCCAATATTTTACCAAAAAAGCTGAACTAAACTGCCAATACCTGGGACAGTTACCCTAATAAGAAGAGAACTGTACAGAGCTCCGGCATCCGAGTGGTCCCGAATATTTGTCGCTTGCAATTGTGTTGTAGAAAGATCGCATGATCGCAACAATTAAAGGATATTGTTTTAAACGCACAGCCTCCTTGGATATAGAATTCGCAATCAGCTATGTGCCGCACCTTGCCGACCACTGTCCTAGAGACCACAAATTCAAGGAGACTCTCGCATTCATCTACGTTCACGCACCCACACACACACACACATACACACACATACACACACATATACATGAACTTACAGTTTCGTTCACACGCGTTTGTTTTCTTCTCCATTGGCTGCGTATCGCTAGCGGTACACCGGAGAAAAGTTGCAAACCGCCTTAAAAAGCACAATAAAATCAACGATTCTGCACCTCCCAGCAGTGTTCTTTCATGTTTCATGCACGCGGCAACTGGAATGGAATTTGCAAACGCATTTTTTCAGCGACACGACTCGCACACACACACACATATATACACGGCCACAACGTACAATTCTAGCACATTCCAGCGCAAAAGGGAAAGGTTCGTATACCCCTTTTCACACGGTGGCTTGCACGGCTTATCGTACAGTACCCGTTTTCGCGATGTTTGCAGATTATTAGTTTCTATTACCGTGTTATTGAGATTTATGCTCGCAGATGATGTTGATGGCTGGGAGTAACTATTATGACAGGGAAAGAATGTACTTGTTGACAGACGCGAATGCACAGTTGCCTACTGTCAGTGGGTGACCGCATTTTGACCATGGCAAATGCTTACCACTCCACAGTTCGTTTCACCCATAGTGCGGCACTGCGAGCGAGAAAGAGATGACGAGTGGGAACGATTTTTGTGTTCGAAAATGAACAAAAATTCGCGAAATATTAAATTCGATCTATGGAATACGGAAAAATGGGGTTAAAATATGTGAAACCAGCTTTGAAATTCAAACATAACGATTGGAATATGTAAGCAATATGTAGAAATTTTTATAAAAATAAAAATCATGCTGAACGTTTTCGAACATATGTACGAACCTTGGTAAAGGTACAGTGCAGCTGTGATGATTTGTTTACTTTATGCTCCCGGTATCAATCGCAAGAATTAATCATTATTTAAACACACAAAAGTAACAAATTTATGAACGAAATTTGTGAAAAAAGTTGTAACGGTGCATCTTATCTGCATACATAAGCGTATCAACGTACAACTCCATCGCTTATCGGCATTTTAAACAATTCTTCTGTCAATCAGTCACTCCCCGTAAAAGCGTTGGTCAGCGTAAAAAGGGGCGTTTGAGGTAAGGGAAGTGGTCGTGGTAGTGATACCATATCGGTATCTTGCTGCAATCGTGCAATCGTGTAACACACCATTCCCTCATTTTAGGTAGCATTCGACACTGGTCTCACGCCATGAACCATTCCACCGAAATAATTCTCACCATTGCCGGTATTGTGCTGGTGCACGGACTAATATTCTACTTTCTCACGCGCAAGTCACGCCTGATCAAGGGCAAGCATGTGGTCGTTACGGGCGGTTCCAGCGGGATTGGTCTGTGGGCAGCGATTGAGTGTGTCCGGCTGGGGGCTCACGTTACCATCATAGCACGCAATGTGTCGTTACTCGGTAAGTGATGGTGCCAGACCGCCGGCAGCCCCGCATCCTAAGAAAACCGTTTCCCTTTCGTTTCTGTTTTAGAAAAAGCCAAAGAAGAGTTGGAAAAGCGTCGCGTCCGTGACACGCAGCTGATACAGTTCCGTTCGTTGGATCTTTCGAAAAGCTACGACGCGGTAAAGAGCACACTGGACGAGCTGGAACGCACGGTGGGATCGATCTACATGCTGGTAAACTGTGCCGGTATGGCCATCTGCGGGACGGTGGAGGACACATCGATCGAAGATGCTCGCAAGCTGATGGACGTGAACTACTTTGCTACCTACTACCCGACCCGCCACGTGTTGCCCAAGATGAAGGAAGCGGGTGACGGAATAATTGTAATTACCGCCTCGCAGGCAGCACTGATGGGTATCTACGGGTATGGGGCATACGCCGCCTCCAAGTTTGCCCTTCGCGGGCTGGCAGAAACGATCGCGATGGAGGCAAAGCATCGGGGAGTGAGTGTAACGCTTGCCCTTCCGGCCGATACCGATACGCCCGGGTTCGAGAATGAAAACCGAAGCAAGCCGGAGGAAACGAAAATTATCTCCGGTTCCGGTGGGTTAGCTAAGCCAGAGGACGTGGGCAGACGGATCGTGCAGGACGCGTTGAAGGGTTCGTTCTTTTCTATCATGGGACTGGAAAGCTGGGTGCTGAGCATCCTGTGCGTCGGTATGGCACCGTGGCGCGGACCATTGCTGTGCTTCGTGCAGTTTTACCTGTTGGGACCGCTGCGACTGATCGGGCTGGTGTTGCAGTGGAACTTTCAGCGTATTATAAAAAACTGTGCGAAGCAGCGGCAGCGCAACTAGAAGCTTTAGTGACCCATTCAAATTACATGTAACGAAATCCACCGGTCGAGGGAGAGAAATAGGCAACAGGTTGACAAATCTTTCTTAATTATTCACGAAATTGTATTTCAATCCCAAATGTAATCTTATAGAGGAAGCACAATGTATAGTAAATAAAGTCATGCTTTGAAAAGAGAAAAATTGTTAACCAACTCATTTACGCATACGATGTGTACAGCATAATTTGTGACAACCCTCTTGTGTAGACCCTTTTAAGTGATCGCAAAGTGACGTGGTGTACCACGTAAAGTATGTTAATTTTATGAATTTTGTTCATCACATTGCGAAAGGCGCGTTTTGATAGCTTACCTATTACGTGCTGAAAGAACTTAACAACCTAAGTGAGCGAGACAAGACGATTAGCTGAATAATTATGAAATTTATTAAGAGTCTTATCTATTAACTTCTCCCATTGCTCTCTCTCTGGCTCGTTTACCACATTCAAAAGAAAAAAGGGAAAATCTCGCAGCTTGCCACTTTTACATCACTATGCTTGCCATCGCCGTTCTTATTTCTAAACTAACCTAAACTTTAATCAACGATAAATGAAAACAGACGACTTTACATAGCGTAATATACTTGGTTAGTTCTTCCGCATCCTGATAGGCTTGTATGGGGTTTTCTAAGTTAGGAAACGGTTAATTTTTATTATTCTTCGTTTTTAGTCTATACAAATTCAACTCTCGTTTGTTTTTTTCATACACGCATTACACAATTCCCAGTCATCATCACAATGGACCGCGCGGACACGCTTCTGTAATCGGTTTTGTTCGACGAAAAAAAAATTTGCTATCTGGAAAGTGATCTTTCCAAAGCGGTAATGTGCAAATAGTTGCCGATGTTTTCCCCTGAAATAAGAAAACAACACCGAAGTGGCCACTTTTTGGTATGAGGCTGTAGCAGAGGGCAGGCTTGAGTAAGGCAGGCGGACAGGCATTGTGTAGTCCATCTTTACATACAAACACACATACACAGACAATTACAGACTCACACATACATACAGAGAGTAGTGACTTTTGTCTTGAGTTGGTCACGGCTGGCACGGTCTTTTGTCCTAGCATTTCTTCCACAATGTGATCAGAAACCCTTCCCAGGGTTTATCCTCATTACGGTCACTTAACGCGCCTTGTTGCCACCTTTATCCTTCGCTGCCCATTCGGGGTCGAGCCCGTACCGATGCTAAACGTTGGCATAACGCTACCGGGCACTACACCGCCAGGAGCACCGAAGGCAGGCGGAGCCCCGAATGCAGGCACGCCAGCACCCATTCCAAAGGGTTGCTGCTGCTGCTGCTGCTGCTGCTGCTGTCCTCCACCGAAGGTAAAGGCTGCTCCCGGTTGTTGCTGCGGTTGTGGTGCGACTGCGGCAACGTTACCGGCGGAAAAGTTGAACGCGGGCTGTTGCTGTTGTTGCTGGGTGGCTGACGCACCGAACGTGAATGGCCCGGGTGTGGCACTGACATTGGGGGCTCCAGTGGCATTTCCACCATTAACCATTGCTCCGAATGTGAACGGTGATGTGGCGCTGGGTGCCGGATTTGTGTTACCCGCAGCGGTGACCGGTGAACCAAACATGGGTGGTGAGGCCACATTACCGCTCCCTCCGGTGAATGTGAACGGTTTGGCCGCGTTCGAACCGACGTTGAAGTTGAAGCCACCGGTCGCTTGCGGAGGTGCTGCAGATGCCTGTTGCTGGACGTTTGCACTGTTTTGTGGCACCATAGTCGCATTGGACGCCCCGAACGTGAACGGTTTATTGGTGGGTGCTGCCGTGCTGGCACCAATACCATTCGACATGCCTCCTCCTCCTGCCGCAGGTGCAGCATTAAACCCACCGAACGTACTGCCCGTACTGGCGCTTCCAAACGTAGGGGTAGCATTGTTCGTGGCAGCGGCCGTGTTTGCTCCGAACGAGAAGATTCCTGCCGAAGGTGCTGCCGGTCCTGACGCACCGGTGTTGGAAGTATTCTGAGGTCCGTTCGTCGTTTGCGGTGCGCCAAAGATGGATCCGGCTGTCTGATTGCCATTGTTCTGGCCAGTAGAACTGCCCGGTGCGTTAGCACTGCCGAAGATAGACCCGGCACCGAATGCGGGAACCGAATTGGTACCGTTCATGGTAGCAGCACCAAACGTCGGTACCGCTGCCGATGTAGCTGTATTGTTGGAATTTCCCGCCGCATTGTTATTTGTAGCAGAAATGCCACCGAAAATTCCACTCGCAGCAGGGGCCTTGTTTGCGACGGCGCCGAACGTGAATGGTGTCGTCGTAGCGTTTGCATTGCCGGTCGAGGCGGCTGCTCCGAACGTTGTGCCCGATTGTGGCTGATTCATTGTGGTTGCTGGTGCGGGGCTTTTTGCTGTACCGAACGTGAACAGACCTGGGGTTGGAGTGGCAGTTGGAGCAGGGGAGGCCGCCGCGCTACCAAAGATAGAACCAGGCGCAAGAGCATTACTGTTGTTGCTGCTACTACTGCTACTGTTGCTGGTGCCATTCGTTGCGGCTGGAGCAGCCGTTGAAGTTGGTTTAGCTGCACCGAAAGTAAATGCCGTGCCTCCTGCAGCTGTACCAGGTGCAGTTGCAGCTCCATTGGTACCTCCGAATGGAGACGGAGCGACTGTCGCATTTCCACCAGCAGATGCTCCAAATATGTTCGTTGCAGCATTCGTCTGTTGCGTCGTGGCTGAAGCGAAAAGGTTAGTTTTGCCTGTTGCAGCGGATGATGGGGCACTCGTGGTGGAGTTGGGTGCAGCCGCACCGAACAGGTTGCCCGTTGTCGCTGGGGTTGGCTTTGCACCACCAAACATAAACGGTTGGGCTGGGGCGGTAGAAGCAGCGCTGGATGTGGCCACTGTTGGGTTGGCTGCACCAGCGATCGAACCAAACGTTGGGAAAGCAGGAGACGCCGTGGTGGTCGTTGGAGCAACGGACGAGGATGAAGCATTTGTAGTACCAGCCGGTGCAGCTGGTGGATTTGCCGCTGCTGCTGTGGACGCTCCAAACGTAAAGGTGGCGGTTGGTGCAGATGGTGTAGATTTTGGTGCTCCAAAGGTAAACGTACTGCCGGTGCTGGTGCTGTTTGCCGTCGTGGATGTGTTAGAGGACGGCGGGCTGGTGAAGAGCGTTGACCCGGAACCAAACACGGGCATTGTAGCGCTGCTGGCTGGTGTTGCGTTGGAACCGAAGGTAAAGGTAGGGGTTGCTGAGGCTGTCGTCACTGTCGTGCTGGTTGTGCTGCTGGTTTGTGTGGTGGTTGAGGTAAGATTGAATCCACCGAAGGTGGTAGACCCACCAGCACTACCGAAGGTAGGGGGCAAGCTTATGCTAGCCGTCGGACCAGTGGTGGATGCGGTTGCTGTTGGTTTTGCAGCCGTAAACGAGAATGTTGCTGTACCGGTTGGCGTGGCTGACGTGACCGTGGATGTAGCGGCCGGACTTCCGAACTGAAGCACTGGTGATGGGAGCTTTGCAGCGGCATTGCCACCAAAGGTGGACCCGAGTGTACCCGGTGCCGGTGAGAAAGCAATCAAATTCGACGTTCCTAGGCTAGTGGCGGCAATCGGACTGCTAGTCGTTTGCGGCGAGCCAGTCTTTTGTGGCGGTGTTCCGAATGTAAAGGTTGCGGCGGTGGTAGTACTACTCTGACCCGCCGTGACAGCACTAGTTGTGGTCGGTGTTTTAGCAGGCAACGAAAATCCGGAACTCGTTGCAGTTGTTGTAACCGTTGTAATGCTGGACAGCGTAGAAGAAGCAGCGGAAGCGGCACTGTTCGATCCAAAAGAGAATGTTACCGGCTTCGATACTTCCGCCGTGGCAACTGGTTTCGGTTCATTCTTTTCTGTTTGTTTTGCAGTGGCGGTCACATCGACAGTGGACTCCTTAGAGGGTGTGTTGCCCAGACCAGTGTCCTTGATGGGGTTGTTAATCAAAGCGGACAATCCCGAGCCGTTCGTGACAGACAACGAGGAGGGAGTAGCAGCAGCAGCAGCATTTGCTGCTGCACCGGTGGTTGGTGTCGTTGACGAGTCCTCCTTCCCTGCTGTCGTGGCGGATTGTTTCACCGGAAGTCCCTTTGCCCCATCGACCGTATCTTTTGTGGTGCTTGTGGTGGTACCGAAACTGAACCCATTTCTCGACTGTGGCACTGCCGCAGGCGTAAGGCGTTGCTCCTCTTCCTGCTGACCTTCCTCAAAGTCGTCCAAATCTCCGCTCAAACACTTCAGCATGACAGTCAACTTGGATGGGGCCGGTTTTTTGAGTGGATCGCGCGAAGAACTAAACCCGCTCGAACTCAGCGTCACATCGTTCGGTGATTTTTCCTTCGGTTTCACGAACTGCACCTTACCACTGCCCTCACCATGTTCGTCATCTTCACCGTCGCTCGATAGCAGCCGGCTGACGTTTCGCTGCGTTCCACCGCGCCTCGCTGGGGAACCGGATATGTCCGTTGATGTGGTAGCCGAAGTTTCGTACGGTCGATTAAACAGTGTAATCTTTGGCTGGGCACGGTGTGGCTGCTGCTCCAGTTGGTTCCAGTGGTCAAGGGCCGTAGTGCTGGCGCGCGTCATCGTTTGCGTGCCATTACCGTTGACTGTTCCCTTCGGACTATCGCTTCTCTCCAGTGACCCGGGTGAGTTCAATGCCATGTTGGAGAACTTTTCTGGCGTTGCAAGTCCGACCAGCGTGGACGAGGACGCTGGTGCCAGTGTGCCAATCGCCGGGGAAGACATACTTATCGAATGGTTCATGTACAGTCGACGATCGTTGCGCGGCACCACATTGCGCTTCGGTGTGTTCATTGCCACTAGACTGGAGCTGAGCGAGCTGAGGATGTCATTGTTTTTCACGCAAAGCCGTTTCTTTTGCCTCTGTTGCTCTCCGCCGGAGTGGGGTGCCCGGCCTCCCAAACCTCCCAGTCCAGGACCCAATTCCGACGGTGAAGAAGGGCTGCTTTCCAGCGCCTGTTCGCGGCTTCGCTTCGTTGCCATTCCGTGTGTTCCGCTTGCAATAGCAGACGTTGACGACGGTGGACCACTGCCGGCCGCATCCAGCTCGGACAGTTCCTGGCATTGCTTCTTGATGCGGTCCGCGTCCAGCTCTTCGTTGTTGATCCGCTTTCGCGAGATTTCCTTCAACGCATCCAGAACGCTGCGCGTTGGCGTCGATTCTAGTTCGGCACATGGGGTGATGACACGATTTTCGGCATCCGCTACATCACCACCACCGCTCCCACTATTGGTCCCGCTATTGCCAGACGGTCCATTCCGCACAGTACCAAGCCCAGCGAACAGCGACGATTCGTGTACTGTTTCGTTTGTGGTCGGTAGAAGCATGGAACCGCTTCGAAAAATGCTGCTCCGTTTGTTCGTTGTAAAGAGCGAACGTTCCGGCGGGGCTATACGCACCATACTGAAGTTCCCATTCCGACGGTCCGCATGGCTGTTCGTGTAACGGAGCTCCTGTTTGCGCAGCTGTACTAATGGGAACTGGCCCGGTTTGTTGTACACGCTCGAAAGCGACTGGGAACGGTTCATTGCTGCAGATTGACCACGATCGTAGTACCGCACTAATCGATTAACCAAGCCCGGACTTCTCGCGTCCGTTATCACACTAGAAACGGGAGCCAAAAATCGAAAAACAGAATTAAAAAAAAACACAATATGTGGCTTGCAAAGGGAAAAAATATATGTGTTACTTACCGTGAATTTACACGGCCAATTCCCGGCAGATTGCCACTGCTTTTGAACAGCGTGCGACTCTGGCTCATCAACGGGGAGGTGGGCCTCCGTTTGGACTGTCCACCGATGCTTGTGCCACCGTTCCAAGCAGAACTAAAACTGACACCACCGATTTGCGTCGATTCCGCAACCGGTGGTGTACTGAGCGTGCGACTCAAACCCAACGCACTGCCCCCAAAGGAACTCATCCTTGACGGTGTGCTTTGGTTCCTGCTCGCTGACGACGACGGCGGCGGCGATGAGCCAGTTTTGAGCGCAGTAGTGCTGGAACGCACCGCTTCCGGCTGCGTCATACCCGATCTTCTTCCCTCCATCGATCGATCGAACATTGTCGCGTTGCAGCACACCTGCTTCCGTGATGCTGATCCCGCACACAACAGTGCACACGCTCCGTTAGCCTAACCTTCAAAACGACCCGCGATCCGCGACACACACACGTTCGTTAAGGATGCTACAAATTTGGTGCTGCTGCTCGCCAATATGCACTTTGTTGTCTATGCACACCAGTTAGTTGAGCGCGCGGTACATGCCTTCTCGTCGTCCCAAAGGCGGATCACACACACTAACACACATATAACTACGCGGGCGCACACACACACGTACACGGACGCACGCCTTTTGCGCAAACTGTGGCTTGACGTTTTACGGCGGGAGGTCCAAGCTTGGATGCTGCTACCCTTCAATTTCTAGACTGTACGTTCACTCTATGGCGCCCAGCCCGTTACGCACCTTCGTATCGCGCTCTGTCTGGTTCACCTTGCGCGTGCACTGTAAGCGTATAACCTTGGCGTGATTTTTCCCCGTTTTGGCTGGCAAAGCTTCTCGCGAGTGGTGACCGCACTAACACCTATTTTGTGGGGAATTGACAGCGAGAGCTGCGTGAATATGTATTGACAGCCTGCTGGCGTTTTGACAGCTCACAGTGGGAGCGGACAGAAAGGCATCACCTTGCAGGCTCAAAATTTCCGAATCCCATAGTTCAATAAACAGATATTTTAACTGTTAAAAAGATTATAAATATTAAATTTCAGAAGCTTATATTCCATGCAAATAAAATGAATGTTTAGGAATTAGTAGAATACCCGGTATTAAACAAAAGAACACGATTTTCGAGATTAGTAATCTTAATTATTCTACCACAGCTCATGTTCTAATTTACCACAGCTGAAACAGCGTGTAGGACATAACATAATCCCGCAGCTCAGAGCGAGCTTCAATTTAGTTATAAAATTGAAAGCAAAAATTCCAAAAATATGCAGTCTCCTTTTTTTCGTACAATATATTTTCCTGACTAAAAGAAGTTATTGGTGAATGCAGGAAATGAAAAGAAGGGCGCCCTTTCGAAGCTGCCATATTCCAAAGAGAATTTGGTCGTTCCTAAAGGGAAATTGGTCGTTCCTACTTTATGGCAACTCGGTTCATTCACTTTGGATCTACAACTTCTACAGCAACCGGTGCAAAAAAAACCGTTTTCCTTCTGCTTCGCCACATATTACAGCAATTACGCGAATGAAAGTTGTAATAAGTAAGTTGATATATTCTTATATTTTCAGCTTGCATGCTCATACGAGTAGGTAAAATGTAAGAATCACGTCTAGCAGTAGTAAAATAGTTTTGTGTAGGTGTGAGCAAACGACCGAGTAGGATGGATGCCTATGCTCCGATTCTCCGATACGGATGAAACGCCGAATAATAAAAAGAAGGTTCAGTACAGTCACTCTCTCCCGGCGTGGGGGAAGCCTTAGGCACGCAACGCTTCCTGTAGCCTTAATCGTGCGTACTGAACGCGCTCTTCCTGCCGTTTAACGTCCTCCTCTGTGATGGTCACGTTCGTCATCAGGGGCTGGTGGGGATTGATGAACACACCTGCATTTGTGTTGAGAGACGTTTTCGACGCCGTCTGCCCGGTTACGGGAAGGGTGTTGTGGTGCAGGGCAGTGGCTAGCGATTGTAGCACCGTTGTTTCGCGTATACCTGGCCCAATGGGTCGCAGTCGTTTCGGTAGTTCGATCGAACCGATCTCTTCGTTGTGCGTATTACTCGCTCCGAGATTCTGGTGCAAGTAGTAACAAAAACAAAAAAAAAAAAAAAAACAGTGGGATTAATTACGTTGTATCGAAAGTGCTGAATGGACATACCTCTAAGCGTTTCTCCCAAAAGAGCTGCTTCGGTTTCACCTGGCTTCCGTGCTGGAGCTCACGCTTCGCTTTGGCATTGTCCGGTTCCTGCGAACGTACGACCGTTACCGGTTGCTTGAAGATCGACGCTGTCTGTCTGATCGGCGGAATTAGCGATGTATCCGCTCGCATAGCACGACTGAAGAAAGTAAGCGTATCAGTAATTAATTGACGCGAAGGAATAGCTGTAAAAAGTATGCGTAAAAACAAGTATGCTTAAAATAAAAAAAGGTAAATTATACATCAAACTGAACACGAAAATCGGTGATGGAGACTGATCCCTGTCGGCGTGTATCCTCTGCATTTAATTCCCACTGCCACTTGGCAAAAACTACCTGTAATCGTACTGAGATGAAGGTTTCACACAACTTCCAGCGCTTATCGGTGTAGCATTGAGTGTGCTACTGCCGCCTAGTGGCACTGACGGTGGCAACTTCCGGCGCAGGGCACTGCCACTGTTTGCCTGTTGCTGCAGCAGCTGATAGCCTGGACCGTGGTGAGAGTGCAGCAGCTGAGAGGCGGCCATCGACGATGGTGGTGCAATGATGCGTCCCGCCTGATAGTCGAACGTGGACAGATCGATCGTATCGCCGAGGGCACGGGCAAGCTGTGGCTTACTTTCAATCTTCTTCCCCAATGGACTTCCAGTGTGCAGCAGGGCAGAAGCGAGTTGGACAAAAGTTGTAGCAAAGGAGGTTCAGTTCCACACACCGTACGCGTGAGGTGTTGTCCCTTGTTAGCTTCTACGTTCGTTTGTCTTTTGTTTACAGCCAATCGGACAATAATTTGATCGTTCAATCGCACGACAGCACTCCAATCAGTAAAATTTTGTCCATTCAATAAAAAAACTAACCCGAGTACGCACACCGTACACAAGAGCGTACCGGCAGCAACGGCATTGCGCTTACCTGTAGTAGTACACATCCACCTTTCCAGCGGAAAGGCCCGTCTTTCGGAGCACCTCTTCCCGCTGCCAACCCTTCGGTAGTGCAGCACAATCGGTTCGCTTTCGTTCGATGGATACGTTCATGGTACGGCAAACGTGGCAAATGTTGTCTGGATATATTAGGTTCAGATTAGCCCTAATATTCGGCCAACCGTCGTAATTTCGTTCGCCAAATTATGCTTCTCGCTACACAACAAGCGTTGTTTGTTTGTTTGCTCTGAAAAGTGGTTCTTCTTCCCAGTGGCTTTTCTGTTTTTGCACCTTGTTTGACAGCTTACAGTTGACAGCGCAACACGATTTCGTTTGACAGCTTTGGAGCCCTCTGGGAACGTTTCGTCAGCGGGGTGTGAGTTGCACAACGCGTAAACACACATTTTTGCAGATTAAAAACACACGGCAGCACAAAACTTGATCCTGGCAAAAACAAGGAGCTCACCGCTTTTCGCTAGCGCACTGAAGCGAAAGTATGGAAATATTTGTCTACCGTGGCGAGTGGGGTCTTCCATCGATCGACTACGAATGCAGCCGGTTGCTGGTAAGCGTTTGCACGTGAGAGAAGTTGCATTCCAAACGGCTTACGAAACATGACTGCCCTCTTGCGCGCTAGTTTTTCTGTCTTTAACTGGCTTTCCTCTGTTTTCAGGCATACCTTAAGTTTTCTAGTGCAAAGGTAACGGTTAATTATAATGGCAATCCATTCAGTTCACCGAACGGTATGCTACCGTACATGATAACCGACGGCAGGAAGATTGCCGGGTATGGACGAATCGTGGAACATCTGTCCGCTGTCGGCATAGGTCCGCCGGCGGTAAACCACACCGAAAGTGGAGGCGATGAAAGTCAGCAGGCTACTCAGATCAATGGATACATGCAATATGTGCAGGAAAACTTGCACCCCTACTTTATGTACATGCTGTGGGGCGATCCAAAGAACGTAGACACCACGCGTACGGTGTATGCGAAGCGCATTCCTATTCCGTTCAATTTCTACTGCCCGCGAAAGTACGTGCTGCTTACGAACGATATCACGCAATCGTTGGCTGGTTTTTCTCTAGAAGACTCGATAGAATTTCACGACGTTTCGGAGGTAAATAGAATCAGATGAGCAGCAAGAGTGTAGTTCACATCCTGACCTACCTTTTCCAGTTCCAACACAATGCCAAAACCTGCTTAAACTGGATAGCGACGAGGCTGGAGGAGAGCCGTTGGTTTACCGGCGATCGTCCAACGGAGGTGGACGCACTGCTGTACGGCTATCTGTCGGTTTTGCTTAAGCTTACCCTACCGAACAACGTACTACAGAACCACATCCGCCAGTGTCCGAAGTTGATGCAGTTTGTCGACCGAACGACGGCAACGTACTTTGCAAAGGAAGGATTTAACAGTTTTACTGCGTCGGGGAATGCTGGCGCTGGTCGGCAGAAGAGCAGCAAAACGGACAGTCCAAACGATTCCTCCTCGTCTTCGTCTGGTGGGGAACGGTCGGAGAACAGTGGGAACGGTACAAAGTTTCACACCGGTCAGCAACAGGACCCGGACGATGGTCCGAAAGAGAGGCGAAAACGGTACGTCCTGTCGGGATTGGTTGCAACGGTGGCAATGGTTGGATTTGCTCTGCTAAATGGTATTTTGACGGTGAGTGGAATCGAAAAAAAACTCTCTTGTAAGCATTTTTTTAAATGGCCCTCTCACCATCACGCAGCTCCCCAGTGAAAGAAGTCATGGTGACTTCATACATTACGATGACCCAGGCGACTATGATGATGATAATTAACGCAGTGCTGTGCATAGTTACACTGCCGTTGTTATGTGCCGGAAGCCCTTATTCCAATTTTGAATTGTCCGTTGCTGGGTGCCCGGGAGCTCTGGATAGTCATTGCAAAGCAGACAGCTTTCACGCGATAGGCATAGTACATGGAAACGCGGACAACTTTTTTTTTGCTGCATATTTGCCCCAATACCAAATTGTTCGTATGTACCTCATGATGATGAAAGAAATCATACAGGGATTACACACGAACGTTACACTAAACTGCGGTGTTCATTTTATTGGTTTTCAACTTTCAATAGTTTATTAATGAATTCTTTATCTAATGGCTTCTCTGGTCCGAATAAATAAGCTAGAAAGATACATACAGACAGACGCACTGGAGTCCGGGAAGTTTATCAAACAAACACAGATGCAAGATGTGAGGAATGGTGTTAAACGATGTTTAAATACAATCATTTCTTAATCTCGGTGGCCGTACTGCGGCGATAGCAAAAACATCTGTTCGATTTTAGGCCGTCCCGGCCGGCGCATGGTGAAACTGTTGCAACGAGCGCGAATGTTTAAATGGCACCCCGACCGTAGCGGCAAGTACCTCCTCGATGAACGATTCCGAGTTGTGGATCGTCGTCCCGCCGAGCACAATCCGGTGGCCCTCCTGATTGTACCGGTGCACCGCCAGTGCCTCTTCGTACGTTGCACCACCGACGATAAATACAATCACCTCGGCCGGTGGCCTTCGGAACGGCACCTCATTGCCCATGATCGGATACTGCGCGTCGAGCGGCCTACCCTTGATTACCTCCTCGAGCGTACCCTTCAGCACACACTCGTGCTGTGCGTACACGTTTTCTACGCCCTTCAGTTCCTTGATCAGATTGCGCGTTAGCTTCACCGCATCCGTTATCTTGACCGTGTTGAACAGCTCCTGCCGTGCGACGGTACTGATGTACTCGAGCATTCGCGGCACAATGTGTGATCGGCCGCCGCGATCATGCAGCATCTTCAGCAGCCCCGACGTGTCACAGTTGGCATGCCGTTCGTAGCGCATCGCGTACAGCAAAACCAGGCGCAGTGCGTTAGCTGAACTTATCTTACCCTCCGATACGAGCCGCTTCACCCGCTGCAGTTGAGTGGAGTGATCCGCTCGGCAAGCGATTTCCTGCTCCAGCTCGGACACCTCGAACAGTTGCTGCTGACCGACCTGTACCGATAATTCGCTTATCAGCACCAGATGCTTCGTGACCGTGCCGGACATCTTCCGGAACTGTGGGTACGTCTCGACAAAGTTCTTCATATCAGCAATACTCTCGATCTTGCGCTGATCGTTTGCCTTCTTCTGAAACTCATCCATCAGCACCTTGATCGTGGTGGCAATCTCACCAAAGTTGGCGTACAAATTGTTGGCGTAAAACTCGTCCTGCTCGGTGGAAAGAACGACTTCCTTCAGGTCCTTCGGTACACCGGTGACGCGTAACAGGTCCACCCGCTGCTTGTTGATCGTAAGCAGTTCGTGTACCATCGCCTGATACGTCCACTGGTTGAGCAGTGGCGTGATAGGATCGTCACGCCGATCCAGTATGAGCAGTAGGGGCGGTGCTGCACCGTCCTCCGGCGGACGGAAGCTAAACAATGCCGTTTCCTTGTTGATCGTTTCGTGCACCTTTTTGGCCAACGTTTGAGCGGCCGTTGAACCGGCCCGATAGCGTATGGCGGGACGGAACTTAAACGAGAGCAGCACACTAACGAGGCCCTGTGTGGAACGTTCCAGTGCTTCCGGGTTCCAGCTGAGTGCCTGCAGACAGCTCGGTATGTGGAGCGAGAACAGGTTCGGATTGACTGGCAGGTAGTCGGCGTACACCTCCTTAAAGTCTTGCACCGATTCACCTTCGTCACTTTCCGCCAAAATCTTAATGTCCGTGCGGGGTATAATGTTGCTGAAATCTGTCACACAAAAAGCGAGCTTATCAGTGTCATTCCGCAAGAGTGGTTGCACCTAGCTTACATATGTAATAAGAGCCAAACTTTGGACATTGCAGCTCTTGCTGCAGCATAAAGATGTTATCCTTGGTGGGACGTACAAATACGATGCATTTGAGATACTTTAGCTTCTCGTTGGACCGAACCGAATCGAGTCGTTCGAACAGAAACACTTCCTTCTGCAGCATTTCCGACTGGGCGAATGCCATCGATACGATGCTTATCTACAACGAACATTCGAAATTAATGAAATAACCCTTACGGACGGCCTTCATCCGCTTACCGTTTCCCGGTCCATCATCAGTAGCTTCATGCCCGGTCCGGCATCGGTAATCATTTTATCGATGTACATCTGTATCGCACGAATTACGTTCATCTTGGTCACACTGTTTAACACTCTCTGGTGGCGTGCAGGAAGAAAGGAGGCCTATAGCTGGCTGTTGGCTATCCGCCGTTTTATCCACGTACGCACTTGTGGGCCAAGAGTGGCGTATGTTTTTTCGCTTCCAGCTGTTAGCTGTACTTTGCCTGTTATTGACTTTTTCCTCCCTGTTGGTACACTGCTTCCATTATCAGCCCTAATTTTGTCTGCTTAAACATTCCTGTTTTGACACTGCGCTTGACCATCCCCTCCGGAGAGTGATGTGTTTCTGAAGGACTGCTAGTGAAACAAATTCATTATTGATAAAAAGCATTCTGTAAGGTATATTTTTAAAAATCAAACCAGAAAGGCGATTGAAGCGAAGATAAAGATTTTATGGTGCTATATGCATAAATAGGAAAAAGGGTTTAAATGTTAATTTGCCGGATAAATTGTGCTTACTTAGTTTACCACCCCTGTATTGTTTACCTTATCGAGTTTGCCACATGTGAAGCGTTCCCAAAGGGATTATGTCAAATTACCGCACCACAGTGGAGCGAATTCGTAAACAAAGTAGCAAACAGAAACGTGTTTCTTAGCGCAAACAATATTTAATTTACCATTCTTTTCAGGATTCATTAAATTCTCGATGAAAGTATAAGCGCACCAATCGCACAATGAGGAACCTGTACCGTGTGTCACATTCTAGCTTCGAACTATCGGACAAAGCTCTCAGTTGCGTCCGGCCCGGTTTTACGATCGATCAAAACACGGATCACAAGTTTTACTTCGTACAGGAAAGTGGTGTGTTTTGCTGTCCGCTGCACGTTGATTTAAAAAATCCTTTCTGCGAACCGCTGCTCTCACAAGAGGATGGATACAAACACATTATAGCGCTCGAACATCTCGCCCTGTCCGATGAGCTATGCTGTGCCTCGTCAAGTGGAAACGTGTGGTCGTACAAGCTTGAGACGGGTGTGGCGGAAGAGGTCACCCACTGCGCGCACGGCATCAAGGCGATGCAATGGAGCCCGGACCAAGAGCTGGTCGTGTTTGTGGACGGTGAGCTGAACGTTGTTACCATGATCGGGAGTGAGTTTGAACCGATCAATGAGGTACAGCTGAAGGATGACACGTTCGGTGACCGGCAGTTTATGAGCGTTGGCTGGGGCAAGAAGGAAACCCAGTTTCATGGATCAGAAGGAAAGGCGGCTGCAAAGAAATCCACCTCGATAGAGGTAGATACAAGCAGCACGGACCGGGCGCCAGATACGACGGTCAGCATAAGCTGGCGGGCCGATGGTGAGTATTTTGCCGTGGGTTATTTGGCACCCTTCGGACAGCGGGCGTTCAAAGTCTTCAACAAGGAGGGTGCATTGCAGTACACGTCGGAGAAGTGTCCCGGGCTGGAGGGTTCGCTTGCTTGGCGGCCGTCCGGCAACTGGATTGCGATTCCACAGGCACTTAAGGACAAGTACGTGATAGCGTTGTTCGAGAAGAATGGTTTACGCCACCGAGAGATCCCGCTTACCTTGGACCGTCGGAGCGGTCAGAGAGTGCAATCGCTTCACTGGAGTGCGGACTCAGACGTGCTGGCTGTGCATTGGGTCGATGAGGAGAAAGGAACTACCGGTGTGTTTCTGTACGTGATCGGCAACTATCACTGGTATATGAAGCAAAGTTTGAACTACCCAACGGGTGTAACCATTACCGGGCTGCAGTGGGATATGAGGCACACTGCCGGTAAAACGTTGCACCTCTTTTCAGCTGGCCCGTTCGTGTACGAACGCATTCGGTTCGACTTTCGGGTGGATCGCTCGATAGGGCTGTCGGAGGAGGATCAGGCGATGGTGGCGGTGATCGACGGAAAGCGACTACTATTGAGCGCTTTCCGACAAGCCGTAATACCACCGCCCATGTGTGGATACACGCTGGAACAGGAGCATCCCATCAATGCCGTCGGATTCATTCGTACGTCTGGACGGTGTGAAGCATTAGGAAAAGATATAAGCCCGAACGCGTTCTACACAGTGGATTGTTCCGGTGGAATCACTCTGTACGATGTAGTGTTCACCAACACTGCAGGTCGATCGGTTTTGTCTGGGGTCACTGTTTTGTTGAAGATTGCTCCTGGTGAGCTGTGCACGTTGAAGGACGCAAGTCCAGCAAGGAATGCCAATAGGCTTCACCATCTCTGGCTGAATCCGAACCATGTCGTGATTGATCACAGCCAACAATTCTGCAGCGTTTACAGCATTGTAAGGATGGATGATGCCCCTGGTATGAAGCAGATTTGGCAAATGGAACACGAAGACATGGACGGAATCGGTTGCATAGAAGCGTCCGGAGTGGATAGCATCCTTATTGAACTCCTTTCCGGTCGAATGTTGGAAGTGGATGGGCTTACAGCTAAGCAACAAGGCACAGTGCAAGCAAGTCCACGCCATCACAGCGTTCTTCCAGTCTTCTGTGAACAACTGTTTGTCAATCGCAATCGCCCGGAACGCACAGTGTATGCATTAGCACAGAATCGTCGACATCTATACCGCGACGGAAGCCTACTGGCGTCGGATATCACGTCCTCCCTGCTCACTGAAAACTATCTCCTTTGCACCACAATTTCGGAGCTTAAATTCATCGCCCTTGGCTCATCGGCAGCTCCCGGCCGCGATGCAATCATCGGCGAGCGAAGAGTCGAACGCGGCTCGAAGCTAGTGACGGTTGTGCCCCGAGCTTCCCGAACCATTTTCCAGCTGCCCCGGGGCAATCTGGAAGCGATCAATCCACGCGTACTGTCGCTCTGTCTGATTGCGAAACATCTAGATGCACTCGAGTACTACGAAGCGTTTGACATCATGCGCAAGGAGCGTATTAATTTGAACCTTCTCTTCGATCACGATCCGGCCCGCTTTCTGGAGCATCTTGCGAGCCATTTTCTGCGGCAGATAACGAACGTAAACTGGTTGAACCTTTTCATTTCCGATTTGGCAAATCAAGACGCTTGCGTAATGTACGAAAGCAACTATCTCGAGCGGAAGAACGTCGATTCGGGGCTGACCTTACCGGACGGTTACTCCGTTGACGGAAAGGTACGCTTCTGCTGCGACCGATTGCTGGCCGCTATGGATACGGATCCGAACGTGCTCACGCTGCCGAAAATCACTTGCTACGTCAAGCAGGGACAGCTGGAGAGTGCGCTCGCCCTTATATGGACGCTGAAGCAGGGCCAGCAAGAGTCACCCGAGGCCGCTGAGGAAGCGTTACGCTATCTACTTTACCTGGTTGAGGTGAACGCATTGTACGATGTGGCACTGGGTATGTACGATTTTGGGCTGGTCCTGTTTGTCGCCACCAAGTCGCAGAAAGACCCGAAAGAGTATCTGCCCTTCCTGAACGAGCTGAAGCGTTTGGATGAGCACTATCGCAAGTATCGCATCGACTGTCACCTGAAGCGTTACGATCGTGCACTGGAGCACATTGCCCGGTACGAGACGGAGGAGGACCGGTTTGAGGAGGCGCTGGAGCTGATCACAGCTCATCAGCTGTATACGGTTGCGCTTCGCTGCTACAGGAGTAGCACGAATCGGGAACACTATCGTCGGGTTTGTGCGGCTTATGGTGATTTTCTGCGCAAGGGCAGCAAACATGCCGACGCTAGCTTGATGTACGAACGGGCCGGTGATCTGCAGCAGGCGATCTCGTCCGCCCGCCATGCACTGGACTGGCGCCGTGTCGTACGATTGTCGGCTGGGAGTTCGATGCCATCCGAAGTCGTGCTGCGTTCCCTTGTGCCGGGTTTGCTGGAGGCTGGAGAGTACGAAGCAGCGGCTACGATCGCTTACGATCATCTGAAGGATGCACGGCTCGCGATCGAGTGTCTGGTGAAGGATCATCGATACGAAAGAGCTCTCCTGTTAGCAGACGACGCGACACTACAAGACATGGTACGAACTAGCGCGGGCGAATATTTAACCACTCTCACTGAAACGCTGTGCTCAGAGAAGGAACAGTTTTTGCGCCAAAAGGGACGGCTGGTGACGGTGCGAGAGGAACGCTGCCGGAAACAATCTGCTGCCGCCCTGGGTGCCGATCAAGACGATGGGGACGGAGACTGTGGTGATTGTGATCTGTTCTCTGACAGCTCCACGATCGCTTCATCGCGTCACACCGGCACATCGGGACGGTCGGGGTAAGTAATGATACTGAAGCGTGGTTTTCTATTGTATGGGGAACTAATCTCTCTTTCACTTATTTCTTGTCGCATCCCTTCAGGAAGTCACATCGTTCCAGCAAAAATCGTCGCAAGCACGAACGGAAGCTACTAAACCTGAAGGAAGGCAACCCGTTCGAGGACATTGCACTGATCGATGCACTGCACACGATGGTGGTCCGTGTCTGTGGTGTTGAGCGACAGCGACACGTGCGCTCCATTTGTCAGGTTGCGATGGAGCTTGGCTACGACGACGAAGCGCACCGGCTGCAGCAAGAGTACGGTGCGCTGTTTCAGCTGATACGTTATTCGCTGGATGCGATTTGGGTACCGGAAATAATTGTGCCAGGAATGCCACCGACGGCTAGCGGCGGTGAGGCAGGGCCAGGAGTTGGAGATGTTGCAATACAACCGATCTTGACGCCAGCGGACCTTGTAAAAGCACAGGACTCGCAGCGATACGCCTTGATAAGTGAGTAGCGGTGTCGGAGAACGGTAGATGGATAGAATTGCTTCATGATTTAAAATTTCAATCTTACAATCCTCTTTCAGAACCCCACCAACGGTACAAACCAGATGTGCAGTCCATTTCCTGGCAGTGGGACATTTTAAAGTAGTCTGCAGCATTGCTTTTTATTGTTTGTTGGTTTATGGAAACTTAAAAAATTCCTTGAAAAGTAGGAACATAATATTGGACCGTGGAAAACGAAATAAACTTGAGAGAGGAAAAATGCAACCGACCGTTCGAAAGCAGTTCAATTTGAACCCAAAATACCGAAATTATCGACGAAGGCGTGATAACACTGCACAGGTTGCAGTTACGCGAGTGCAACTTTTGAATTGGTGATCGAGATCACATCTCACCGCTTTTTCAACAGTAACAAGATCATCATATCTTCGGCACCGTTGCATCACGGCACTCGCAAGGTGGTGAGTATGTAGAACGTATGCAATTCATTTTGTGAGTGTGAGCATTAATTCCATAAAAGGCGGAATGCGGAAGCGCGGTCACACGTGATGCGGTGTGCGATGTGTGATGTTTTCATTTCTAATTTGTGTATCGTTTTTTTTTTTCTGCCAATACGTGACGTTCCTTACGTGTCGATCGGTCGCCATAACACAGGTTACACTGGGGCGGCTGTTGCAGGCGAGGTGGAAAATTGAAGCTCCAAAGTGGAGCACTGCCGGCACGGAACGGTAAAAGGAGAGCGAAATTCAAACACGCGCCAAAGTTTGCAGCAAGATTCACTGCTGCATGGCACCACTGTACAAGGTAATTGCGAACGAGCGATGAGTTCCCGTTGCATGGTTCTGTTTTGGTGTTTTGCAATAATGCGCTAGAGTGGTTCTTTTATTATTCGAGAGAGATTTTTCGGGGTGATCTCTAAGGTAGATTGAAATCCATAATCAACAAACCTAATTAACTGCGTAGAAGTTCTTATTTATGTAGATCAGCTTGCAACAGTGGAGAAGAACAAAAGAGAGGGAAGCAAGTATATGTACAAGCAACGATTCTTTCCACTGTCCGGGATTTTCCACTTCTGCCCTATCAATTCTGCTAACGGCCTGTGTAATGACCAGCCTCGAACCGGCTTGATGGAAGCTTATCAAAAAGTGGGTGTATGTTGCCGCCAATAAAATACTCCCCTTGACGGAAAGGTCGCGTAGCAGTTGGCAGGATGGAACGACATCATTTTTGCTCGTTTGCAAAATTACATCCCTGGCCTGTGGTGACAATGAGTAGTTATTTACAATTTATACCTTTTTCGAAACCATCCACGAACAATTGTAACCTACCATTGTTTTACATTGTGGTGAAGGTGTAGCTATTGCCGGCAGCTAAACATCCCTTTGCAAGACAAAGCCCGTTGCGGATCACGCAAAACCGGCAGAAGACAGATGGCTTGGGGGCACAAAAATCATCGAGTTAAATTAATCGTTTCGAATTGGCCGCTCTGTGCGCTGCCGTAGCGTAACCACCAGCCCCGAACCAAACATCTCATTGTGCGATAAAGACCTTCCTTACCTAATCCACTCATCAAAAACGGTTTCCGGCATGTTTTGATCGTTGCTTAGTTTGACATTGAATTGTTTTGTGATCGCAGATTTCGCCTTTAAGCTTGGGACGTGTGTGTTGCGCTGCAAAACCGCACTCTTGTTTCCCTTTTGGGCGATAAAACAGAATTACGCCAACCGATACACTGCATCTTGCGGCCTGATTGTGCATCTAATTTAGAAGCTACATGTGAGGTGCATATGCATGCACTTTGCAATTAGTCGTTGCCTTAACTGTTGGTAGTAATTATTGATCGGTTGGTTGGTGGTTATTTGCACAATAAAACGTTATAACGATGGTGCAGGCATATATTATGTTAAAGATTGCGTTAACTAGCTCTGTTCGGTAGCGACGGAAGGCGGAACACGGAATCTTTGTACACAGGGTCTTTTTAGTAGGAAGTTTTACCAAATCGATCCCTTCAACTGCTTAAACACGTTGTTTTGTATTACTTTTTGTTGCATTACAGATACGTTAGATTCTCCTGCTTTTGAAGGTAGTGTCCTGGAACCATTTGCTAGAGTCAGTGAGACGATCATGTCCAAATTGTGTCCTGATAAGAGACAAAACAATTGTCACTGTAAAAAGATTGGTGGCTATAGGGATTAGTGATGGACGGGTCATCCCAAACCGAAACGGATTTTGGAGAGTTATCTGAAAGCGACTCGGTGTGTTCCGGGTTGATTTTGAGGCACTCAATAGAAGTTTTTCCAATGCTTTATTATGCTTTATTAAAGATTAGTTGGTAAAGACATATAGTGAATTAGAAGGAGTATAACCCGTTTTCCCGGATCCACCACTTTCGTCTTTTTCTTTTTCTTACTGAAGCCATCAGTCACTCTTTTCTTAACAATTATAATATTAACAATATCTCATTTATGCCTCCTCTATGTCCTTCTCAAGCTTGTATCGGAATATTAGGCTATCATAAGTAAAATCATACTACTAGGCCACTTATGTAAAAGGATATAGAGGAAGGATAGGATATCTCGCGCCTATTCCTTCTTCCCATACCGGGAATCGAACCCGGGCCTTCCGGGTGAGAGCCGGATATCCTAACCACTAGACAATATGGGAATGTTAGCAAGAGCGCACTAGCCGTCCAATGAAATCAATATACATAAGCAACAATTTGCTATTTTTAGGAGGGAAATTCGGAAGAAAATCTCACACTGCCTCTGTACCATTTTTCCCCAATCTCGCTTACGCAGCAAACAGCCTCAAGCGATCGTCTGTGCGTATGTGGAATAGCAATTTCTGTTTCTGCGTTTGGTTTCTCTTCGCAAATCTAAATACCCTTTCTCGCGGCCCAATCGGAGCACCAAAATTACGTGAAAATTGCACCCAGCAGAGGAAAATTGTCTTCATTCATTCCTCGCTTTTACTTTGCGCTCTCTTACAACAGCGACACACGACTTGTTGCATCGTGTTCGCTTGCCCAGCCAAATGGCGATGATGATGATGATGATAATGGTGTTTGTTTCTATTTCACCGCTGCAAATGCATACCGTTTGGGCCGCAACCGATTGAATGCTGCTGAGGCATCTTGCGAGAAGCTGCATATGCGTAGGCGGTTAATTTTGATTATGTGATTGTGCAAATGTTTTTACTGCTTCCATCTTACTTTTTTTTACTTACAAAATCGAACGGCAAAAAGTATATGCGTCGACGTTTGGTCATCCAAATGATTTCATTAATTGCACCGGGTGTGTGAAATCGGATTGGAATGTTTGGAATGTTGCTGTGCGGTGTGTGTGTGTGTGGTGAGCAAATTAATTTGTCCTCCGTTTGTAACCCGATTGGTTTGGGGACGTGGCATGGCCTCCCTCTCTGGTCACTGGCATCGCCGTGGCTTTCGACCGCTAATAATGGTTTGCTGTTGTTTTGCAAAGCCAAGAAGAAGATTTACCGATTTCGACAGCGACTGCCGTTTTGAAAGGATGTGCAGCGGCCATTTGTAGCACACACTTTCCGTGCGTCTCTCCCCCGGCCCCCTCCGACGCCTAATGACGGACTGCAACTTTTGCAAGCAAACATCTAACTTTATTCTTCATTGGCATAATTATTGCAATGATGCTTGCTGAAAGTAGAGAAAGCGGTATGCCATAATTGATATTAATACTACACTACCCTGCAAACCCTTACCCAAAAAGGGATTCCCATTGGGTGGTGGAAAATATGGTTCAAAAAATTGGTCTGAGCTTTGATAAATGATTTAAATCAACGGATTATGATAATGGCTGTGTACGGTAATGTCTTCCATGGTTTTAGAGGCTAATCCAATCTGGCAGCAGTAGCACCACACTGCATAACGGGGAAGTCGTTTGTTTTCTAATGATGTACAAAAAAACGCTCGCCTCCCCCCCCATGGGGTAGAGCGATAAGAGGCTACCGAGTTTGGCCCGAAAGCTTGTAAGCCGTTTGCCTAGAAACATAATTCGCACAGCTGCCCCGGCACTGTGCAGAAGAAATGTGCAAATTTGAATAAATGCCGTTAATTTAATAAACTAAGAAGAGTTCAGACCAATGATTAATAACTTACTTCGACTACTGCCGTGTGCGGTGGGGCTTTTAGGCTATAGGAAACGGCGTTTTTTTCCTTCTTGTGTGTGTGTGTGTGTGCTAAATGCCAAACAGATGTTATCATGGCGGTGGCATGTGTTAAATAGCCAGCCATAGCGAATCTCGTAGCATCAGAATAATGAAAGCAATTAAGAAATGGGTCAGGGAAGGCGAAGAATAATATTTGCTGCTGGTATATTAATATTTCATCGTATTGTGTAAAAGCTTCATTCTATTGGAGAAATCTTTCTTCTAGGTTTTTTTTTCTCACGTTGGGATAACTTTTATTTTCCATTTAGGTATTTAGACACGTTATGTTCTTCAAAAATTTTTATTTGTTTATTAACACGTTATGCTCTTCAACATTTTTTATTTCTTCATTACGTTGGTATTTTGACTCGCGCTGAAAATTAAATACAAGGTGACACAAGGGTTATTTATTTGATATGAATTTGAAACTGTGCAAAGATTTGTTTTTTTTTTTCATACCATTTCGATGGCTTCAAACTGATAGTTTGGACGCAAATTTATTTTTTCATTTCACATCTTCTTCTTCTTCTTCTTCTTTGGCCCGCTCATTGCTGAGCACGTCTGAGAGACATGGCCAGGTGACCAATCCGTTTCCAGGAAACTCGGCCCAGGGCCGCAGCCCTCCAGCCACGGTTGCATCCGATCTCCAACAGGTTCAACTCCACTTGATCCAGCCAACGAGCTCGCTGGGTGCTCCTCTACG
>KB670792.1:234394-273607 GCA_000349105.1 Anopheles epiroticus
CACGATTCCCCTGAACAATGCGCCTTCGGATTTCGATGTCCATATTGTTGTCCGAAGTTACGATCGTACCAATGTAGCAGAACTCCTCTACTACCTCAAGATCGTCGCCGTCAACTAATACTCTGCTTCCGAGTCGTGCTCTATCTCGGTCAGAGCCTCCAGCAAGCAGGTACTTTGTCTTCGTCGCATTGATCCTCAATCCAATCCTTTCACATAATTTGAGCTAGTTTTGTTCCATTTTTGCAATGCTTTACATGTGACGTTTGAAACGTAAAACTGTTTACGCAATTATTTAAACTGGTTATTACTAACTAAAAGAGTATTTTATGCTTCAAAACGAGAGGCAGTGTGGGAATAAAAATGATTTGAAGATAATGTAGTTTTACAATCGCGTAAGATTTTTTTATTGTTCTAGCACAACTATGCAAAATAGAAAGATAAAATGTAAATTACTAAATTATCTTTAACGCTGCATCACCAAATCAGACAGCGAATAAAGACCATACAGTTAGTTATTAAAGCTATTCAAAATATACTTAAATTTAAAATTAAAAAAAAACAGGAACATAGCTAAGCTGCAGTTATTCACCATGGAAAGCTGTGTGCACACTTGGAAGAATTTTTGCTAACAAATTCTTTAAGTCCTTGTTTTTTCATCCTTTTAATCAAGTGGTGAAAGCTGCTCGAAAATGGTCAGCTATCTTTATCTCACCCCATTGCTCATTGGTTTCGCGAGCCACCTTGCAGTGTATCAAAATATTAATTTTCTCTTGAAACAATCCACAGCCAGTGGCTGTGGCCGAACAAAACCGGTGTCTAACTGGGTGTGTTTGCTTTGCTATTTGATAAGATTTTTACGCCACACGATAGTTTTTTTTTTTCTTTCCCACTCGGGGTGTGTTTGTTTTCCTTGCCTCGTCGGTGTGCTCGGATGGGAAGAGTGCAGCTCGGGCGCTTTTCCCCGATATCTAGCCTTTATTATTTTATCGAAGTACCGGCGGCTCTTCTCATTCGATCGGCGCTCGCTCGCTAGTGTTTGAAGCGCTCGGTGGGCCTGATTTGGTGGCCGAAAAATGGTTGGCTTCTGCCCAGCGCAAAGGTGTGTACAGTTATAATTGGTCGTTAACGCTTCTACACTGTTATTACCAACCCCCCCCCTCCCCCTGTGGGTGAAGGGGTGGTGTTTAGAGGGAGATGCTTACAACGCCAGCATGTTGCCGCCTGGTATTTAGGTGAAGTCTGTTAATCTTCTCGCCGTTTGCAAACGAACGTAATCAAACTTCTCACTTCGGTGAAGCGTGGCGCGGACGTTCGATCAGTGTGATGGAGGAGTTGGGGTGTAGGTTTTGTGTGTTTCTAACGCTTGTGAAATATATGTTATATCAAAACCTTTAACAAGGATTTTGGTGTAAGGATAACGGGGTAGATCAGAATCAATTATTTGGTTTGGAAATTTTAAATTTTTAGTTAAAGCTGTATCTCTACCGTATTGTGCAAAAATATAGTTTCTAGGCCCTTAAAACTATCTGAAATGAAACTTTTAAACCCTGAATTTTGCACTCGCTCAACGACACTCAAAGTAATGAGTCACTGCAGCATCTCACCGTCCCTGCACGGAGTGGTGGAAAATCTCACTCACCCCGCTGTTTCTTCTCACTACTCACTCGAAACTGTTTGCCACGAGCAAACAAATGCTCGCTCGGTAACCTAATTTCGAGGTGTGAGCCAAAAGGAATTTCCTGCAAAACTGTATTGCGCCCGAAATATATGGACCACATGCGCCTCCAGCCCCTCACCCCCCTTTTCGGCACCATCCACATTCCCATGGCCTCGATCGGTTGTCGATTTTTATAGCTGATGCCTGCCTTTCCACCCTCCCTTGCTTCTGCTTTCCGATCAATCAACCGCCATCCAAGCGGGCGATTTGTATCGCTTCTGTAGTGTACTTGAGCAGGTTGTACCGGCCAAAGGTCAGCACCGATCGGTTGATGCTGTTCGCTGTTGATCGATGGCGCACTGTTGATGGTTGCGCTTTTGTCTGCGCATCTTCATCTGCGGATGGATCTGGGAAGGTGGCCACAAAAGGATGGAAAAACTTTCCCTTCCTTCTAGCCGGCAACGATTGTGAAGGAAAATCAAACTTTTTAAGATGGACACGGCCAAGGTTAAGAGAGAGAGAGAGAGAGAGAGAGCTAGGGGTGGGGAGCCTTTAATTGAGTGGACCCATAGGGGGAGAAGAACGGTGGGTGGGCAACAACGGAAACCGGAGCCCTGCACAATGCCAACACAACATGCTGGCGAGACACCGTTTTGCATGCACCTGCGTCAAAACCCGGGCGTTGCTATGGTACCAGCAGTGACTCGCGCTCTTTTGATGGACAGGTCAAAGTAAATGGAAATGAGGTTTTTCGGAGGTCAGCAAATCAGGGAGGAATTTGAGTTTTTTTTTTGGCTCGTGCTGAGGCCTGTTTCTTTCTGTCAATCTTGTTTTTTTTTTAATCGAAGTGTGCTGAACGTGAAAAACGCAAAACCTGAATAAATGTTGAATTTTTAAAATGTTCAAAGAAACATAAAAAAGGCTAAATATAAAATGTAAATAAACGATGAAGATTATTATTAATTGCTATAATTATTTTTTAATGCAAAGAAGCTTACTGCAGCCAGGCACCACTGTGCTTTCATTTACGTATTTCATACACATGTTTTTATTTGGCTTAATTATGCTTTTGGTAAGGAAAGCTTAAAGTTATAAAAACGCAATTTGTGCATATGGTTCTTCTCTTTTTCTCAGTTCCCTACTCGGACAACTTGTAATATTTTAATAAAAAAAGTATTAAGTAATAAAGGGAATGTTGAGGCTTCTAAGGAAATTAAATGAAGATCATGAGCTTTCAAACATACTGTTTTATTAAGTCAACTGAAATACCTTGTTCAGTGAAGGGAGATTGTTATTTTATGGATGAAATTATATTATTTTTTAACCTATTATTTTATAATAGTATTTAATACTTTTTCTATCGAATATATTCTGTGTTTAAAAAGTAAACTGAAGTAAAGTAGAAAGACAGCAGCTCTAGCTAGTAACAAAGCTTGCAACAGAGCTTTTATTCAAATATTTTTCGAAATCCTTTATTTACTTAATTTTTAATAGCTATTACTACGTTGCCTAAGTATAAAATGGAATAGGACAGACATCTAGAATATTTTTCGTTAGATCACAAGATTTATTTGTTGGTTCCTGCAGCTTTGTCTTAATGCTCTTCCCACAATTATCTTTTTCTTCTTCTTTTTTTTCTTTGTAGCGCTAACATGATAATTTCTGTTATAATTTTGTTTTTGTTTTAAACTTGGAGATGTTTCGTTTAGCAAATATTGTGCTACTATTTCATTTTACTCAGGCCTGTAATGTTAGATTAGATTGTTGTTTTGGAATTGTTTCAATAAACCCTCATGATAGAATTTGTGAAAAAAATCAGATCGCTTTGAATTAAAAACACATTTCAAATTTTCATTAGAAAAGCTATCGTATCGAACTTTGAACTATTTCAATAAATAGACCGCAAGCACCAATGCGTGAACAGAGAGATGCAGTTCCTTATCTCTCGCACCGCCGCAACACACACCCACCGCACTGCTGCCATGCTCGATTAGTGATGCGCTTATCAAAAAAGGATTTCTAAATGTTTTGGCCTGCCGCAAACATACCGCTGACGTGGGATGCGGCGATGCTGTGCCGCGCCCTTCGCTTAAGCTTTCACGAGATGCCGCGTTAGAGAGTCTGCGATTTCATCCCCCGGGTCCGGCCCCACCAGCGGTCGAGCCCTTCCGATCGGGTTGGATTAATTAATTGGCCGCTCCTACATCGTCGCGGATGGTCGCTGCCTGTCCAGCGCCCATCAAGGACGCAGATGCGCGAAGTGAGTAAGATGTGTGTGCGTTTTAAATGATGCTGGTGCGTGCTATCGTTTCACTCCGACACGCTTCAATACGCAACACCGAGTGTGATTTAATTCCGTTGCGTCGATTTTGATTGCCTTTCTCCCATTGCCTTGCCTGTGCATCGATGCACGCGGAGCGGAAAGGAAAAGCATTCCTCCCGGTATCCGGGGAAAAGTGTTAAATTGTGTGCATTATCGAGCTTGTGGCTGAATTCATTGTACACACAGTTGAACAATTAAAGAAAGGTTAGATTCTACAATTATTTTTTTAATATTTGAACATAAATAATTTAACAACGGTTGATTGGAAAATATGTTTATTTAACGTTTGTTGTAGCTACAATAACCGAGCAATACCTGCTATTTGTTATAGAGAGTGATAGTGGCCATCAATTTAAGGTTAAGCTGGCCAACCATTGCAACAGATGCAATTTGTATGATGATCATCACCAACCTATATTGTATTGCTGTTCAACATGCTCTTATTAATGGGAGTTAATTGGAGATTTTTTGGAGCACTACCTACAATTGTAAAGTAAGCGGAATTTTGGTCTATCATGCTTACATTGACACACATAGAAGTCTCTCCATGGAATCTCTTTCACAACGGGTTGGGCTCTTGTATAAACATAGCACAATTGTTAGATTTTTTTTCAAAATGTCGTATTTATCCCTGAAATTCATGAGATTTAGCATATTAATGCAACTATCTCTCTGTTTTAGTCTAATTGTCACATTTTGCTCAATCAGTTATATTCTTTATTTTTTTTAACTTTACATAGTTTATAGATGATATACCGGAGCTATACGGCTTCGCCGTTATAACGGATGATATAAAAGGATAGATAGAAAAAAAACAATAATTTGATTATAACATTTTTTTAGTCTTAAATTGAACTATTTCCTGTCATGAAAAATGACCCTTTTTACTTTTTTTTTACAATGTGATAAAGATTAATTGTCCTGCATCCAGCACACAAATTCCATTTAGTGCACAAAGCACCAAGATGATTATTAATTAATGATTTACCTGTTTAACACAAAAGAATCTTTTACTCAGTAAAGAAAATAAAACGATCACAAATTAAGGCGCAATGGTCACTCACTTTGCACTTTCTTATAGATTAATTCAATAAACCTGTGATGATGAAAGGAAAACAAATGTGGGCCTAATCGTCTAACGGGAACCATTCCATCCCGACCCTTTCGTGCAGGCAAATTTTACAAACTTTATTGTTCCGGTTGAACTCTCCTCCTTTTACGCTACGTAGCTGCTTTTTGACGAAACTTTCCTGCTAGCCTCTGAATGACGAGGTGCTAATGATAATAGTAACATCACCGAAAGCCACCAGCATCAGCGCTGGCAATGTGCTCCGTTCAATGTTGTATTTCTCCCCATATTTATGGTGAAAATATGCGCGATCGCTCCACGATCTCCCCCGTGCGCCCGTTAGGTCAAAGGCACAGTACGAAAAGAGCAATAAGAATTGCAGATTGCAGAGTGTGCTTTCCTTCCACATATGCTATATGCCCAAGCCCCGCTTCCAATAGGAGGTAAGCAATGAGGGTTCGTTTAGCAAATTTCTCTCCCTAATTATCGCATTCACTGACATTAGCAAGGTACAGCACCGAAAAAAAAAAATCTCTCCATCATGCACCTTTTTCGGTGGTAACCCACGGCCAAAAACTGTACCTTCCGCATTCCACACCGAACGTCCCTATCATTATAAGTGAAACATCTCTCCCGCCTCACCGTCCGCACCGGTCGAGGAGGATGAGCGGCTCTTGTGCTGTGCTTCCCACGGCGCCAACGCCGAGAGTGTGCCCTCCTTTAAATAAGGTCTCGATTCCCGGCGGCGGTGGACAGGTTCCGAATGTTCGACCGCGGCAGAGTGGCGGTAAGTGCCAGAGTGTTTGCACACAGCTGGAACACTGTGTTTGAATTTATTGGGCCGCCTCAAGGAGCGATCGAGGAGCGCGACCGTAGGGTGACTGTATGGGCATGAGTTTTTGAGCTCCTTGGCCGGTAAACGGTGTTTTGACACGTTTTAATCGAGTGCAAAAGGGTACACGTCCTCTTACCATCCGGTGACTAATTGGAAAAAGGGAAATTGGCAAATTGGAAGGAAAATAATTAGAGCTTGAGGTGAAGCCACTTGTGGAATAATGTTCCAATAATTCAGTGTGTGTGACTCGCGAGGAGTGCCATTAGATTAATGTTCGTTGCAAGGATAATTTATTATGATATTGTTTAAAGATTGCTGTGTTTTTTTTTTCGGATGGAACGCTGATTTGAAATGTTAATTTTTCTTGTAGATACGTCCATCGATTTGCTTTCAAATTAAAGCTGTTGAGAGTCTAGATATGATTCACGATTAATCCTCGGGAATACACCATGATGATGAAAAGTAAACTTGCGAAAATTTGTCTCATAGCTTGTAGTTAATGAGTTTTGCTTGGCTAAGGTCTATTGAAGGTCACGTAACTTAATATAGAAAACTAAAAAATAAATTAACAAACCAGCAATCAAATTAAAAGAAACAATAAAATAGATAAATGAATAAATAAACAAATATATAAATGAATGAATAAACAAACAAATCAATCAGTAAGTAAAACATGATTAAAAATATGAACAAATAAGACAAAAAATCATAATAAAATAAAAATAAATAAATAAAAATTATAAATTAACAAATAAAAAGAGTAATGAATAAAAAAAGAGTAATTAAATAAAAAATAACTAATTTGAAACAAACGAAATAAAGCAAATAGTTAATGTATTTGTACTATGAGCTGTTCACGAAAAAACATAGTTTCAATCATTTTTCTATTCAACATGTTTAATATTTCAACTTTATTTATTCAAACCGTTTCTTGTGTGCATAATCCACCTTTTTATCCACCTTTGATCGTTCGGTTGGTTGGAAGGGGCGAGGGAGACTGGCTTTTTCTCGCTCAGCTTTTGTTCCCATGCGCATGCGCAAACACATTATTTGGGAAAGAAGGTTATTAAATTATTGCAACCAAGCAGGCAGCGGCGAGAAAAGCTACCCCCAGCACTCCCGCAACGCCATATACACGCAACAAAGTGGATCGATCGATCGAACAGAGCAGCACTTTTGTGCTTTTGGCGTGTAGGTAAGCGTAAGATGGGAAAAAATTGGGCACCGAACGGCGGCGGCACCAATAATGTGTTTCATCATGAAGAAGGAAAAGTGCGCCTCTTCTCTTTGCCCTCCTCTCTTGCTCTATTTTTGTGTCTCTTTGTCTCTCTCCCTCTTGCACGCCTTTTGCACGCCTGCATTCGTGCGTGTTACACACGTGCTCCTTTTTTTGCGGAGTTAAGTATGCAAATGAAAATAGACTTTTCATTCATCGGTTGTACTTCTGGTGGTAAAAAATAAGGTTTTTTTTTGTATGTCACACTGGGGTTACAGTTGTGCTAGAGTCTATCTTGTTTTATACAAAACATTAAATACAAATTATTTTTTATAAATCTTTTAATTCTAACTGCTTCAAAATTTACAAAAATTATCAAACAAAAAAAAAACATAAGAAAAATCGAATGTAACAGTCACGCTGATTCCGCTTTGCAATCGCTTTTAAATAGCCGATGGTTAGGCTTTCCAAAGGCACAGCACATCTCGGTCTCGCACGCGGAAACCAACAATTTGTCGAACAAACTGGTCTAATCGCATTTACATATTCCATAAAACATTATTGCACGGTTCAGCGGGTTTTGAAAGAGGTGCTGAGATGTCGGTTGGATGGCATTCCGGAATGGCTGTGCGTCCTGAGATTGGGAAAGTTTTGTTTTATTTGATTCGATTTTGAGGAAAAGCTTTGCTACAAAGATGCTACAGTGAGCCTTTCGCTTAACAAGTGTTACGTTGTGATTTAAAAAAAAACATAAGGTAATCTATTTTATGGCCCAAAAAACTGTACCTATAAATGCAAATGTGCCTACTTACCCTGCCGTTAAAGTGGTTTGTCGTGCTTTGGTAAAGTTTACAGCATCTGATTTCTGAAGTACACCCCGTACCCGCCTTAAGAATGCGATCATTTACTACGTTGCGGGCGGCACCGGACTCATTGTGGGAATGTGCGATGCGTGGTGAAGATGCGTGTTGTTGCTTTTGCGTAGATCGTCTACAATTTTCCTAGGGGTTTCGCTACGATTGCTAGGTAACCTCTAAATCATTTTCACGATCTCCGCGTGCTATCGATCGCGCGATCTTGGATGGTACTTCTTCTTCGCACCTTTCTTTACATGCTTTATTTATTACCGACATGGCACAAGTGGTTAGCTTTCACCTGTGGATGGTCTTTTTTTTCTAGATCGTAGATAAATCTTTGCCTTTTGCTTGTTCAATTTGTTGAAAAATTGTTCGTTTGGTCAACTTTTTTTATCTTGTAGTAAATTCCAGCATTTGTTTTTCTTTTTTAAAAAATGATGCAGAATGTTGAGACTTATATTTAATTTTGATGCTCGTAAACCATTACATTATTTTTTAATGAATTAAAAATACAATTTTTACCCAAGTTGTCGTTTACACAGTTAAGAGTGGTTTAATTAAATTTCAGATTTGTGTGCCATATGTATAAACGTAATTCCATGCTGCTCTTTCGCTATCATCAACGACATCTCGCGTTATGATAGTTAATGTATTTGTAAACCGCCGGTGCTTTTCTTTATGCATTTGGATTTTGATTTTCTCCTCCGTAACGGCGTGTTTTGAAGAAAAGTCGAAACCATTTACAACTGCCCGCTGCGCTTAGTTGATAGTTTCTAATCATTTCGAATCATCTCGATGGCAATGATCGCGATCGCCACACTTTATACGCGAATGTGAGATGAAACAAAAAAAAAACCAACAGCAGACAAACAAATGGAGAAAAGGCGAGAAAAGCACGAAAAGGAAAATCCTAAACCTTCTCCTCTTCACCCTCTCCTCCCTCCCTCCCTCCCCCCGGTACATCGTTTGTCTTGCATCGTGTCCGCTTGCTCCAGTCCGCACGAGATGCAGGAAGTAAATAGAGCGTTAAGGAATCGATCGCCCAACCGGACACCACCGTCAAGCAAATGGAAAAACCGAGCAATGGGCTATCTTGTCTTCGCCCCGTTCGCCTCCACCTCCCCGCCTGTGCAGTGCTTTCAGTTTTTCACTTCGAAAGCGCTAGATTGCGGCTGCCTTCCGTGTCCTTCCGAAACGGTCACTTTAATCGGACAAGCTTTTGCGGTTAGGACCGGGGCGGTTTTTGCCAATGCGAATTTTCCTTCCATTTTCTAAATGGTGTGTAAATTAAATAGACGAGAGAGATAAAAAAAACAATAGCTACCGTGCACCCGTCGTCGTTAAATGGTGTGGGGCGGAGGGATAGGTGGAGTAATCGTTTTCGCAAAATAATTCCTCCTCTGCCGACACGATGCGGGATGCGCTTTGGGCGAGTGGGTGAAAATGTGCGCAACATTATGCAAGTCATAAAATGTTTGTCGTTTCGAAGGAGGAGAGTAGAGATGAAACAATGTGTGAAGTTGATTTTTAAAGCTAATATATTGGCATATATTGTGTGTGTGTGTGGGATAATGTAAAGAAAGTAAAAAAGAAAGTAAGACTTAAAAACTTCTAATAAAACAATGTACAAGTATTTAAGAACTACAAAAGACAACTATTGTAGCATGTATTTGTGCTTTATTTTATTTGTTGATGACTTTTAATTAAGTTAATAATAGTAAAAAGAAAGTTAATAATAGTAAAATCACTAACCAATTTATGTATTATATTAAAATATTAAAACATGAATCAAATAGAAATTAAAAAATATTAAACAACTTGAAACAAACAGCTTTATCTCAAGCAAAATAAAATTATTTATTTATTAAAAAATATTCACCTTGTAGAAATAATACAACCATAGATTTTTGTTTTGTTTTTATCAGCTTTGATACAAACTGTATAGGATATTTAGGAAAAATAAAAGGAATATTAATGAAATGATTAGTTCCTTTACTCCTCCACCTTTTCGATGCTATAGACGACTTCTATCAAAACAACATTTTACAAATAGCAAACGGCAGTGGTGGCGCTTTGAAATTGATGCCAATCGAACCTCACACTACGAAATGAGACTTCTCTTTACGCACAGTATGGCCACCGTATCGTAAGTTACCAAAGCATCGCACGAAACGATATCTTTTACGATTATGGTGCCAATTTCAAATATTACTGCCCGGGCAATAGGCTGCAAATAAAATGTTTGACCTGCTAAGCAAGAAACTAAACAACTATACCGAAAGCAAGCAGCGCGCCAGTGTGAGCAACGAAAGGAAGTAAAAACTTTAACACAACCCGCCCCATCGCACACCCAATAAAGCGGGAAAGTAATCAATTTAAATTCGATCGAAGCCGGTTAAAACTGTTTCACCATCGTGCTGCCATCGGCCTGCGGGGGGGGGAAATGTGACGAAAGGTTGTTAACGAAAAACGTAAAAACCAAAAAAAAAAACTAATTCAACAACACGTGAGCCACACGTGTGGTTTGGTGTGTAGTTTTTTTTACTTTCTCAACTACTTCTTCCAATAGTTAGGAATCGAAAGTTTGCACCACACCATGGGCGCACCGAGGCAGATCAATTTTATTGGTTCTTCTTCCCTCCCCCCCCCCCGTCCATCGTTGGCCATCAATATCGAAATTACTTCCAAAGGCACTGTAACGATGGCAGGCCGCCAAAAGGGGCGACAATTAATGTTTACAACTTTACAGGCCATGTGCACCGTGGGCATGATGCTCGCCGCCGTGGCTGTGCTGCTTATTGGGGCGGTCACTCGATATGAAATGGTCAACCGGGGCTTTCCTGGCCGCCCGGTTCCATGTGGAATGATTTTTGTGAAAATTCGTACTTTTACTTACGTCATGAATGAAACATTAAGCCGGCTACCAATTTCCTTGCGCATCCTCTTTCTGCTTGTAATTATTGGGCCGCCTTCGTCTGGCCCGCGGTTTCCGGCGAAGAGTCGCCGAAGGAATGTGCCTCACATTGTGATTACAACTTAAAATCATCCCGCCAACCCCCTACAAGCGAACGATCGGGTTGCGGGCGGGTTTTATGTGTTTAATGCTTGCGCATTAATTTAACGAGTTGACTGGGCGAAGTTTAATCGGGTCAGTTGTGCCCGAACGCCTTGAAGATGCTGCTATGCACCGTATCGGAAGCCGCAGTGGCTCACACACACACACACACACACACTGCCCAAAATCTCTCTCTCGGGGGTAACGTAGCGGGAAAAAGTGAAACGAATCCGGAGGGAAAACATAGCACTAGCGCATAGCTCACCTGCACACTTTTTCCCAAGCAAAACCGGCCCTTGCTGGTGCGGGGGGTGCGGAGGCTCGGAATTGGATGAAATACGAACCCGTGCACAACATACTGCCACTTTTCGGGGCGGTCGAATGGGTGGGCAGGCGGGTGGTCAAACAAGCAAAACTAACCACCAACGCTGCCTTTTCCGCCACCTTTTCGATCGAAAGTGGATAATGAGTGAACTAATAAAGAGGAATGGAGCTTACAAGTGTTTTTCGAACCGAAGGTTCGAAGTGATAGAAGCCTGAGCTTGAAAGAAATGCGCCAATTGGAATGGCAATGGTGTGCGTTTGGGTTGGGGAGATTTTATTGCAAATTTGTTAGGATTAAGCCTTAACTTCATGATGATTTCATCTCTAGCAAGTAGGAGCCAAATAGTATAGTAAGCAGGACCTGCCAGAAACTTTTGTAATTTAGTGTATAGGCAGCTATATGCTATGCTTGCTCTGATGCAAAAGCCGCACGCATTCATGCTCTCTCAAAAGCTCACCCCTACGTCACGCGGCCAAAGTTGCCTCTCTGTGTATGCTTTTTGCTTAGTGCGCGCGCTCTCTCTCTCTCTCACACACACACTCAGTGCCTTAGCCAGGTTTGTCAAACAAGTGCTTTCGATGGAGGATGAATTATCTATAGTGAATGGTGTTTTATTCGGTAGTTTCGGCCAAATCTACTCTAACAAGCACTCCTGGTCACGTAGCTCGTAACAAGTTGAACATCAATAAGTTGTTTAATGCGTTCAATTTGTAGCTCTTGATAAGCTCTTGATAATGTGGATAATGCGTTTAATTTGTAGCTCTTGAGATCTATGTCAGATCATAGTTTCTATAATAGCTCCTTCAATTACTCTATACTCTTGTCTTTAGTTTGCCGTTATATTCCCTTAGAACGCGTTGGCCTCTAGTGTTTTTTTTTTTTCTTCAGTAGTGACGGCCTGGCCGGTATTGTGTGACTAAGTGTACCCGTCCATATCAAGATTGTCCTGTGTATGAAGGGTTGTGATTTAGTGTACCCATAGCAGGATAGTCAATTCTGCGTATGGGGGGCGGCAGTGGTCCGAATGAGATTCGAACCGTCGGCGGGCCTTTTGACAACCCTACGCCGTTACCACTGGACCACCGAGCCGGCCTCTAGTGTTAATGCCAAGTAAAATTTCACTGTCGACGAGTTCTAAGATTTGCCAAATTAACAGCAGTTATTGTATAAAGAGAGCCTATACTTTTTATTCTTGGGTGGCAAAACAACCCTTGTATGATTAAGGCCTACAAGAACACTACTTTGTTCTAGCTTTTTCTGAGACTTAGTGTGCCCAAAGCATGATAGTCAATCCTAGATATGGGAGGCGGCAGCAGTCCGAATGGGATTCGATACGACGTCGTGCTTTTTGACACGCCTACGCCGTTAACATTAGACCACCGAGCCGGCTCTTACTTAATATAACATAAAATAAAATCTAAAATATTTAATAACAGTTTTGAAATTCAATTATATTTTTTAATACACTGGTATTGTTTTATTTTCTCGTTAAGGGGTTTTGCAACTAATGATAAATTTCTGTAAGAATAAGTCCAGTCTCACATAGCAAGGCTATGTAATTCTTCATATGTCATATGTAGAAAGCCAAACAAAACGAATTTAGTTTTTACTTCATTTTATGTTATTGTTTATTGTTTATTGTTTAAAGATTTATATTAAGAGCCGGCTCGCCGGATTTATATTAAAGTTTCAGTTTTAGAATTACAATGCAAGCAATACGGCCTTGCCGTTCTACCGGAATAAAAAACAAAGAATTTTAATATAATTTTTCTATTGATAAAAACATTTAAATCTTCCTACAATCGGTGTTTTTTTTTTTGTTACGATGTAATTAATTCACAACTAATATAGTTGGCAGCACACACACTCTCGTGTTCGCCATGCCTGCCCTGCACGCTTCCTGCACACAACCGAAACCGAAAAGAAAAGAAACCTCTCCCATCCCAGCACAGGCGCCTCGCACAGTTGCTGCACTTGTTTCAATTCACGCCGTTCGGATTCATTCGCAACTTCGCTGCCGAGAAAGACGGACGTACGTGCGTGCGGTAGTGGCCGCGCCAGAGTTTAGTTTTAGTAGTGTGCTGCGGGTGCGTATACCGTTTGTTGTGCTGTAACTAGCGCTAGCACTATACCGTTGCCTAGCAAAGGGCGGGAGACACACATTGCGAGGCCACTGCAATTCGTGCCGCAGAACGTTCCTTCGGTCGGAAAGTTTGTGTAGAGAATGCACGTTCCCTGCAGACACAGTGAAACGCATCGATGGGTGAATGTTGGGCATCTTTAAGCCCCTCGATAGACCGCTTCTTTAAGGACTAAACAAACAGCTAACAAACCAAAAAAAAATCATGTGTTCCAAACAATTCTTATGTGTGAAAAATCGTTCGCCCTTCAATGTGTGCTTAGTCTTAGTTGAAAGAAGGAAGTGTCTGCTTACCCAATAGAGGGAGGGAGAAAAAAAAACATTCGTTGACAAAACAGCCAGATACACGAATCGCTGCTTCCCAAGGAAATTCCCAACGTCTCCCACTCAATTAAAAACCATGTGTCCGAACCACGGCATTCCCCATCGATGAGGTGAAGTGTTATGTTGTTGCGTGTGTCTCGGGCCAGCCGCGGGTAGTGGTGTGCGTTTCCCAGTGTGTTTCACCCGACCGTGGCTATGACGACGGCGACCACGACGACAATGTTGGCCCATTGCTGCGAGCATGGAATCCGTCGATGCCAGCACATCGGTTCATTGATGACATTTCGGTGACGTTGGTTTGGAGCGTGGACGAGCAAATAAACACCACCACCTCACAGGGATGATCGTCACAATTCGAAAGTGATCGCAGTGAACGGTGCAAAAAAAACAACACACAAAGAAACACTCATGAACGAATGCGTCTTCTGTGTGACTGTGTGTGAACACAAACAAACCCCACACGTTCATGAATCATCAGCATCATCATTCCCCATTGGCGGCGGTCGGCGGCGGCTGCTGGTTAAGGGTGGTTTTGTTGCTATATAGAAACACTCCGTCCGTCACTGGCATGGGTTAAGTGTGTGTTGTAGATTTCAGTACCCCATCCCAGGACGCGGTTGAGAAATAAACAGTGCAATCTTGTAACCGTGATCGTGGCTAGAGGGAAGCGCATGCAAACGATCACGCTTTTTAAGGGCAGTGGTTGGTGGTGTTAGTGCTTCCTTGTCGCCTTTCTTATGCTAAGCGCAGCGTGCGTACAGAAATGTGTCGATGTATGGCGCTCTGTGTGTGTGTGTGTATGTGTGTGTGTGCTGCAAGTCAGCTTCGAGTGCTACAACATTATCCTGCGATCGATGTTTGCGTGAGATACGGAAAGCTTTTTAATCCAACGAGCTTATTCTTTATGACGTTTGGTTTAAATGATTTTTGTTTCTCTGTCCTCTCCCTCTCCAAACTGTTGTTTTCAAACTTCGCATCCGCTTCTGCTAAGCGTTTAACAACATTGAGGCGCACACGGATAGGACGGCTATGTGTGTGGCTTCGACATGAATAAACCATAAAACGAACCCTACTGGTTGTGTGGCAGCTTCCGCGTGCGTTAGTAGTGGTGACATTTAGCGTTGTTGTTTTGATCGTACGATCGACTCGAAAGCTTCAAACCCGTAACATAACTCATCAAGAGAGAGGGAGGGAGAGCGACTAGAAACTAAACGTATTTATTATTTTTATTTTAGGGTAGTGATTGGTGTAAAATTAAAACAATTTAAGCTACAAGACGGCGAAAAGGGGGTTTAACCTTTGAATGTGTTCTTAGCGTCAACAAGAGCAGTCTGGTTCTTTAGGGGTTGTACAGATTTCACGAGTTAGGGTACTGCTGTAACTCGATCATTAGACTTCATCGCGCGACGGGACTGCAAGTGACGAACCTTCGCGACGAATTGTTCCGCCTCACAGAGCGCCCGGCGTCTGGCATCGGAGAAAGAAAGATTTCGGTAAGCATCTAGTGAAGTAAGGAGAAGAACAAATGTTTAACACTGCAAAAGTGGTTTGTGCAAAAGCTACATTCCGTTCGCTTGATTGCCTGTCCCTAGCCTTGTCCTTGAACGAGAATTACACAGAGTGTGGAATCGTTTCCAGCCCAAAAGGTATTTTTCGTCTGCTTTCCTTTTATGGTAGGATTTGCAAAGCCTCTGCCTTGATTGTGGCAAAACCATAAATGACTTTATTGCACAGCAGTTTGGCTCGATTGGCGGGTGAAAATTTCACATGCTCAGTGGTACGTGAAGAGAGACGGAAATCGTTTCGCCATTGTGCAGTTCTAGTGGATAAAAGTGTACGAAAAATAGAAGGTAAAACTATTGCTAAGATGTTTGGCTAGCATTGGGGAAAAGCATTAAAGACAGTTTTTTTTTATATAAAATCATTCTTTATTCTACGCTTATAGCGATGTAGAAAGAGCCACATTTTCTTATTCCCAAACTTCCTAGAAGGTCCCTCAGGTCAGTTTTATTTTAACTTACTCAGACCTTTGTCAAACCTATGAATCACAACAACAGGAATAAAGGTTAAAACCTGATTTTAGGATGGAAAAGGAAATGGTTCAATCATTCTTTTCGACCTTCCCTATATCCTCCCTTTCGGTTTTAATTAACTAACTTATTTCGTCTTCTGGGAATTCTATTGGCCAGCTCATATTTTTACAATGAAAATAAATAAAAAAAAACAAGCCATTGCCCTTGCTTTCAGCACTACCTACCGAACCTATTCTGACTGTAGCTATTTCTAGCAGCTATTTCTAGACATTTTTAAGCAGCAGAAAAAATTGCCACCATTAAACGCGGTCTAGCAAAGTGCATTCGCTTCTACGCTTTGTCTCTAGAGGGACGGACTGCGAGAATATCAACGGTTTCTGTTTTAACTTCCCTCCTCCTCTTCCAAACACCTTTTTATTACCTTCTAGAGCTCACGTAAACCTGCACCGGTGTTCACTGAACCGCTACCCGTTCGCCTGAGCCCACATTACTATTTGCGTCAGATCTGCGTCCCCTGTGCATCACATTCATCAAACCGTACCGTTGCCTGCATTGGGATCATCTGCATGTTTTTTCAACTGTACGATCTCAAAGAGCCGGTAGTTACGAGATGATGAATGTGCTGTGTGCAAAAATTAAGCAAGAAGCATCGGCTAGAGAGCGAAAGCAGTTTCGGTGCGGTAGGAACACACTGCACGAGGAAGAAAATCAACAAAACAACCAGAAAACAAAACAAAAAATGGCACATGAAACAAACGCGGCAGGGTGGGGAGATATGATGATACGAGATACGATATGAACATCGCGGTGTGAGTCATACCGACGTAACACGGCTGGTTGAATAAAGTCTGTGTCCAGGAAGTGGCAAAGACACACCGTGGGTAAATGTATTAACATTGGAGAGGAAAGGTTATCACCTGATCGGTGCTGATGCAGTGTGTGTGTGTGTGCGGGCTGGTTTAACCAGTTAATGCATCGTTTGTTCTCGTTGTTGGGAAATCCATCAGCAAAATGCATTAACAAAATTGAAGATATATTTACAGCAAAGTGCATATCGCGGCACCGATAACGACCGATAAGTATAAAATGAAAACAATAATTACAAAAAAAAAAACGATCCTCAAGACATTGGTCTGCCAGCGTGTCTGACCTGGGACTTGAGATAATGACACGGAAGCAAGCCACCAAGCAAATACAGAACCACCATGCCTGTTTTTTTTGTTTTCTTTCCTTAACGTTCTCACTTATCGATAACAAGCCCAAACAAGTGCGTGTTCTTTGCGCTGCTTGTGCTCTAACCACCGTACGCAAACCGGCAGTCGTGCGTTATCTTGCGCGCACATTCCGTTCGTGCGCAGGTTAGCAAACTTTGCCAAACATGTTCTTGTGCTTTCCCCCCACACTGCGCAAGGCAAGATTCGTTACCGTTCCGTTGCTTTGGACAGCTTTTGGTAGCTTAACCACATCCGGTCTCGCGTGTGCTTTTACGCTCTGCGCAAACGTTCTGCTGGGCAAAAACGGTTAGCGGAAACGCTTTGGGCGATAGCCGCACGGGCGGGTCGTCGTCTGCCTTTAACGATTATCGATGGTTTATTGGTGGGCCGTGTTTGAAGAGGCGTGCCGCTTCTTCCGGGGTTTGGGAACGCGTTGTTGATTATAGAGTTTGCGTTATACAGCGGGTTATTTTGTTATTATCATCCAAAAGTTAATGTAATTCTTGCAGAAGAACATTAATATTATTTTCTAAACGCAATTAAAAGAAAATTGAAATCAACCGACAATCGAATTCCAACATTTAATGGCCTCCCAAAACAACTCCCCATCCGCCGTGAGAACCACGAAACAGTAGCACTGCACAAGCTTTACTTTCTCTCGGGCCAATCTGCTTCGCTCTGCAGACCCTTTAATGACAATACGTAGCTTTGATGGGCAAACGAAGGTGCAAGTGGAAGGGATTTTACCTAGCCCAGAAACCATCCGACCGGTTTCCGCACTAACAAAACTGCATTGTATCGTCCGGTCCATCTGGTTAATTCCTGCTCCGCAACGTCCACGAAAGCTCGAGAAGCAACGAAAAGCGAAACGCGCCGAACGGTCAAATAATTGAAAGAGAAATTTGCATTTCCGTTTTGGTAGAAACAGACACACATAGACGACGGTTCGGACACTTTAATGCACGGCTGGGCGTGGTGGGTTGGTAGAGAAAAATGGCCCAACCCGGGTTTTTGGGAAGAAGCGAACCCGGTTGAAGAAATTCCATCGAAATAAGTCATAGATCGGAAGCGGGAAGTAACGTCTGCAGATCTTTACCGACCACTCCGGTCCCTTCCTCTTCCGTACGGAGCACTCTGTGTGCGGGTTTGTATGGACACAAACGTTGTTTATTGTTTCACCGGACGATATACACAACACCAGGCCGCTTCGCTCCGGGCGGGCCGCTCCGACCTAGCTGTTGGTGTCGGCAAAGTTTTCCATCACCCAGTCCAGTGCCGGGTAGAGACAATCGAAGGAAATGATGTCGTTCGGCAGACAGACGGAGCCGGGCGTCCACTGGCGGGCGGCCCGGGACACGGTAAACCCGAGCAGACTCCACGTGCCCTGGTGCTTGAAGTAGAGTGCCGTACCCCGATCGTTGCTCGGTAGGTTGAGATCTGTGTGCGGCAAGCGAAAAGATGTAAGTCGTACAAACGGCGTGTGCTTGGCGAGGGGCCGAAGCTTACCTTTGATGGTGAAGGAAACGGTCGTTCCATTGATCGACCGTGACTTCATGGCGAGCGTAGATCCGGAGCAGAGCAGAAACTCGTTCAGTATAAGCCGCACCGGCTCGTATCCCCCGAGGCGATTCCGCTGGCTCTGGTTCAGTATGTACATTTCCGTGCCGTACAGGGTGGTCAGATCGAGCGCATCGACCAAACAGACGGGGATCGGCTTCCAGCGCCCGGTGTCCACCACCGGCAGCAAGTTTTCGAACACTTCGGCTGTGCTGCCACCGCCGCTACCGTCCTCATCGCTGGAGACTGGCGACTCGGGCAACAGTTTCGGGACGGCCCGCGGTTCCGCGAGCTGCAGCTCGATCAGGGCCAGGTCCGACTCATCTTCCACCGTGACGTTGCGCACCTGGAAGCGGCGCGACCGGTCGTTATCCTGCTGCACCGACACGACACCGACGTGCACCACCAGCTGGTCCGCGGGAAGCAGCTCGCCGTCCTTGCTGCCGCGCACCGTCAGACAGTGGGCGGCAGCCAGCACGAACCGCTCGTCGATGAGCGCACCCTCGCAGATCTTGGCCGGCGGATCGAGCCGGGAACCGGCCCAGTAGTAGATGAGCGTATGCCACGGCCACTCGCCCGGCTCGATCGGTACGTCCGGGTAGATCGTTTCGTTCTGCGCCTGGCGCACACCACAGAAACACTGGTGGGCGCTAGCCGGCGGAGGTGACGGCAGCAGTAGCGCCAGCAGCAGCAGCAGGAGGGATACCCTGGAAGCCAGTAAGCGGCGTGCGGATCCGTTGAGCGACATCTTCTGCCGAGCCGTGCCAACCAACGTCCGAACGCTATCGGTAGAGGTTTTATACTGGCCACTCGGGACACTTTGGACTCCGAAGCCCGGCCGTGTTCACGTTTCCTTGAGCTGGAATTGAGGATAATTCTATCCAATTTAGAACGATCATTGTCACCCGTCGCTCGGGATTGGAGCACCCCAAGGACGGTGGGTGTACTTGGCGGAGCTTGGTTTCGCTCACTTACCGCTTGGCGGCGGCATTAGAAGGCATTAGAACCCAGCGGATGGACCCCGCTGTTCGCCAAGGCTATCGGGAAGTGAAGTGGTGGACCGGCGTTTTTTTTGCAGGAATTTTACGATTGCGCAAGTGCGCACCCTGCTTTATCGAAACCGATTGGTCGGTTAGCTCGTGTGGTGAACAGAGTAGTGGAGTCTTCCTTTGGAGACCGGCAAGGCAGAGCTGTCACAAACTGTAAGGTAGAACTGTTGTCTAGAACGTGTTGTATCGCAAACCCTTTTCTCGGGTCTTCCGATAAGACGTTGCTTTTTAACCCACATTTCGAAGGTACGATCGTTGTTTTGTGCACATACACACACTTCCTTCGGGACACACGCAGAGAAATGCGTGACCTGATCTGTACGGTGATTACCAAACCGGCAAGGCACGTCCCACTGGATAACACCTTCCTGCAATGCTGGCCCCAAAATCGAGGGCACTCAAAAATTCTGTAGGCAACGAAGCGCGCTTGCAACTGAAAACGTCCTGCTAACGTGCCTTTTTTCACGTTATTTCTTTCGGACACAAAGTGATGGCACACGCGCGAAGATAGTTTTGCAATTTGCGGCTAAACCGTCAGTTGGATTGTCTACTGGAGAACCATTGTTTAGCGCTTTTTTTTGATCATATCTGGGTGGGCCAGCGCACTTCAAAATTTGACCGGTGAATGTGTGTGCACAGAGCGATCGAAGGACATCTCCAAGATTGCTGGAGCAAGCAAAAGGTCGATAGCGACCAGCGCACCATGGCCCAAAGGCGCCATTATTCATTCGGCTTGAACATTAGGAAATCCTTTTTCTGAGCGAAACCTTCAAAACCGTACACGGTAAGATACGAACAAAAACGGCATGGTTTTTTGTTTTTTGGTAACATCCTCCCCCGAAAGCACGTAAAAGCTTTTAGATCTGGGTCGTCGCAGGGTAACGGGGTACTGTCCGTCATTGGAGCGCACGTCGTCAGGTGTAGCTTTCAGCTGTGATGTTGATGATGAAATAATCAACCCCCTCTGTGTAGGGTAAGTTTTTGCAAAAGGGGAAGTGGTGCCCGGCTTCCCCCTTCCACCCCCCTGTTCCTCCCTTACAGACAGTTACCATTGCGACCGTTCTGCTCGGTAGGCGTCATGTCATCGCGTTTATCGCGTTTGCGTGTTGCACTTCGGAACGCTTTTTTGTCTGCTTTGCCTTGGTATACACGATCTTCTTTTTGTGTTGTGTGTTTTTTTTTTGGGGGGCGTCATGCGCACCGATAGTGGTGGGTGGAAAAGCAGCATGTCTGTCACATGGCCTTCCATTCTATCGATTATGGATGGAATGGATGGCGGGAAAAAAAAAACGAGAGCACTAGGAGTAGCACAACGAAAGCTAGGAAAGCAGCCGAAAGCTGTACGACTCGCATGTCCTTCGGTGACCCGGTCGGCGGTATCAAGTTTCGTGTTTGCATTTATAGTTCCGTAACACGAACGTTCGGAGGGGGCCAGCTTTCTCGTAGGGATGATATATGAACTGTCCCCGATTGCAGACGTATGATCGATCGGGGCTTTAGTATTATTCATTTCAGTCTCAAGCTCTGCCGCAAATGAATCGTGTTTCGAGTCGTTTCCTTTTTACTTCGCCCGGAATTTGTAAACCGGAAATTTGGACCAAACGAGCTGCCCGGAATAGTGCGAGGGGTTAACCAATTGCTCCGGTGCACCATTGTTTGTCAGAGGCCTGGCAAACTTTAGTCTAGCCTACGCAAAACGGAAAAAATGGGAGGCCCACTGAGTAAAGAGTGACACAAAAAAGGGAAAGCATTGGCAAACTATATTGAGCAGAGACTGAACGTCGATCACTTCCGATGGGTGCAATGGAAACATTATGCTGTGAGTAGGCTTTACATGACATCGTTCAATTTTCCCTTCTTGCACAAAGCTTCATCCTACCTCAATTGCTTTGGCTAAGAAGCTGGGCACGCTGGGCAACGAAAAAAACGGCGAATTGAGTAAGCAGCAAATCGCGTTTTGGCTGCGATTAAACGCGTGCCGGTAGCGTACCACCCTTAGGGTAGGGTAGGATTAACCAAGATGCTTAAACAACCAGCATTTGTGCCTGTCAACTGAGCGCGCGTTGTTAAGCATGGGAGTGGAAGGTTGCTGAGATTGGGACACTACTTACCGCTTCTGGGCGTGTGTCTTAGCAAGACGTTGCTGGTTAGGCAAGACGATGTCATCAGGCAAGACAGAGAAAGAAAGAATGAGAGAAAGAGAGTGAGAGAGAGGGGATCGGGCGTCGTGCAGCTCTTGTACCTATTTTGCTCGTTACAGAGAAGGCATAGTTTTACCTTCCACCATTAAATGTGTCGGCGCTGCTGCAACAACCTTTATTTTGGGTAAGTCGGACTGGTAGGTGTAATTTGCTTCACAAAAAACGAAGGAAGTGATTGACAAAGAAAGAATCAAACTCCACACTGAATAGGTAGCTGGAATGTTGGAATGTTAGAAATCAATTACATGCTAAATCAGTAACTGTGACGACAAACTGTAACAAAAATAGTCGTTTAAAAATGCTTTGATAGTTAACATGTGTCTATATTAACCTTAAAACACATGTATCTTAGAAATAAAAGACCAACAAGGGTTGAAATTTGTAGCGAAAACTTTACTTTCTTTCATTGGAGCTTATAAAACTTTATTAGGCTAAGAATAAGAAAGTTTGATCATGTTCTGCGGCGTCCTTTTATTTCTTTTTTTTTATTTCCTTACTTCGAGTTGTGCAAAGTACAACTAAGTAACACCGACTCTTTTGGCCTTACAAAGTTTCCACCAATTTCATACATCAGAAAATGTGCAAAAACATACCTTCAATGCAATATGAAAGCTTTCACGATCGCGATCGCTTCCGCCTTTCCCCGGCTAATGTGTGACAGAAGCGTGTTCTTCATCCCTCAATCAACCGTGCACAGTGTATCGTGTCGATTTTTGTGATTAGTATCACCGACAACGTTTTTTTTTGTGAGTTTCAGCACATGAAATTTCCTTGTTTCTTTTCACACCTGCACATTTTCACCGACTCATGTTTGCAGCATGGTCATTTGTCAGCGCTAATGGGACGCTGCAGTTTTAGGAAACAGGACAACGGTGCTTTCTGTGTACGAACTTGACGAAGAAGAAACGCCATTGTGCTGCGGAGTGGCGTTATGCTGCGCCGTACGTAATGATGCTGACAAAAAAGGGGTTTAGCCCTACACACAGAGGTAGAGAGTCGGAAATTACATTGGGTTGCATCATTCGAATTCAGTTAAGCCTTGAACAACGTGTGAACATGCTGGGAAGTAGGCGTTTAATATGACAAACGATGGGCTGTTAGTGGATAGTTTTTGCAGTTGCTGGAGATCTTGAGAAATGAAGACAAATTGTTATGTTAGGAAACCCGCCAAGTTTTTGTGATAGTTCGAGTTAAACTTATAACTTTTTCTGCTAATCAATGCATCCACTCATCGTATATTACTGCTTATAATTAACATTTGACCATTCGCTGCTATATATCATCGTAAAAGCACAACCTATTACTTCCTCCTTTCTCTGTTGCATTGGAAGTGCATCGCGTTGACCAAGAACTTCGCAGAAAAGTGTTTGCAAAAGTGCCCTCCAAGTGCATCGTTGCAGTGACCTATTTCACGGTAGGGGAAATGGATAAAGAAAGAGAGAGAGAGAGAGCTTCAAGCTAGCTTCAAGAAGTCGTACCATCACATCCACATCGCTAAACGGTCGCACCAATGTCAAGCTGCGGTCTAGTTGTAATCGTTCAGCATGGATTGCGCCTAACCGTGAGTTGCAGACGAGCCGAACCGTTCTGCCAGTTTTTACCGCAAAGCGTTTTACGTGTGTACCTTGAGGACCCGTTCGTTCATCCGGAGCTGAAGCGGTTGGAATTTCCGGACTGTTTGCTTTTGTGCGGTTGCGGTGCCGAACGTCTTTGAACGACTGGACTAGGCAACTTAAATGTTTGTGAAGCACAGAATATCTTAAAGATATATTGTCATCTTTCTTAAAGGTTAATGATCTATGCCTTCCATTTGCAGTTGGTACATAATTCTCTGAGCAGGAAATAATTGATTTAAAATATTGCCCAGATTCACAAGCGTCAATAGTTGAAGTTTTCCTCTCACGCACATAAAAATTCCTTAGCGTCATAGACCCAGAAGCTCACGGAGCCGGTTTGCCGGGGCAAGAACTTGTTGCAGAAAAATTGATCTACTTTTTTCCCGCCTGTGGGCACCGCTGTTCCCGGGACACGGTTCGCCTCGAACACGGCAAAAGTCATACCGCCAGTACGCGACCATTTCCACGCGAGAGTGGAGCGAAAAATCAGGTCACCTCAGCCCCAGTGGGACACCAGCTGGACATCCCGTTTCCCGTTGCATTTTTCCAAACGCTCCACCGTTTACACCGATCGATGCAGAAGAATTGGTCGTCTCAGTTGCAGTCGCCTAGTTCCTTCAGGCAGGCTGGCTGAAGTCGTTGCGCGTGCTTGTTTCATAATCGCAGCACAACATCGCCAAGGCACGGGGAATGGCACGTCGCCTTCTGTGTGTGTATATCATAATAATTCCATCGATACACTAGCAGCAGGTGCGAGTGTCGCAAACCGTAGCTGCAGCGGGCGGTTATGCACCCCCGCGCCGTTCGCATCTAGTTCCTTTCCCTCCGACTGTGTGGGCTTTTGCATGTTTTTCCCAGAGCTTGTGCCAGAAGGAATGTTTTGGGAGAAACACGCAGGCGTGCAGAGTGTGACTATCTTGCCTTTGCTTTGTCACGCCAAAGGGCTGCCTGCACAGGTTTCGGAAGTGGTGTTAGGGTGGTTCGGTGTAGAAGGTGGTGGTATTGCTTGCGAATGTTTCTACTCCTTGCTGTTCTGGGATGTTGGGAAACTTGGGCTGTGGATGTCGAAGCGGCAAAACAAAGCCGACGTTCGACAAGAATTCTCACCCAATGGGTGGATAAAAGTAGGTAGTGTTTAACTGCCAAAAGCTCGCATCGAAGGATTAACGATCGCTACTCGGCGGTTGGTAGTGGATCGCTTACGGTGTCCGCATTCTCGAGGTTGTAAACTAAACAATAAGCGAAAGAATGGTTCCGTGACGGAATTTGAATCTATCTTGGCTTGTGAAACGAAAAAACTGTGTGCGAGGGGTGTGTGTTGATTTATGTGACTTTTAATTAAATTCTTACGCCTGTGTTTGTTCTAGCGGTGTTTAGTGTTTTACAAGCATAAAATACTGGAATTCGAATAGAAATAAGAAAATAAAGCATCCTGGTCATAAAGCTACTAGCAGCTTTTGAATGTTTCATCACCGTCCAAAGCACACAGTGCCACGGTTTCCTGCAGAATCGTTCTGTAACTCAAAGCCACAAAATTTGTAAGGCAGATTGGACACGTCTTTTTATGTGTTATCGTAAATCACAGTGTAATTATTATTCGCGATCGCATAAGTGAGCACCCGGTGTGGTCGGTTAGCCTGGCCTGCTTGCCGCAGGTCGTAGGTGTTGACTTACCAACCGGCTTAGTGTTCTCACGGCGGGCTAAGCTCTACCCAGTGGCGGTAGCTTAATGAATTAATCATTTTTTTGACAGATGGCCCAAAACAGAACCTGGGAAAACAGCGCTGCGGACTGATTGTGTTGCGAGCCGCACACCGTCAGATCTTCGGTATAATCGAATGCGATTGCATGCGTCTGTAGGGCGATTTTGGGGCTTGGCAGCATCGCTCGCTGGACGTTACATTCCAGTAGCACGGGAAGCAGGTTAGGGTGTCGAATATTGAGACCCTGTGAGCTGGGTCAGCCCACTGTCGTTTATCATTCGTCATCATCGCCCGCAGCGGGTTCACGTCTTTGTGGAACCATCAGAAATGGCTTGAGCATCACAACAACCATACCCTTGCGTCAGATGGGTGGGGAGGAGGTTGGTGCACTTCAACAAATTATCTCACTGATAAGAATGATTGGACACAGAGTGGGCGTCAGAGAAGGGAGTTGGAAGCAAACTCAGCGCGGCTGATTAGACCAGGAGATGGAGGGGAGGGGACCTCTCCGAAGGTCCAATTGAGCGCCGGCATCAGTATCGGTGCGCGCATCTATAGGGAGAGGACGTGTGCGTGAGTGAGGGACGGATCGTACTAGACGTGATAAGAAGTGGAGGCGCTGAAGCGTGAGTAACATCGAAAGTCCGGGAAGATTAGGGAACCTTTTGTGAGCTGTGATGTGGCTACGTAGCTGCAGTTGTTGACATAGCCCTTATCCCGTGCACAGGTCGTTTGACCGTCGACGCTGTGCGCTGTGATTGTGTCCAGTGTGGGCTGAAAATTCGTGCAAATCGTTCTAAAGCCAACGGCAAGGGACTACCACCTTGAGAGATTAAGGTTTTAGTCGGTCAATGTTAAGCGGAGTGACCGTATGGAAGGTTTTGTGAGAAGTTCTCGGCAAGAACCTTCAACGATGTGTCCAGTAAAAAAGTGAAGGCTGCTGCTGATGACTTTTTTATATATGTTAATGACCATGGAAACCGTGTTGAACGCTGATAGCGCACTGTGAGTTCTTACCGGTATAGTGAGTTGTAGATTCATTGCAGTGCTGAAGATATCTAACCTGGGTGGAAAGGAATGCATGGAAAAAAGACACCCAATCGCGGTTGCACGCTAAAGATTGTGCCTGTTGAATAATGTAATCCCAGACCAACGATTTCCTCGGAAAACGAACGAGCCTAGATCGTGCAGAGATGCCTGCGGTTATTGCAATGCAAATCATTTCACTTGGAACAACCACTACCCGGGGAGGGGGTCTTCGTGGTCCAATTAGCTCGATCGCTTCATTAAATCGATGTGACTGCATATGATTAGTGGCCACCAAAACTCCGAAACGCCATCCGCCACAGCTAATGGGTTCAAGAATTTCTTCCGCCATTCACCGAAAACTGCTGGAAAAACAGTGCTGCTAAACATTAAGAGTCTACGTACCAGCCCAGACCGACACTTTGCTGGGCTGGTTCAACGAACCGCGGCCACATCGAAAAAAAAAACCCGAGCAACGAGAACCGCGACCACATCACATAACCAGAGTGTCGCACTCGCGTACTACTAGCAATTCCTCCTTCCCCGCTCTTCTAAGCCTAACCGATGGAGTAGTTTAGTAGCTTAGTGGCCGCACCGGTGAGTGGTGCCCGCGCGTGCGCATGGGTCGGTTTCCTGTTTATTTTCCACGCCCGACAAAGCACACGCGCGTACACTTTTCCTTCGATCTTTTCCATTGATTCATGAGTGGCGGCTAGCGTGATCGGACAGAACTTCCCCTCCCGGGGCCGTAAACACAAACCTCCACCGTATGTTTGTGTTATGGGAGGTCTCAAGAAATCGACTGGCTGCGGGTTTGCTTTGCTGGAGCCAGTGAGCGTGAGGTTGGAAGATAGTGAAGGAACGGCACCGGTTTCACAGCTGCTGCAACCGTTGAAATCAAAGCGTCTTGTGTAGTGCTACCGCCTCTACACGCCAGCGACCTACTCGAGGCTGCATTTAAGGTGTGTACGGTGGTCACACCAGTGTTTACGGTGTCCGGGGAAACTCCAACGGCTCAGAATAGCGTGCAGCGGACGGTGTTGTGGGGATGAAGCAATTCGGATCGCTACCGCGTTGATTCAATTGAAAATGCAATCCGAGCCGCAGAGGTAGGCAGACCCTACAGGCTCACCACGTGCGTTCTCCCAGTCAGTCCGCGCGGCTAACGGAATCGAAGTGTGTGCAGTGTGAGTGAAAGTCTACAGGTCTGGCTGCAGTGCACGCCTTTTCGTACGAGTTTCGCACAGGTCCAGACAGACGGAGGCAATAAAGGGTTCGTTGGTCGTGTTTGGGGTTGGAAAGTTCTAACATATCGGTAAACGGATCGGTTGGAAAGTGTGCATGTAGTGGGTAGCAGTGTTGTGATGTTGAATGTGGGTTAATTAAGCTGAACTGTGGCGCCGTTACGCTAGGCGAGAGAGAGAGAGAGAGAAAAGCGTTCCGTTAAGGTGTTGTTTTCCTTTTTTACAGCAGAAAACAACAAACAGCTAATCTTACGGTGTCGGATTATCCTAACAAGCAGTACCAGAAGCTTCGATTTGCATGTCCGAATGCGTGATGACACGCTCGTGCAGATCTGTGGCAAGTGTGCGAGATACAATCACGAACACCGGCGATGTTCACTGCGCCTTGTTCACCTACAGCAGTGGCCAACAAACAAACTGATCGCGTGGGAAACATCTCTTCCCCGAGCGTGGAGCTTGCTTTCGGCGACGAAGGGAGTAAAACTTAATGCTCTCTTTCTCCGATGTTATCGTTGCACACCGTATTTAGATCAGATTTTTGTAGATCAGCTTCGCCCCGCATTGCATCAGCAAAGCTGTTATTGTTTGAAGGCAAATAAACGACCAGTTACTTAATAGGGAGGAACAGCTGAAAGCTGTGCGTACTAATGGTAATAATGATGGACGTAAATAACAACGAAAGTCGATAGAAATTGTCATGCGTGGGGAATTCACTGCTGGGAACGTTTTCGTGTTGCAATTGCTCCAAACCAAACTCCTCATGAAACGACTCCCACCTGTATGGAACTGTTGATGCTGGTTAAAGATAACGAACAAGTGCTTCAACATGGTAGCAAAAGATGTAAAACACTTGACGTACAAAATGGCTCGGTGTCTGTTCGGAGCATCTCTTGGCATTATCTAATCTCACGCCGCCACAGGGCTGCAATCAGCGCGCGTCCTCCATTACGCTCGTTACCTAATTTTGCCTAATCAAAATTGATCCTCTCCTTACGGACGTGACACCCTTTGGTAGACATTGGTCCCACGCAAGACCGGCAGATAGATCTTGATGCCGGTTGGTATAAACTTGTTAACTTCCTAATTTCAAATAATGTCCACCACTGTAGCAGATTGCAAACGATCGGATCGTGTAATGGGGAACTATTTTTAGAGTGGCCACGGGATGTCCGGTTCATGAAGCGGGTGTCTCGCATAGTACTGCAATTCCGCACTAATGATGTACTGAAACGCGCAAACGGCGTTCGGGAAACATCTGGTTCTGCAAGGTCGTTTTGATCCGACCGTTAGAAGTCAGCAGCACTGTTCGAGGCTAAGTGTGTTGGGTTAAAAGTGAGTGTGTCCTACAGAGGTTGGTAGAGTGTCCGTTTCCGATTCGACAAGAGACACCGGGACCGGATTGCACTGGTGTATGACAGGACTGTCAATCTTAATAACACTTATCCCCGTTATGCATCTTGTTTTAAGACACTCTTGCCGGTTTAGAAAACACAGCCTTTGTAGTTGCAGCCTGCAAGAAAGAGGTACATCCCATGCTGGAGCTAGCAAAACAGACCCTGAAAGCAAAACGAAACGTAGAAAAAGATTCCCCACTAGAAACTGGTTCTTTGCATAAATTTTAGTCGACCATTCGCCACCGCTCATCGTGAACTTAATCCTCATCTTGCTGTGTACGACACGTTCCGCAATATCCGTTCGATTTGGCTAAGGTCAGGTTATGAATTAAACGAATGCGTTGTGCAATAAATTAACCGTGTGTGCTAATGGAAATTTTGGTTGAGCATCAATAAACATTGGACACTAATTGGATGTACCATTTCCGCGTCAGAAGGACGTTATGGCGTGGCGGTGTTAGAATTAAATAACGATAGTTGTGTATGAATTTAGACTATTAGTTTTTTGGTGTTGACGCCTAATGGCTTTTATTATTTCTTTTGTTGCAGGTAAGAAGATCAGTCTAAAAGCACCGAATAGAAATAACTAAAAACATACACGTCGATAGGATAGCCTCGATCACCGATCGATCCGCACAGTTGGCACAGGTAAATGATGCAAAACTAATCCACAACCAATGCACAATCCAATCCAATTATGAGCACAATCGGTGTTTTCGAGTGTGCGCAAAAGTGTCGCATAAAATGCGCCGATCGTTACGGATGATCGCGCCGCGTCAGCACGTTACGCGCATTTTAGCATGTCATTTGACGCTTCGCTGACCGAGCAACGTGAGTGGCTGCCGGTAGGCAGAAACAATTTGGCTAAAAGTTAAAATGTTTGTGTGATAAAAGAGCTCGGAAAGACCATCTGATACAAGCACGCGCCCGGAAGCTTTCAATCCGATCCAATCAAGCCCGGGTAATGATCGGATCGGTTGCATGCAGCAGTAATTAAGCGACATATGTGAGGCGATGGCATTCCGAACCATCCAGATCCGCAGTTAGGCGGTAGATTGGGACGAGTTTTTGCAGCCAAACACGCTGGTAAAGATGGTGCCAATGATGAGCTACACCGTCCGCTATATTTGTCCAACGGCCGGTTTACAGCCGTAATGGAGACGACGCACATCGGTGTGCGGTGATTCATCGGAATGCGACCATTCGCAATGTCATCGATTGTGTCCAACGTTACGCGCCATCGTCCACCGCCGAGGTTGATCTATTTTGGACTCGATTGACACTGTTGTTCGCTTACCTTCGACTGGCTTGGACGACTATAGCCTTTTATTCTGATCGTTGAATAATAGGACAAACGGGTGCGTTTGCGATCAATCATTCGGCAAAGGTTAGTGTCATTATCGTACACTGCCACTGCGCGACACGGTTGACAAATGGGTTTAAAGTAAAGAAGTAAGCGTGTTAAATATTGTTGCTTTGCCGTTTGCAGTTCGGCACGAGCCGGTAAATCACCGTCGAGTGTGAAGGCATAAAAGAAAAGCGTCTTAATTACTGCAGCACACTTATGTGGTGATGGTTCTCGTTACTAGTCGCCCCCTTCACTAACCGCTTTCTTCCTCACTGTGTGTTCCACATCACTCACGTCACTCGACTCGGCTAGCAAAGGAAAAGTCATAGACACACGCGCACACACACACACACACAGCGCAGAGTGTGCCATCGTAAAGAAATGATATTCCGTGCTCCGTTTGTGCGCTGACCTCAAAAATAAGCGGTTTGAAAAATTGACCCACAGACCTCCAAATGGAAGCGGAGCGTCAGTGTATGCGGCGGCCAAATCGATTTCGGGCCGGTGGTTTGGTGCCGGTACTAAGTGTGCCCTACCCGGATGGCCGGATGGATGCAGTCGTCCCCGCCCCGGCAGAAGTACTGCGGGCGCTAGGCGCATAATCTTTACTAAACACCCATTTATGCCGTCCCTCTGGCGTGGGCCCTTTCACCTGGCTCATCACCGGCGCATCGTTCACGGTACCTTAACCTCCTTAGACACGGCCATTTCGTCTCGTTAACGGCGCCGCCGATGGAAACAAACCATTTGGGTGTATTTTAAATTCAAGTCACTAGCCAGCAAAAGATCAGTCCGGTGAGGGGGGGGTGAAACAATTGCGCTAATGAGCTACGCTCGCAAGACGCGACGTCTAGTGCTGCTTGTTTTGCGTTGCGCACAAGCTCGTCAGCTGACTACCAACCACGTGACGGCTGCAAGCTGCAGCGGATGCGCTCCCATCTGTGCGTACAAAGTGGAGTCGGTTCGAAGGTCAGCGGTTGTTTTTTTTATAGAAAAGCGGTGTAAAGCGGTTCAAACACCTTCACCCCTTCTCCAAGACCCCCACTCCCGCCTCCCTCCCAACAACCTTTACGCAATTGCATTCCACAGCGCCCCCCGCCTCTCTTTCATCTTGCTTTCGGCTTCTAATCAGGGTCAGTGGTTGTAATTGTGCGTGCAATTGCCTGCATGCGTTCCATTACGCTGCGCTTGCGGTACCGAATGCGTGTGTGGTGCGTTCCGATACACTGCAATACACTGCTGCCGCCTTGGGAAGTGTGGCGGAGTTGGTCGCTTGCCGTGTTGGGTTGCGTCTGCTAAATGTCGGTGCTAATTACTGGGCATGCTTAGACGCGCGACCTAGTGTACGGTAAAAGATCGGATTCGTTAATTTTAATGATGGTTCTGATCTTTGCTCTGATGTAGCCCTCTTTTATTCGATAGAATCAGATTAAATCTAAAGAGGAGTAGAATCCGGCGTAGGCTTATACAGTAAATTTAATGAGCGGTGAATAGCAGATAAATCCCTTATACTCAGAACGCATTGAAGTGTGCTTTGAAGAAGATAATACATTTGGAGTTAACAGTTCTTCTTGAGTTCGCAACGACATCGTTGATCATGTCCACCATTTGTTACCCGTTGATAACTACGTGCGTAGTTGAATAGTCAACAATTCGTTCAGTTGAAATGGTCTGAAAGAGATATCCACCCCGGTCTTGTCTTGTGAAGACCATCGTGGGACTTGCCGCCACCACCGGACTGCCTCCAGAGTTCAAATAAAAGAGCTAACAACCATGCAGAATCATCGGTTTAAACGTATTCTATTCATAATTCTATTTCTGCTCCCTTGCTCAACCTTCCAACGCCTTTGAATTATCGCGTTACGTATAAAAGAATGCTTTTTGATTGATTATTAATTCACACGACACCGGTTCGGATCGGTGCAACCTAGTCCCACCGGACCTGTGTTTGCCTCGACAGGCACAGACCGTTGAGATAGTCTAAGCAAGCTCGAGCCGTGTTCTTATTTGCATGTGCACTGGACACGTTTTGTGTGCGCTCATAGCCCAAGCACAATCTTGTCTACACGGTATGTATATCTTTTTGCTTGTGTGTGCATCTCCGTCTCAAAAAGCTTATTGAAAATGTATTCATCACCAATAGTTCACACGTGCTCAATGCAAACAACACCAGACGCGTTGCCTATCGGAATGAGTTAAGCGTAGAAGGCGGATAAACTGGTGCCTATCTGACTGGTTGTTAATGGAAATGGTGAGAGAGATGTACAATTTGTTGTTCTATAGTTATTTCTACCAGCTCAGTATGTGAGAAGTTTTTTTTTGTTGCACAGAATCGTACAATTTTGTAGATGCATAAAACTGAAATCAAACGCAAATTCTCCAATGTTGACGTTTGGCTGAAGGTCATCCCCATGACGACTAGAAATCAAGCGGCGGAAAGCGGCACTCCGAATGTTAAGGTACGGTATATTGACAAAACAACCGGTCACCGATGCTCTGGCGCCTCACCTTGACGCTGTTCAAAGTCTTGCTGGCGACACTTTAACGATTCTTTTGGAACTAATTTACTGCTTGCTGGGAGTATTGTCAACTTTTGAATTCTTCCAAGTAAGCAGCAAATTCCAAGTCAACACAATGTAGCGTCACTCAGAAAACGTGTCCAAATGGTCGTTACCATGACGCTTTCGTTTGCGCTAAACACCCAGGACGTGCTATCGATTCACGTGACTGCCCCGGCGACTGTTTCTTTCTCTTGCGAGCGTTTAGGTAAGCTTTCGTGTGCGAACGTGTGTCCCGCAACGTGTTGTGTCCGCGATGTGGTGCATTATTAATAATTGGGCTACTTTCACTCGCTACGCTGGCAGCAGCGCCACTCGGTTTGTTAGTGAGTGTGGTCAATGAATTCATCGTGGCGACACATGGGCCCGCCTGCCCGCCGGCCACCATATGTGGAGCATAAACCATTTCGTTGCCTAGCGTAGTATATGGAATGGAAGGTATGCCGTGTGGCGCCCAACCACTGACTAATGGAAAACTAGTACCATCTGCTGTTTGGTTAGGGGTTCATCCGCTGCATCCAAGGTGGCTTTGATTCGTCATCCCTTTTTCGGATCCTTTGCGTCTCGTTTGTCTAGCGATCCACTAGCTGTCAATGTCAATACCGCAACGTGTTCGGCGTGGTTCGTTGACGTTTGCGCGTTCATTGACGCGTGGTGCGTCGAGTCATTTCGGTACTGGTGGTGGTTCGGCCTCCGGGCGCACCGGATGAAGAAACACGTCGAGCAGGCTTCTCTGCTAATGACCCGGTCGATGTAATCAGCTGGTGCTGCTGTGCCCTTCTACCGCACAGAGTGCACCGTGACCATTTAGCGGGATGAAACCACAAAAACAAAAATCTCGTTTTTCAACCAATTTTTAATTTTTACATTATATTTTAGCTTCATACTAATATTTTTAAATTGTTTTGATCTGTAGAAATAACGCGTCTAAGCATAAAATCGCTTTTAATGAACAAGAACCATTTCCAAGAGTAACGAAATATTCATTGAGCTGTTCAGTAAAAACGAATGTATTTTAAACTACTTATTTGTTATTTAGAAAATTGAACAACAAGTTTATTAAGAAAAAAACAAAGCCAAAACAAAGTCTTAGAAAATCCCAAGGCAATTTGTTGTAATCTTTGAAATGTGCTTCTTTGTCTATATATTTAATTATAACAGCTATTCAAGTGTTCTTCATACAAGAAATTACATAAAACTATGAAAGAGTGTTTTATTTTAGTAGATAAAACTAGTTTACAACATATCATATTGATAGCCTTCCTTGCAGTTTTATTCCGGCAAATGTTCCAAGCTGCCCACCGTGCAAGGGCCGTCGTCTGAACTTGCTTATCTTTCTTATGCCGCCTTCTTGTCGTTGTGTTTGCGAGTGTTTTAGTTTTTTTTTTTGCACAACCACCTGCCCCGATCGGTACATCGGTTCGATGCAAAGTGGTTCCGGATCGGTGGAATGAGCAAATGAAAAACAAAAAAAAACACACACACACACACACACACCACCCTTCTACACGTCCGTTATCCGTTTGGTGACATTGAAAGTTGCTGCTCGTTCAAACTCAACAATCGCCGCATAGATATCGAGCGCGTTCGCTGTGCATTTGCATCCACCGTGGCTCGGTTTATGTGTGGTGGGTTGCTATTCGGGACGCGTACCGGTATCCCGTTCGAAAGTTCAAGGGTAACTATTTTGATCGCCCCTCCCGGTTCCACTGCTTTGTGTGTGTGTGTGTGCGTGTCGGAAATGAAGGCGAAATTCTTATTTATGCCACTGCCCCTCGCTGCTGTAGTTAAAAGGGAAGGTGAAGGGCTGCAACTGAGCTGAACGGCTGCAAAAAGCTCGCTGCGGGTGGTACACAATGGCAGCACATCATCATGTGCGAGGGAAAGTTTTGCACGCAATGCGTGCGGGAATGGGGTTGGAAGAACATAATAAATCGATAGGTATTCTAATCAATAATATTGGTGAACCTAAATTGGGCAATTTTAAACGCGTTCTGAACGTTATTTTTTGCAAATGATAGAAGATTTTAAAACTGGGTGTAAAATATAGAAAACTGAGTTTAAAACAATACACATCATCAGTTTAATGAATCATTCCTCAACCATACCTCGGCTCGGCTTCCTGTCCCGTCAGCCGAAAGGAATGTAAGGCGCTGTTAAAAAAACGTTGGACTCTGTAACGGCAACGCTACTACGCCGTAGTATTGAAACCGTGGGAGCGCTCGTCCATAGGAAGCAAGAAAAACCCGTCTACAAATTTCAGTCAAACGTGTCGTTGATTGAATTGTGTTGTGAGACGTTGGTGTTTTTTTTGTTGATCATTTAAATTCTTTACTCATTGTGTTGCGTTCTTTGTGTCGGACCAGCTCGGCCCAAACAAAGCTTATTCGGTCGGATAAAGCTGCCTGGAACGGATTGCGGGCTGCAATAAAAATATAAGAAAATGATAAAAAGTGTGTCACCGTTGCACCGTTGGACCACGAGAGAGCATGCAGCAGCGCACCCGTTCTGTATGCGTTCATTTATCCTCTAATCGCTACCGTTCCGAGACACCTCCGAAAGTCGGACCAGTTATTATTAACGGCTGGCGGTACCGGTGTGCTCTAGTGCTTTGTGCCGCACGGCTAGGATTGTAGCTGGCACACCTAATATAAAAATATGAAACTCTAACACGAACAGCTAAAGCGACACCCGTGGACGGTGTTGGATGCATTCTGCCAGCAACGGAGGGGATGTTATTTCAGTCCGTTACGTCGACTGTCATAAATATGCTATTAGTTGCAGGGCGGTGTTATTTGATCCAGATGGTAAATTTCCCTACCCACCCTTCGGGCCGATAGTTTCGGTGAAGGGTTTGATTTCGGTTATGGAAACAGTTATAGACGTGGTAATATAAAATAATGACGCGGCGAGAGAAGGGCGCAAGGTTTGGAGTAGGTATGCGAAACAGAATTTTAGATCAAATAACGTTAATCGAATAAAATAAAGGTAAACAATAAATAAGGTGGCTATTTTTCATTACTTACAAGAGAGTAAATTGATTTTCAAACTTATTTGATACAGATCATTCTTTATTATTTGGTTTCATCCATTACAAACCTTTTCGATCACACTTCAGCGCACACACACGGCTCTTCAAAAGCCTTTGGAGGTCTCGAAAAATCACTCACTTTCCACACCTCAATGCCGAATTTGGCGTTTCGGCAAAATTTTAAATTAAAATTTTCACTTTTGTTTTCCTCCCATTTGTTGCAGCTAGTTTCTTGGGTCATTTTACTACGATCGTGAAAGACAAACACGCTGTATTCGGAAACTCCATTAGCGAGACGAGGCGATGAGAAGCGATCAAACATTTAATGTGCAACATAAAACACTGGGTGGGAAACCGTCACGTTGCGGTCGTAGTGGTCGCAGATCGATGGCCATCGATATAGGGACATCACGCAGGCAAGCAGGCGGCCGAAGCCGACAATTAACGGCAAGGTGAAAATCGGTCGGATAGCAAATCAATCGGATCGGTGTCCGACCCGCCCCACCCGCTGGTGTGTGCAACCGTGGCAACAGGTGTCCCACCAGGGTGGGGAGCTGCACAAACGCCATGGAGAAAGCATAGCTTTTCCTTCAGATCAGATGCGCCCGCGTGAAATCGCAAGTGTGTTGTATGTTTTGGCAAATGGATTTATAATTAGTTGGCAACGATCGCAATAAGAGGTGGTTGTGGTTGATATAATAACGATCGCGGATGATTGATTTTATTCCTCCCTCCTATACGAGGACGCATGAGAGTGTGAATATAAAACTTCCCCTTTTGATATTGTAGGACGACAAGTAAGATTTCAACGATCGAGCAAGACACAAGCCGATTTAATGATCAGCCTCACTCCTGCAGTTTGCCATGCTTTTCCCCAGGTGTAATAAATTAAAGCGAATCGTTGCGAGTTAGTATGGAGCAGTTTAAGCCGCGTGCACTAAGTATGGGTTGTATTGGGTGAGATTTTCCCCGCACGCGACGTCCGTAAAGCACACGCCATTTGTCATCTTCGTACCGGCATTTCCCGGGTGGCATCGAGCAGCAGCAGCAGCAGCAGCAGCAGAGCCCTAGACTAATGATGACGAGTGCGTGCGTTTCTTCGTTTCCTTTCCGGTTCAAGCGGCTTACACCTTTAGGCGGTTGGGTGTGTGGTTAATGTGTGCTCTATTACTTGCGGCTTGCTCTATTACGGCCGAGGTGGTGGGTTAATGAAGATATGTGGTCCCGAAGGAAAAGAAACCAAAATCTACTTACCGAGCGGGATTGGACTTGCCTAGATAGACAGAAGCGGGCCATTTCCCTGATGAATGAGAGGTTCTGGTTTTCACATTCATCAGCTGATGATCTTGTTCGTTACAAAAGCACCGAATCATTGTGTAGCGCAATTGCAGCTCTTGTGGTGTTTTTTTCTCTACCTTTTCCAACTTGTTTGTGCGCTGGTTTTTTGTTTTCCATAGTGCTGGATATGGGTGGATATGAGGCAACCATAATAGAACACGGCACGTATGACACGCTTCAGTGCATTTTCGCGCGAATACAGTCCAATAACAAAAAAACGGTGTCAAATAAAAACATTTTCATCAGATGGAAAATTGGAAAGCGCGATAGTTTGCAGAATGACAAAATCAACACCCATAAACGGGTGTGCGAAATAGGGGCTGAGGCAAGCGCGGCAAAATTCCGTTTTTTTTTAGACTGACAAAAATTGTAATGACATGCCCTTCCATCTGTCACCGTGCGAGAGTGTTGGACCTTAATTTTCCGCCACACGGTAAACAGTGACGAGATTTTCGTTTGCCAATTCGTGGGAGTATGTGTGTGTGTATGTGACGGGTTCGTTCCATTTTCATGCATTCTCTCTCCCTCTCTCTCTCTCTCTCTCTCTCTCTCTCTCTCGCTTTCGGTTTCCCTCACATACGCGTATGTGCTGTGTATGGTACCAATTACCCGCAGCCATCATTTGTCACCGTTGCCAGAGTAGGCCACGGTAAAGAGCGGAACGAACTGTGATCAAGATCAAGCGTTTGAAACGATGCCGACGACTACGACGACGATGATGATGATGTTACTGGTATGAAGTTGTTGTCCCCAAAATTGATTTAACTTCATCCGGAAGCTTTTAGCCTGGCCGGAACTGGAGCGCGCAAGGAACGGTCTGGAAGTCGCTATAGACCATGGGGACAGCCTAACCCGTCCAGGCACACAGCACGTACGACCGCTGTCAGGGTCGCTATCGGTTGCAAAAGAGCACTTTTGTCCATAAGGTCTACGCGCTACGACGGTTCAATGAATGAAGTAGTACGCAGCGGTCGAACGTGTGTCACCGTCGGATGTCCGTGAGCGTGCTTACAACATCCGGATACAAGGGGGGGCAAAAAGTAAACCCTCCTCCTTGGACGCACCTAAACAAGTAGTGCAGTCTCGTAACCGGTTAGGGAAACATTGACCGCCCTAGCGTTCGTTAGCTAAAGTCATCAATCGATCACTGCAAGACGCGCGCGCTGTTTAACGCAAGCGTTGCATCGAAAGTCCGGGAAAGTGTAATGCGAAGCAAAACACATTCGATCCCAGGGTGGCATTTAAGACGTCCTGCTAATGGCGGCTTGCGATGTGTTTCTGCAGTGTGGGGAGTGCTGGGATCGTCAACCGAAACCGCCTGCGAAGCGGCATCGACACGGTGAAGACGAGACAGATGCTGTCGATCAATATGATGGGAAGACATGGAAAGACATGGTGCAATAATGATGGTCGATGGCGATGGTTTTACTTTCGCACGGATGTAAGTAAATGTTACGCGATATTGGATGGATCAGAGGGAAGGTAGGGTGGGAGGTGCGGGGGTGTTAGGCTTGTAGATGATGCCGTCGTTGCGGTCTTCGTCATGGGAGATGAAAATTGACATAAGAGAAAATGGATTGGTTTGGAGCTGGGGGTGAACGTCATTGCAGCCGGCTATTTGGACAGAGGAGACGTTTATATGTTGCAGCTTGAAAGCGATCGATGCTGTGTAACAGAGGCTTTTCTTCCTTCAAACAACAAAACAAACAGAAACTAACATGTATCTCACACAACGCGTTACTCACAGTGTTACATGGAGACTAATGGTACTAATGGTTGTCTTTCCCCTCTCCTTTACAGCTTTGAATTCTTCGCAATACTTTTCGGAAAGTGCGCCCCAAGAACGTGAACAATCCTGCCTGGCCGTCAACGAGGACAGTGGAAGAATGACCAGCACCTCACCGAGTGCTACTGCATCACACCGTAGAGTAGTGTTACTGTGAGTGAAAGTGGATTAGTGTTAGCTGTGCTGTTCGGCATCCTTAACCGACACGGTAAACCGAACGCTAAAAACGCAAGAAAGTAGATGTTAGAACTAAAGCCAAATCGGCAAGCGTCCAGCATGGCACGGCTTGTGACATTGGTGACACTGATCGGATG
>KB670803.1:0-106776 GCA_000349105.1 Anopheles epiroticus
TACAGCGAAATAAGGAAAGAAAAATCTAACTTACGGGGAAATAAATTACCAACACAGAGCATAAGACCGGTGAGCGTAGCATACCTTTACATACATAGACAGCACAGCACACTCGCACGCTCGAGGACACGAAAGATCAGCAGAATTTTAACCCCCCCCCCGGCCCCTCCCTCGAGACGTGTCAATCGGTGTTTCCTCGATTGGTGTTGACCGCTGCCGCTGGTATGTTACATTCGAGCACGCATTTTGATCACTTTGGACGAACGATTAACAAAGAGCATAAGAGCAAATCAACGAACGAAATGAAGGAGTTAAAGGAGCGGGATTGAAAGACCGCAAACGAATCCGAATCGATGAATAAAATTATCCTCTCCCTCACCACGAGCAAGTCGTTTGCAAAGGTGTGTAAAGTGGATGAGATGAACGCTGAAAGGTGAGCTCGAAGTGTGGCTGATGGGTGGCGTTGCGAGCCGAGTGATGCAAATCGGTGATGAGATTGTTTTAATTGCGTTTAACTAATTTCCATTTCGATTATTGCGCACTCGCTGCGCTTCCAGTCTGATGAAAGGTTTTTTTTTGATATATAAAGATATGATTAATTTCAGTCGCTAAAGAAGAGGAGAGCAAAAAGACTACAAATAAATCTTTTTAATCCTTTTGATTTAATTGAATTGCTTACTTTAATTACCTTTCAGTACTTTCAAGCACAACCCCAAAGCATTAAGTAAAACAAATATTAACATTAATCGTTTAGCTAACCATTCGACAACCTTCTTACCCTATCACCTAAATGGTAACAATCCACATAAAACATAATAAACATGTCAGAAACATTCTTCAACACAAATCCCACCACCCCCCTCCCAGTCATCTCATAAGCGATTGGAAACTAACCATTTTAAAATCAATTTCATATGAACACATCATTTGCTACCTAGCCCTCTCCCCTCTCACCGAAAGGTAACAGCCGTCATATACAAATCCTCACACTAAACTTCTCCTCCACACCAACCGGTTCCCTTGGGCAGGCGCAAGAGCGGCACCAGGGACCGGAGAAAACACTTGAAAATGCCTTCCTCCCGAAAGTCGAACGAAAAACGGCTTCTCCGTTCGTTTTCGTTTAGCGAAGGCCTCCGTTCCTAGCATCCGCCGAGGGGCGAGCGCTCGATCGTATGGGAAACACGGCATGACAAAGCATGAACCACACCGACCCCGCTTCCTGTCACGGTCGTGCTCTTTGTGCGAGACCCATCTTGCGTGTGCGTGTGGCTGTGTGCGCGGGTGTGTCTCAAACGCTCAAAAGGGAAAAGCATAAAATCCCAATAAAAAATAAAACACGAGTACAGCTCGGTGGGATAAGGCTTGTAACGCGCGCGCAAACGGAACAGCATCCACCAACGCCACACGAAACAAACACACGGAGGCAAAGCTCGACACTCCATTTGATATTCCAAACAAGATTATGTTTTATGAGCTGCACACAGCAGTGCACGTACGGCCGGCCAGTAGCCGGCCTGCGAGCATCGCATTCCTCCAGCATTCCGCCGGCAGGTCCAACACCATACGCAACTGGCCTGCTTGAGCACGGCACGGGCATCATCATCATCATCAGCATTCCCATTATATGAAACCGGGGAGTTTTCTTCATCTTGCTTTGTTTCCTGCTAAAAAGAGAGATAGATAGAGAGAGCAAGAGACATAGTGAGTGAGAGAGAGAGAGAGAGAGAGAGAAGGAGAGATTGCTGTGAAATGAAGATGCAGAACAGAAACATTTCTCACCTCGCACGAGAATATCCTTTCGTTTCTCATCGCTGTCTCACATTCGAGAGTTAGGCATGCCACCTTGCACGTTTTGCTTGAGTTTGTGGAACTGAGAGGTCAGTTTTCAGGCTAGCCTTTTAATTTTTTTCCTTTTGTTTTTTGAAGGACCTAACTTACCTAGCACTTACTTTCGCTTACTTTGGTGACACGGATAAAATACGGATTAGCGTTTATAATATAATTGTAGTTGATAAAACAATAACAAATCACCACTGATAAAATGAGTTTGAAGAAAAGATACTCATTCCTTAGCTTAGCATGCCGCAGCAAATCCTGCGCCAATTACCGAAGGTAAATTTCTCTCGACCAATTTACTTCACTTCAGGCATCAAAATGTGCTGCCTCTTCGATACTGTGATCCTCTCACACCTTGTTTCCATTTTGGTAATGAAAACTGATGAATATGCTCCCAAAAGTTCTACATCTTAGATACAAAACGCTAAAAGCCATGCTTGAAGCAAGCAACTTAATTTTAAAAGAAAATTTTTTAAAAGGACACACTAAACTTTCCCTCTTACCGAGAATTTTCCGAAAAAAACGCACAAAAACTAAACGCACACAGCAGGCAGAGGCCGTCCGTGCAGAACGGTTTTAATTTGATTAGAAACGAATTAATCTCCATCAACGTTATTCGTTTGATTAACACTCCTGCGCTTTTCACTGACCTTTGGCGGCAGATGTTGAAGGGCAAACGGGCCAAAGCAAATAAAACGGGAGGTAAAACCTTCCAGCAAAAAGCATCTTTTCTTTACATTGAAATGCAACAACAACAAAAAGTTGAAACGCAATCTACCCGTGGAGTAATAAATATTGACAGCAGAGGTTAGGGAAATTTAGTGCGACGATTATTAATTTACGTTCCTCTCGATTACACGTCCCTGGCTTCGGTGCGCGCGTATGCGCCTCTACCACCATCTTGACCCCGGCTGATCCCAGTGTGGCAACGTTTAAACACTGTCATCTTGTGAGGATATTCTAACCTCAACACGACTTGGTGCGGGCCCGGTTGTGTTTTTGCAAAAGTTGCAACGAAGCCGTTTACTCGCGCCGAAGCCGTGATGGTATAAATGTGTGAGTATTCTTACAACAATATTACCATCCCAACCCCCCGGTTATCTAATTTTCTCCGTCCACTCGTTCGCCCGTCGAGATTATGCGGTGACGGACGGAATGAAGGGACATTCGAGGGAGGGCGTACGCGGGGCGGTTTGATTTCGTGGAAGGACCCGGCCTATGGTTTGACCGGAAGCAAAGATTAGGTCAACCGTAGGGTATACCCGTAGGTGTGTGAGAAGTGGAGGGGTGAGGATAAGAAAATCCTACGATACTCTCGAGGTGAAAAAGCTGAATGCTGGGAAGACGCCCTGCTATGTAGATTTGCTATCATCACTATCATCATCATTATTATCATCATTGTGAACCGTCATTAGGCAAATGGTGTAACTGAAGGAATAATGATAATAATGATTTGGTCCTTTGCACTTCTGGTTCTTCTTTTTCCAAGCGGCCAACGCAAAGAACTAATTTTCCGCAATTCGATTTCGAAGCGCAGAATGTTTCTAGCAGCACAGTAGATACCCACCGCCACAGAAAAGGAGACGCTTTGCAAATTTCGTTACATTATTTGTCAACTTCCGGTCAACACTGCAAAACGGACGGGGAGGGTATTTTTTAATGTTCGATGCGAAAATGGCAGAGGGATTAAAGGGATCGCGAGCGGAAAACAAAGCATGGCTGCGAGAAGGGTGCGCTAAGGATTCATAGAACGATTGCGCCGGTTTCGTTCGTGTTCGCGGAAGGACTACAGACTTGCTAAATTATGTAAACTTGGGGAAGCATTTTAGCGAAATGAACACATACAAAAAAAAAAATACTGCTGTTTTTTAATCTGTGAGTGCCAAAAGAAAAATGAAATTTAAACCGAACCTTTTCTACGCCCTTTTTATTCGCAAAAGATGCAAACAAAAGGAAACGAACATTGGCACAACCATAGCGCACATGCGAGGTAAATAATTTCATCAAGTCAATGTTACAATCACAAAGTGGAGATTGCGTCGCAAAGGAATCTTTTCAGATCGCAAACTTGCATCGTTGGAAATCGAAAGTTAATCATAGAGAGAACAAAACCCTCTTTTATCTTTGCATCTTCCTGCTATCGTGCGTTCTGATTCAACCCCAATCAAATCGGAAACAACAGACGCAAAGCATAAAAAGAGGGCACCTCGCAGTACAGTCCAAAACCTGTTCCTTCATTTTGCCAGGATTCCATTCCATTCGTAGATATTCGTGTACGTGTCCGGAGTAGTGTATCCCACTGCAATCGTTTGTTTGTTCATTGATTTTTCCCCCCCCTTGTTCACCTCGTATCACCCTTTGCAGAAAATCGTATGCTTCTCTGGTTGTCTCTCAATTCAGTCTCAAGGGTGCAGCAAATCTTCACTCCATGCACCCGCACCGCGGACTTATGATTACACACCGGGCCGGTACCAATCTTTTAGAGCGTGCTAGTCAAAATCAAACCAAAGGCGCGTCTATTTTCCCAGCAACAGGATACATCATCACACAGACATCGGAAGCATCTCATACTTTGATTGTGGAGATGGTGTGCTGCTATCTTCCTCCCGCTTTGCCTTCCACTGCGTATTCAAATGGCTCAACGATGCAGTGGATGAAGCATTATAGGGCGACCAAACAGAATGACAAAAAAAGTAACGCTCACACTCATCCGGAACGCCATAAAGAATGGTAACTGGTAACATGGCAAGGGGCCAGTACGGTGTGGTGGTGTGGTGGTGGTGATGGCAACAATGACGACCAAAGCCCATCCGGCATAATATTCTTCCCCTCCGGGCATTATCAGCAGTAGCAGCAGCAGTGAGATGTCTACAATCGGGAAAGGAAGAAGTTAGTTCAGTTTTGCTGTGAGAGGGTTCAGATTTTTCATGTATTTTTTTTTTTGCAATACTTACCACACACCCTTCCTTGACTACTTGTGCTGGGGGTTTTTCCTCGACCTTCTTGCAGGCATGTTTTCGCACATTATCCACCCCGGATGTTGCCCGTCGTGGACTCATATTTGAACGATCTTTCTTCACTGGCTGGGGAGGAGATTACGGGTTTATTTGAAATACAATTACAAATCATCGCAATGCCGACCCAAGAGCGCCAGCGAATCCTAGACAACGCAACGGTCGTGAAGGCGGTTTAGGGTTTCAACTGATCCAGACGGCCCTTTTGCTTGGCAAACCGCTTTACAAACGTACGTACAGCTACATCAGGAAGTCGTTGCCGTAATCAAACTGTGGAGACTGTGAAAACCATAATTTAAAAAGATACATCATTTCTGTCCCTTTCTTCTATCGTTTTCTTTTTGGGAACGTTTTGAGTTCAAGCAACAGCAATTCTTTGCCAAATTGTCATGCTTGCCACACACTGGAAGGCGTCCGTCTTATTAGAGGGTTCGAGGATATGAGATCATATCCTTAGAATTGGCAGCAACAATCTGCCACATGCCCTGTCATTTTATCATCGTCTCGGTCCCACAATGTCGCTAGTACGCCACCCAAGCATGACCCAGGAGTGAACTGTTTTGTTGCGTCGCTTTCGGTCTATCATGTTCACTGACTGACTGCTGCTGCAAAACAACAAGAAGTAGGCTCTGTTTCTCTAAAAGCCTTGAAACCGTTCCAGCTTAAAATAGCTGCAAGTATCGCCGGAACTATCAAACAAACCGCCTACGCGCCGTCCTGATCCGTATCATCACACAAAACCGTAAATACCAATCCCCTGACATTCACGAACCGGGAACGGAACAATTCAGGTGGAAGGTAAATGTTTATCAAATTCTTTCGCTTCGTCTAGCCGCCTCGAACTAATCGTTAAATGGCTTGTCAAACTCAGTGCTTCGGTGCACTAGGTAGCCCTCGACAAGGGTTTCCTTGCGGCCAACTTCCTAGACCGCTCTTCTCTCGCCGACCTATTGCCCGGGTTTGGCATTGGCTGCAGCAGCACACCGCTGAGGATATTGCTCAGACACGGTGCGGTTGGGTACAGGTTGAACCTTTCAGTAACCTTTCATTTGCACACGTTACGGGTGGGCTATGACTCAATAGCGAGGACATATGATAAGGTAAAACATCGTCAACATGTTATTATGTTTCGAATTTGAAGGTTGATTGCATCGGGCTTTTATGAGCGTTGCCTTGATGTCCAAACTATAGTCTAGTAAATTGATTAACAAACGCATCTAGTAGCTTCAAAGCCATGGAACTACTAAGACACATCATTCGAGACACCTCTTTCTACCTTACCAAACCACGCTTAAAAGAATAATAATCTGAAGAGTTCGATCACACCGGTAGACCTCTTTTGCACACGTCGCAAAGAATGCTAAATGATTATTCCTTCAGCTCTGAAGTGATCCAATAATTAGCCACTGACGTGCGTATGCATCGATACATCGAGTGCTGGCTCCCTACTCCGGCCATTGCAAACAAAAGTGATATCCTATCGAACCAGCTCGACGTGTGGCAATTCCTTTCCCGAACAGCCAATTTCCAGTCAATTCCCGACTCGTTCTCCCTTTTATGCTTCCGCCCATCGGATCCGCCCGCTCCGGAACAGGCATACGAGGCCGATACGCATCGACACACACACACACACATGTGTATTATCGTCCTCATCATGACGAGTAGTTTGTGATTACTTCGACACCGAAGGGGTCCCGCCCCTCGCCGGAGAAGTATACCGTCGCCCAGCCCACCCCGGTACACAGTGGGTGGCTTCTGAGCGTGTGTGTGTGTGTGTGCGGGGGAGCAATGAGGAAATAAAATGGATCCTCTTATCCTCTCGCGTCCTTCTTCCTTTGCGGAGATTGGTGTAACCCGCTTGCAAGCCGACACCCGTACACCCGACAACACATACATGCATAGGAAATCGAGAACAGCAGAGACGCGCATACAAGCATGTACGATTTTTTTCTCTCTCCTACTGGAGTTTTGGTAGAGTTGTTTGGGATGGCCTGTGTCATCGTCCTTGTCAGCGTGCGGCTGATGCTTCCTCAGTTTGCCAAAAGAGTTTAAATCACCACGGCACTGACTTTGGAGCTGCCGTTTAATACAGTGCGATAAGAGAAACACTGTCCTTCTTTGGTAGTTGCGTCCCTAAAGCCTAGGTAGAGTGAGTGTTAGTCTACAGTCGCACCACCTGTCGGTGACTAGCATAAGCTGCGCACTGTGAAAACTGTTCGGGCAGTTTTCCTTTCGAATAAAGTAAATATTCGCTAAAAATAACTCCCTCCTGCTTTTTAGCTAAAACCAAGGGTAACCTGGACTTATTAAATGAGTGGGACCAATTGCTGAGGCATCTTTGGTCACCGTACACCAGGGAGCGCCACCGGGTTACGTCCTATATTCTGGTGTTTTAAGTCTGACGAATTCTTCGAAGTTTTAACACATTGTTCATCATTTTGTGAAGTAGCAATGTCTGTAATACACAAAAAAAATTGTTTGATTTTACAGCTCTAACAGCCGGACCAGTAACATACCGTGATGTTGCTAGGTTCCGCCATCAGCTGCCAGGAGGCGCTAGTTTATTTCTAGATTACCAATTATTCCTACGTGGAGCCCGGGCACTGCAATTGGAGAACTGCTACACCTCACGACTCTTTCATTTAACTATTGTTAGTTTAAAACTAAAAAATATGTTACACCTAATCTTCATACCACACTGTTGCAAAACGTTTGGACAATCTTTAGTGCTCCATCATAAGCCCAAGTCATGCTGCCCGCCTAGACACGGTTGCTTTGAGGGTGGTAGGTTGGTTGATTCGCTTCTCTTGATTCCAACCACCATATCCACAAGCGTTGGAATCGTTGACTGGCGTCGCAAGAGCCGCCGGTGCTGGCTGGTTGTTACAGGCAAGTTTTCCATTTTCCTCGTAATAGCGCACCCCAACCCCCTTAATGCACTACACACCCCTCGCCATTCCTCCCGCTCCCATCATAGACATTCTGTTGCGTCGTCGGCGCCCATCGTCATTGCCTTCTCTCTCATCGTCGTACAGCGGGCACCGCACGGGTGGGTGGGTGGTGGTGGTGGTGTTTTCGGTATTTCACTCCCGATTCGTTGGCCCTTCCGCTTCTTTGTTCTGCGGTACGAGCGGTACCATCACCCGGCGCCACCGTACAGCGCAGCGGAAGGTCACCCGTAGAGACAACATTAAAATGTCCGGGCAGGGAACAAGGATGAAACGGCGCTACCGCCCGAGAGTGAGAGACAGAGAGGACGTGGCATGAATTTGCGACCCGGGCCTTTGGGGAGGTGATTTTCATTTATTTTCGCAAAACATATTTGCAACTAAATCATCGGCTGTCTGTGCTGCCCGTTTCCTTGTTGGCATCTTTTTTTACGGGTGAAATGGTGAAAATCAAATAAAACCAAGGGTTTTTAACGACGAGGGTTTTTTTATGGCAAATGCATATGCGTGAAAAGCAAACAGGAATCGAAAATGAGGAGCTAGCAAGTGAAACTTTAATGGGTTCGATTACAAATTGGTCGAAATTTGTCAATTGTCTCGATAGTGGGGAAAGAATAGTTTGCAATATTTTGGTAGCACTTTATCCTAAATTTAATTACAATCGCCTTTTAACGCCTTTCAACATGGACAACGAGCTCCCTTCTTTTACTTTATTACCCCTCCTTTACTCGCTCACCAATCACCACCCCCAACGGAAGGAAATTTCAATATCCCGCCAAACAAAACTCATGAAAGCGAATTTCCCCCTAAAGCTCTTTACCTTGCCAAAGCCAAAGTTTATCAAGGCGCAATCATGTTTACAGTACTTCTGTCCCCTTGCTGAAGAACCCTTTGCTCAAGCGCTTTGTTTTTCTTGCCGTTCGTTAGACGCCTTCCACGGCACGGAAAGAACCGACAGGAAGCATAGCGACGGGTTAAATATGGTAAGAAAATTGTAGGAAAATTTGCCTTTCAACGTAAGACTGAGGATAAAAAAAAACGCCCACCCCACACAAAACATAGAACGTGCTGTTTGCAGCGTTTTTGATTTTTCCTAGCCCCTTTATCCACCTCTCCGGGGGGTGTAGTTTTTCCCATTCGCTCAACGACGGGAAAAAGGTCGTGTAAAAAAGGACACAACCAGTGGGTTTCGTTGGATCGTCCTGAAAAGGGGAAGGTTCCTCGCGTAGGGATATTGTTTGTCACCCGTGTCTTTTTAGGGAAGGCAAGGGATTGCAGAGCGCAATAAACCATCTTCATTAATTGTGTTTGTAATTGTAAATACAAATGTATCGAACGCTTTAATTTGGTTTGCGGAACAGTGGCTTTTTCTGTTTGTTTGTCAGCCAGTCTACATTTGACTCTTGTTGTGCAAATGAGGCAACACTTTAGTAGGAATTGTGCAACTATGGTAATTGGGTCATGGAAACGATCAATCAAGCACATTAAACCAATTAGTAAGCAATGATGTCGATGGGAATTGTACAGGATTAGTTTAATAAGTGAAGAAATTGCTTTTAGGGAAATTTTTGCAGATTGATTTGTGTATTAGTTGTTTAAGTGTAGCAGTACCATATTCATCTACTCATAGGCGTAAAGAAAATCAAACAATGGAAGAATATAAAAAAATGTATAGTAATGCTTTAATATTTTACTGCGGAAAACTCGAAGTTTTTAATTCATAATAAGTGTATAGTTTTTCCTTTCAATGCAAGCGCCTTTTCGAGGAGGCAAAAAGCTGTACTAAATTATATGCCTCTTGCTATTTGAAAAAGGTGATTCCAGGCTTGATCGAACGATGATTTCTGAAATTTTAAATTATATATTTCATGTCGTTAGATAAATGCGTTTAAAAGTTATTAAACAATGAATATCAATGGTATATTAAACAATTCATTAGTACGTTTTAAGAAAAACCGCAAGATGCTTTATTTAATTAAATATTGAGGGTTAATAAATTAAGTGCAACAAGCATCTCATTTCTATTGAAATTTACAAATAATAATTGCAAAGTAAGCCACATTTTACAGCTTTAAACAATCATGAATTTCATTTTTTTTACTTAAAAACCCCTTTTAACTTTTTTACTTTTAACACCTATCTTAAGATAATAATTGTTTATATTGGACATACATTTTAACAGCCCAAATAAGATAATATTTTCAAACCTAGTTTTAAGTCAACTTCACGTAAACTGCAAACAAATAAAGATGTTGTCTTCGCTACCAAAGTGTGTATATCCTATGTACCAACATCCTTTCACTCCAAAGTAAAGACTTTAAAAAAGGTTTAAACTCCAAATAAACCGTTTGAACTGACCTTAAACACTATGCTTATTTTTAAAACTTATTTGCAAACAAAAACCCTCTCCCCAAATGAAGATGGCAAACAGAGAAGGCACGATTCACCCACAGAACATAAGCATCCGTTTTTCTGTAACGCACACCACACCGCATTCGGGCAGGAACATACTTCGAACAAAGAAAAATCAATGCTGCTTCCGGCCACTCTGCCACCCTAAATCGCTAAAAATAAAAAGGTCCAACTATGCAATGTAAACAAAGCAAAACGCGACGTCCCACACAAATACTCCTGCTGCCGTCGTCCCTCGGGTTGGTTTCGGCCGCTGCGGGAAGTATTAAAAATAGTTTCCATATGTATGATAGATTTTTCTTTTTTCTTTTTGGTTTTGTACGCTTCTCCACGTACGGACGAAAATGCTAAATGAGACGCGATTGAGTGGCACCTATCAATTGTGCACATGCAAATTATGGTGGCATAACATCGGTAGGAAGTTTTTTTTTTTGTAAGTTTTGCGGTACGCCATCACGCATTACATAAATCTATTCCCGGAAAATGCAGACGGGGGCTGATTGGAGTGTTTGAAACACCGCTCCCCGGGGGAGATAACAACGAATTACGAGATTTGTTCGCTCGCTTCTTTCCATCTAACTACGAATTGTGCCAGCGGATGGAAAGCTGTAACCATCTGCGAGTTACCTTTCCTGAGAATCATTACCCCAGCGTGTTTACCAAAACACATTTACCGCTCGAACACACACACACAGATACCGAATTTATTTGAAGCATTTTTCCAAAGATGAAAAATTGGTGACAGTGTTTACGTTTTCCACTCTCAGGAGACTAAAAATAATAACAAAAGCAGTACTAACAATAATAATAGGATAAATGACTGCAAGCTATCCGTCGCTCCATACCATTACATCTCTTGACAAACCCACCCCACCCCACTATGCCCCTCTTCTAAAGAAAAGAAAACCAACTCGCAAATACCTCAAGCAGGAAGGGAAAATTGCGACTTGCGCTGGCAAAGATGGAAATCAACCTTCTCTTTTTTTCCACTGAGCTGCGATGAGTCTGTGCGAGCTACTGGTGGAAAATCATGATAAAGTAAAATAGAAAAAGGACCCTCTTCCCACCATACCCCCCCCCCCCCCCTTTACCCACTGCCCAATCCACCCACCAACACGCACACATACATAAGCATCGCACCAACACACAGCGTGAAGGAGACAAGAGTTTTATGGTCGAAACAATTCATCATACGGAAAAGTTTCGGCAAAAAAGAAGTAACAGCAAAGTTTTCCCTCGCCTTCGCTCTGTTTGCAATGGTGAAGAGAGAGAGAGAGAGAGAGGGTGAGGGCTGTGTGTCCGGGTCGTGTTGATTAAGCCGGAACTGTTAGCATCAACAATGACACTGGCATCGCTGAAGGACGCTGACTTGAGGATGGTGCTTGAGTGTGTGTGAGAGAGAGAGTTTGACATTTCCAAATCCGACAAACAAACCGTCCCGCCAAGCTGTACGATGCTAGCAGGTTTGGAAGCGAATTGTCACATCAAACGTATGTCAAGAGGTGTGCGAGCAGATTTTTGAAGATGACAATGTGAACAGCTAAAATAAAAAATAAAAAAAACAGTATTTAAAAAAAAGAACAGCAGTCGAAAAACACTGTGCAAAAGGCTGGTAAGGAACGAATGTTTATTAATTGGCGGAAGGTAAGCGAAAATTTACATTCTCCGTAAAACAGTCAAATTATCAATTGTGCTTTCTAAAATACCAAACGTTTTTAGCTTAATGTTTCTAAATCATTTGTTGTATCTTAAAATGTCCAATTTTTGACAGAGTGCAGTAAGTTCCAAATCGAAGTACCGAGATATGATCATCACCTTCATCAAATTATGTCCCACGGTAAAAAATATAAATTAAGAAATTACGAAAAAAATATATCAATTACGAATATATTTAAAAATTTAGAGCCATCTTCTCGTGAGATGGAATCAAAAAATGATGCGAAAAGGTAAATAAATGACTCTTTATAGTAAAAAAAACAAAACTAGGCACACTGCCAAAATTGGTCACAAAGAGTAAAAAACTAATGAACGCTGTCAAAAATTGATTCCATCGTGACGAGAAAAAAAATAATTTGGGCCAAAGTTTATGGAAACGACTCTAAGAAAAGCAAAGAGAAGCTACTTAGATGTTGTAACATATGAAATAAATACTCATACATCAGAAAAGAATTTAAAACACATTAAAAAATACGATTGAAAAACGTTTATTATTTGAAAATGCCCATCACACAATAACCAGAGCCGTGGAGGAGCGGAAATAGTTAGCGGAAATAGCGGAAATCGGTTAAATATATAGAGAGAATTCTTTATAAACTGAAGGCAGTTCTAGATATGTCCCAATGTTTTCCCAATATTTAAATGCGATGCACTAAAGCGGCCCCATACCAAAACCGGACGACACTGCTATGCGCACAAAGTTCTTTCAATTTCCCTCTTTTTTTTTTTTGACCGGCAAAGAAAACCGTATCGATCGATAACAATAATACAAAAAAGAAATTTCTAACGCATCCGGTATGCGCGTGTACCCATCATCACCACCGGAAACGATTGCGCACAGAAACGGTTGTGGATATGGGTGGAAGCACGTCAAAAAAGGCAAAGGGAAAACGAAGCACGTCTCTTCCTCTCTTCTACAACAAGCGTTTATTCGAAATTTATGCGGGCGCGCTTATGAATGGACGGACACAAACACACACACACACATGTCTCGACATTGAACTTTTTGTTTCATGTTGCGCTTAAAGATATGCTTGCTCAACCGATCACCTAGGGATTGGGAGGACACAGCCAGGAAGTATCCATCGTTTCCTAAAAAAAATCTCAATCATCAAACACATGAACAAGCAACGTGGGGAGAGATGGAGTCGCTGAGCGGAAGAACCAAAACAAATGCACAATTGTGCACCCGGCACGGAATGGAGCGGCGAAGAGATTCGGAAAGGTGGACGAAATGCACCTCTAGTCAAGTTGCAAATGAGCCAAAGCCGAGGAAACTGACACGGATCGGAAAAACAAATCGAACCAAACGGTTCCCGTCCGATGGCGCATCATCATCAAATGTGATCGACACCGGGGGAGGATTCGGGCAGGACGCCCGAAAGGGGCAAGCATTAATCTTGCTGTCATTTTCGTTCGCTGTCGGCCTTTCCGCCTCCCCCCCGTAGTATACACAAGATATGTTGCGCGTCTGTCTGTGTGGTGGGGTCAACCATACACGCGTGTACCAGAGCGCCCCCATGTTCGGGTGGTTATGTTTATGAGCGCTATAAAAATCGTCACCAAGTCGGTCCCCTTCTGGCGTCGCTGTTCTTCGGCACAGTGCGCTTGGAAAGCGAAGACAAATTATTTTGTGGTAAGGCGGCTGCTGCCGGTTGCTGCCCCCCGGCCGGGGAAGGGTGAAGGGAGTGGGCAAAGCGAACTCGGGTTGAGGGTCGAATAAATTAGATACAATCGTGGCTTCATGGTTTCGAAATCGTTTTTTTAAACAAATGGGAAAATGGGACGACAGTTCGGTGTCCAAGTGTAAAACAGCGCTGTATTATTTCAACCTCCAACAACGCTGGTAAAATAGATCAAACACGTTCGATAAACATTCATTAGAAACGCAGAATCGAACAGTACATAACATTGATTTATTAATGTAGGCAGCATAGGGCACTGCCGCCAAGAAAAACAATCAAAATTCCAGTAAACTCATGAGCTTTATCTCAACAAATTCCCTTTAAAATCAGTGATAAGAGTTCTCCCAAATTGTTTCTCGAAACTATCGCCTATAAAAACAAGTCGATCCATCTCGCAGGGGCAAGGGCTAGGGCATGATGGGGTGGTGTGTTTCCCAGAACCCGTGGCCAATACCGTTTAGGAATTTCTTATCGAAAACAACTAAACAAATGGTCACGCAGCGCAAACGGCGGCGGTAGCATAATTACGCTTCTCTGGTTTACATGCCTTCAACCGCCACAACCACGCACTCCCCCGTTCCTCGCGCAACAATGATGTGGTAACGCTTTATCATTTTTCCCCGCCCGGCCAAATCGGACGCGCACTCAATCAATTAGGGATGAGAAGAATGGGAAAACGATAAACGCTTCCCCTCCTCTCCGACCGGTTTGGCGCTAACGTAGTTGGAAAATTAACATTTTTCTCCCTCTGCACACACCGTCGTAACATACACACGGGTCGGGATATTGCTAGAGGCCTTCATTCCACCTTCCCTTTCTTCCGCTGCATCCATGGCCATCCAATCATTTGTCGCGCGTAGCTTTACGCGAGGATGTGACCTTTTTCCCGCGTTATTGCATTCCCTTCCCACTTCTCCTACAGCACACACCGAATAAACCTTCGAAAAGGAACAGGGAAGAGCAAAAGCAAAGGGCGTAAAGGGGGAAAGAAAATGGGATTTTGGGAGTGGAGTGAGGGTACAACATTCAAGCACGCTTGAAATTAATTTTACGCTACACCGCGCGCCTACACACGCCTCGCGGGTTCGGCCACGTGAACGTTTTTGTGGAATTATATGGGAGTCAGCGTGCACCGTGTATTTGTAACGCATCGGGTGCCACCTCTTCCAACGGCTGTGGTGTCCGAGCGGTTAAGGAGATGGACTTGAAATCCATTGGGTTCTACCCGCACAGGTTCGAATCCTGTCTACAGCGTGCTCTGAGCTTCTTTTTTATTTCACAACCAATGTATATTTTGCTTTCATTAGCTCTCACGCTTTTGCTCTTCGCATACAAGCGCGATCGCATCTAACTAACAGCAACTCATCTTCTTATCGGATTATTTATGAACAGTACGTGCCCGACCCGTTACGCTCAAAACCTTGCAAAAGAATTCGGTCTCTTGATCTAGTAATTGTGCTACAAAATTCACGGAGCCACCTTACTTCTTCCTTCTCTGTTGATTTTCTCCTCCTCTCCATTATATTCCACTCACGTAACAGGCCAACACAACCCAATGGTTGAAAATAAGGGAGCTTCGAATAAAGCTTACTTTGGCTTTATGTAATGGCATTATGCTCCTATGCCAAACGAATTAAGAATTACCAACAGCTAGTACTATGGCGGCAGGCGGCATCCATAATGAACTTTCACCAGATTTGCCCCTTACATCCATGTAGAGATATTTTTTAGACACGGTATGGCGGATGGAGCATATTTGACTGTGTACCGGTCCATTTAATCTTTCAAATGCGATAGTATTTCTGTGTGTGTCTTCGTATAGGATTGTTTTCAATACAAAATTTTATTCAGTATTTAATTACACATCGTTACCAATGGCGCCGTGGCTTAGTTGGTTAAAGCGCCTGTCTAGTAAACAGGAGATCGTGAGTTCGAATCTCGCCGGAGCCTACCACAGACACAATTTTCCCTCTCTCTAGAGAGGAGAGAAGCCAATGTGCCGTGTGACAAACTTTTTTATTACTACTACTGCTCTCAATTACATTATACTTTTTCGTTAAAATAAGTAAGAACATCTCCAAGTCACTACAGTATATGGTTTGAAATATTATTTACGATTGCCCTAGTAGTAGCTCATCACATATTTGCCTATATCTCCGTTGGAGGTAAAGGTCTCGCTACTTCACACTATGTATACAGCTTTAGATTTCGTGCGATTTTGTTTACCACATTCCGATAATATACCTTTACGTTACAGCATTATGCAAGAAGGAAAATATTCTCAAAACTCATTAATTAATCTCTTCGTGTTACAAGAAGTTCGATGCAATGTATGACAATATACCAGTAACTTAAATTCTAACAAGGAAAGCAACCAGTGTGAACATCTTATATAAGAAATAACACTTTAAACTTTTTTCATACAATGATTCAATATAATGAATCCAACAATCTCGTATGACTAGTGTTTAGAGACCCAGCGTAACTTCACCTTTTACTCATTACATACATTAAATTGTCCGCTAGAGATACACTACAAGTAAAGCTACAAAGCGTTCATAAAAAGGAACAAAATTCTAACTATACCATTGAACAACACACACAAATTCATTTTGCTAATTAACTTTCGCCTGTTTTATTAAATACTGGAATAAAAAAGATTTCTGGAAGCAGAGTCACTTGGTGACAAATTTCCTAGGCTCCGGCGAGATTCGAACTCACGATCTCCTGTTTACTAGACAGGCGCTTTAACCAACTAAGCCACGGCGCCACATGGTTTCCAGGAATTCTACTCTTGTACACAAGTTTTAGTAACATTCATTTGGGTTTTGTTCTAGTTGTTAAACAGTACATTAAAGTTTTACATACATAAGATTTACACTTCACACTTACGATAGCTCAATTTTAAAAAGTGTAACATAATGCCGATTTGACTAATCATTTTTAAGAGCACATTGAAAAAAGGGAACACAAAAAAATGATACTCTTAGCACATGAAAATGCTACAAACAGCAATATCAAGTCTAAAGGAAGGTATACATCACAAAGCCTACCAGGTAAACAGCGCATCTAAACGCAGTATTACGCATTAATTTATTAATGGATCTATCTCTAAAGAGTATTTTGGATTGCTCTTTGTTACCATATTTGGATGCAACAACTCTCGTTTCCGCCAGCACATGTAGTGAAATACTACGTGGATTTAAGCAAATATCAGTTGTACCAAACGATTAACCATAACAGTAATTTACCTTCTTTTTGTGCATGAAAGAAGAATTCTTACTAAATCTGTTTTTGTTTTCAGAATTTGTGTTTAACAGCTAATGAGCGACCCGATTTCCAGTAACGTTAAAAAATGTGCACAATTTATTCCCTTCCTGGAAGCGCCCTGCCCAGAGTCTTTTGTAAGGAGACTGTAAAAATAATGCGGATGTTTCGCTAGTTCGTAATTGAACATGAACATATCGCAATATTCCATGGTAAAGTCATAGTAAAGAATACAAAAGAGAGTTCGTTTCCCCCTGCACACAACTGGCGCCGTGGCTTAGTTGGTTAAAGCGCCTGTCTAGTAAACAGGAGATCGTGAGTTCGAATCTCGCCGGAGCCTACGTGGATTCACATGAAATGTGTGTGAACGCGCGCGATAACTAATCTTTTTCTCAAATTTATAGCGAAAATATGTACACTTTTATGAACTATACACTCACTCCCATCGTGTGTGTACTACAGCATCAAAGTACTTTTTGCCTGCCAATAAAAGAAGCATAAAATGTTACGCGAATAGCTTTTTTAAAACATCAACAAACTCTACAGTGCAGCGCTTTCTCTCCAAATTTACCTACCCCTCCCCACATTGGACAGGAAAAATTAATTCAATAGTATTGATCCAACTTATCCGCGCCACCGACGCGGGTTTAACACACCCGGTGGGCGCTTTTCACAGAAACTGTGCTACCCTGTTTAACCGTCTGCGACCTCTGCCGACGCTAGTGTACGCGGGCGGGGGGGAGTAGGAGGGTGGTTTGTGCGAATGGTCGGGTTTTGGATCATACCCGAGACCAACAACTTGGGCAAAGGACACTGCAAGCGAACTTATCGTAGGACAGTAACACCAATAACCTAGAAAAATCCGCAACTGCTGCGCTCTGGTGCACAGCGCAACACCACCCAGAGAATGTCGGGCGTCAAAAAAAAGCGTTTCTTTTCCACTTCAACAACCTTCCCTTCCTTCGTCCTTCGATTAGCAGCTAGAAATACAACATCTAATTCTTCTACTCTTTTTACCTTACCCCTGCAGTCTGCCCGGTTGAGAAGGTCATGCAACGGTGTCGCAGATCGCTCGACGGAGCTGCAGCAACAGCAGCGATACAGCAGCAGAAGAAGAGAAGCTTCACGGAAGAAGCGGTGCTTGGGATATGGAGTTTGGGTTTGTTTGGTTGGTTGTGGCTGCTGCTTCGAAACGAGATCGGCCAACGGAAACAGGTCTTTTGCCGTCTTTCCGTCGTCGTTGGCCTGGATGAGATTCGGTTTCGCCAGGCTACGAGGGGTGAACAAACCAGACTCTCGCGGCAGCAGAGAAGGATCCATCGAACTCCCTCGAAACCGAGAACAGTTCAGAATAGCACAAGCACACAAAGTCTCTGACAGTGCAAGAAACAAGCCAGACGGGCGAGAGACAGACACTCAAAAAAGCAAGAAGAAGCATCACTTCCGAAGGCAAAACGGAGGAGGAACGACTATGCTTCCAAAAAAAAACAAACAAAAGAGGAAGAAAGGTGAATGGAGGAGAAGATCCGACCCGCGCGCACGTGTGTTTTGTGTGTGCAGGTGAGAGAAAAGTTGCTTCTAGTCAGTTTGTACACACCACGACCATGGTTGTTGCTTCAGAGGATTTCATTTAACTGTGCCACGGAACAACCACGAAAGCACAGTAACTCGAGGAGATCCCTCTTTGCCTCGGGAGGAGAGCAGAAGTGCATCAACGAGAACATGACATGACGACCGAGAACAGCAGGAGGACAACTCCTCACGTTCGCGCACCTGTTGTGGTGGACGAGGTTTTTTATAAAGGCTGGAGATCATTCTGCCATTCCAAGCTTTGCAGTGTCGGTTGTGCTGGGAATGATGTCAATTATGTATCATTGTTTTTGATCGATGAAGGAGGAATAGGTTGGTATTGGTCTTTTAAAGCGATGTGAGAAGTGGATCGATAGCAAGCGACAAGTCCTGTTATCATATTTTCACTCAATGTCTAACAAAGGAAAAGCACATTACTTTTTAGTAATTAATTGTAAGACAAGCAAATTTTGGAAAGCCCCTCAAAAAATACTCGCTGCATAATGTTTGTATTTTTGTGAGAAGGAACACAGCATTTTATGACAAGAGAACAAACGAACAGCAAAAACCATAGGAAAGCAGGTAATGAATATATTAATTACAGTGTAGGCAAAACCTGTTGGGCGGCTTTTGGTCAAACGAATTTTTGGCTTTCGGTTCAAAGAAATTCAAAGACGACAAACCTTTTCAAATAGTAATGGTGAGAACTTGAAGATCAAAGGGTATGAACGCATTCAGAAATTGGTATATAGATCTTTACAAAATAATGATGGAGCTTGTACTGTTTCTGTAGTGTTCTATAGAATTATAGTGATCGGATTCTGTGATATGGACGACAACATAAATCTTAGCTGGGGAAAACGGTTTAACTAATAACATCCTGAGCAACATTCCGATTGCGTACAAGCATTTCCTATTTTCATCAAATGAAGTTGAAACATCTGAAAGTGCGTAACCCTATTATCAACTTGCTACACCGTGTATCACTCCAGCTTAGACACCTCATTGAAAGCATAGCGCATTGAATGAAATTGTGTGGAACGTTTGTCCTGCTATTACCGTAACCGTTGCAACAATCAGCATTTTCCCTCTTCTTGCCGCGTACCATTTTGGACCACAGCATCCTTCCACCGAATAGAGAGCAATCCCAATTTAACAAGAAATCTTTCGACACATTCGATGCGATTCTTTCATCCCGTCCCGTCACCAAGCGCGGCAATACCGAGTTTCACACCAAAGCAAAAAAAAATAAACCCTTTTTGTTGTCCGCTTCTGGCCGACCAATCCTTAAAGCGCAAACCCTTCCGAGCCCGAAAGCCCCTTAGTGTAAATTGTCTATGTCGGCATTTTCATCCCTCGTTTGTAGTGGTTCGTGTTTAGAGCTTCCCTTTTTCCCCGCAACCAGCAACAATTGCACAATACGCGTACAAAGGAAATGTTTCACAACAAATCTTTTTGTGTGTGCGTGACTGGTTGAGCTAAAAAAACAAGAAGGAAAATCCTAATCAACTGGTTTACTTACCCACCCATAAAGCAGGATTGTTGTACGTCTTTTTTTTACGCCGGTTCGGTACAGCATCCACCAGCCGGTCGCCAAAAGGTCCAAAGGGCAAACGAAGTATCACCTAAAAAAAAAGAGACACATCACTAATCAGCACCGTTCGTGGTGGAGCTTGTTGTAGCGAATGGAGGGGTTATTGTATGCGAGAAGGCTTAGTTTCAGTATGGACCAGAAGCTTGATGCTAGCACCACCCCCCGAAATGGACAATTGAGTTCAAAAAGGGATACCACACCCGCGCAAGCACCTGAAAACGACCCTACTATTATCATCCTTCTAGAGAATGGTCCTCAGCCATGGGAAAGGGATGGAGTAGCAGCACATCGTCAAGGGGAAAGGGATTAAGGCCGTAAGAGTGTCATGACACTAGTGGGTTGGGTAGAGTGCGCCTCACTTTATCCCTAACAGGGAGCGATAACAAAGGACACCCTTCGCTTGAGAACAGCGGAGAGAAAGGATGTTTGATCATCATTCGCATGGAGTTTTAGACTCCTTCCAGAGATGACATTCTGTGTGGGTGCGCGCGCTGCGGTCATAAATCTTGCTCACATTAACCCGATTCCTTTCGGGGCGATGATTCTCGACTGTCTTCCATTTCTTTTTGTGTCCCCAACCTGACACATGTTACACGTTGTCACGTTCATCTTTCGAGTAGCCATGTTTTGATGGTGCCCCTCTGTCCGCTGGTTACCGTGTCGATGCATGTAATCGATGCCATCGGAGAGATACAGTTGCATCCGATGGATGGCTTCGGGAGAGATGGTATCGAAAAGCAAGGATGGCACAACCACCACCTGCGCCACGCTGAAGGTGAACCAATCGCTCAACTAATTTCAGCTTCTTTCAGTCCATGATTTTGGACAGCTTCAAACAACAGTCACTAACCCATCTCCATCTGGCGCACATTTGCTGCTCCCAAAATGCTTTAACGCAAGGGTGTAATCGTCTTCCTATGCTTTGTGGACAATTAAATATCCTCACACGCGCAAACCGACAACAGGTGTGATTGGTTGCCGTTCTTACATGCACCTAAAACGAAAAGAAATGCAACAAAGAACTGAGTGAAGTGGAAAATTGTCCCCCCTTTAATGCACTGGGGGGAGTCAAGATTATACGTACCCAGGCGTTTTCCTCATGCCGGGTGCGTGTGCACGGCCTACTTGAAGCAACAGGGCGTTGAACGCGTCATTATTGTTGGCGTGCGCCGAAAGAACCACCAGCAGAGTGCAACAAGCATGCAAATTATGGTTCTGGAAGTTGAGCAAGAGCAGCGCCAAGAAGGTAGGGAAGCGACGACTGGCCAACCATAATTTTAGATGATCGATCAACGGACGACGACGACGACGACGACGACGACAGCTTGCTAATGAGACGGTTTGGTGGAGAAGGTTTAATTTGAGACTACTTACACTTTTCAATTATCCTCTCCTCTGGCATCCAAAGGCGAGATCGAGCAGCAGACAACAAGGATGAAGAAACAAAATGACACAAAACACACGATTTTCCAAACATTAACTATTCAACAGCGTATATGCATGATTGAGACATAACAACAATAACGCTGTACACCGCATATAAACATAGCTAATTCCGGTAAGTAAAAACACTGTTCGACCCATAATTCTCTCATGTACAAGATTTCAGCTTGTTTTAATGGTAAATTTTAAACGAAACGATTCCCCTGTGTGGAGCCTACACTGGAAGTAACTTTACCGACGCCAACTAAAGTGACAGCTGCTGTACAATCAGAACACAATCAACTGTGGCCAACTGTTATAAACTGTCATTTTGCAGTAGTGTGCATATTCGTGTGAAACGATCAAAGTAGACTACACCGGTGCGGCTTTGTACTTCGCGAAAAAGCATTCAATATCGTTTGCATTTATGTTTGTATTTGTTCTTTGTTTAGCTCAGTTTGTTTCTTTAGTAAAAACGTGCGTTTGTGATAGGGAATAAACATAAAAATTGTATGTTTACCATGCTGGCTGACGCTTGCTCAAAAGATGATCCCCGCGTACGGCGTTGATTGTGTTAGTGCGTGGTGGTGATTGAGGAATTTGGGTTAAAAGATGGCTTCATTTGCAGAAATGTATAACGGTATCGGCGGTCATAAATCAGAATGGAGCAATGATCGAGAACTTCGCTTTATGAATATTCAGTGTCTGTTAGGATAGGTGTCATAAATATGGAGTGGGAGAAAATACCGTGTCAGTCGAGACATGTTTGCAAAACAATCATGTGACAATAAAAAAGCGCTTGAAGCGATCCTGCCAGGAGTCGAACCTGGAATCTTCTGATCCGTAGTCAGACGCGTTATCCATTGCGCCACAGGACCGTGTTGTGGGGTGGTAAGTAACAGCAGTATAAATTCTACTCTTAGTTCACATTAATTAACCATAATTCAAGGCAAGTGTTTACCGCGTTAACATATCTATTCATTTCGTGTGAAACAAAACCAACAACAGTATGGATGATGATCAATAGAAAAATCCGTATTTATTACTTTCTAATTGCTTTGGGGTGCTTTTTAATCATTGAAAAAATTGCAGTACGATAGTTTTGTGTTTAGTGCTTTTTGATAAGATTAAAATACTGAAAACCTCAAAAAGGCATTTTTTCAGTTATGTACAAAAATAGGTCGTCAGATCCATCCCCTATCAGAACAAGAAGTAGCAGAGCATCATGGTTTCATTCTATGAAACGTACTCTAATCAAAAAAGCATCTTTCCCATACCGGGAATCGAACCCGGGCCTTCTGGGTGAAAGCCAGATATCCTAGCCACTAGACCATATGGGAGTGTGTAGCTGTGGTGTATGGTTTATACTTTTAAAAAGATTTCTAAAAATTACGTTTAAAACGTTTTATGATAATTCATTACGATGAAGCTTATTTTCATTAGCCTCGTCAAGCGCAGAAAATCGTTTAAAAATTAAGTCAAATATTTATTATCGTCATGAAATGTCTGAGCTTGACCCTAAAGTACTTGTACTCCTAAATTTATTTCCTTTGGTTTAAGTATGAGGCACTCTAAAAAATCTCGTAAGTGAGATCAATAATCTTTATCTGCAGGTGAAAGGGATTTTTAACGACACTCGAAACGTTCACAATAAGCAGTATACTCTTAATAAGGCAAAACAAAAGAGTGTTTGTTTATACGTATTAACTTTTTTGCCACACAGAAGTTTAAAAGCTTTGTTGCGGTAAAAAACGCTTTGAGAAATGTTAGAATGTCAGAACACAAACTAATTAGGTTTTACTTGGTTCTCTAGCTAACAGCAAAAAGGAGGTTTCTGGAGATGCCGGGGATCGAACCCGGGGCCTTTCACATGCAAAGCGAACGCTCTACCACTGAGCTACATCCCCTGTTGTAATTCTGAGAATTAGTTACCAATTTATTCTTTTCGACTGTTTAGAGGAAGTATGAATTTTAACAAAGAGCGTTGATTCTTGTGGATATATTTTAATCTACATGACTTAAAGTAGATAATATATAATCTATGGATAATTTATGTTTTGCTAGATATTGCACGATTGTAGACATGGAGTTTGAATATTGTTAAATATTATTAGATATTGCTAATACTACTATTGATCAGTTTTGCTCCAGGCTATATTAATTGGTAGGCAGAGGTATTGGCTAGAGGTTCGTAGTTTTCATAATTGGAAGAAATGTTGATAGACTGTCGAACATAATATTTTGATGAATTATGTGGGGATTATTGGTATGGGAATGTTTTTCGTTTAGTGCTGATGCTGCTACCTTACCCATTTCCCAATCAATCAGATAAATAAATGATAGGTCACTCGAGCATAGATAAAAGGAGGGAAAGTGTGAGGGGGATATAGCTCAGTGGTAGAGCGTTCGCTTTGCATGTGAAAGGCCCCGGGTTCGATCCCCGGTATCTCCAAAGATACATTTTTGTAGAAATGAACAAAGAATGGTTTTATATAATGTGACAAAGAAATCAATTGCATGCACGCCAGAGAATCAAATAATAATATGATTGATTAAATAATAACCATGACCCTAATAGGTACAGAGAGAGGCAACAGAGATATCTGCCCATTTTTTGCCCCATGTTGGTTATTAAATAATAAATAATGTATGATCGTGAGTGTCTAAAGAGTGGTGGAGTGGTGAAGTATAGCAAAAGCTATGCAAAAAACGTTTTGACAGCGGTGGGATTCGAACCCACGCCATTTCTGACTGGTGCCTAAAACCAGCGCCTTAGACCACTCGGCCACGCTGCCTTCCGTGTAGGTGCAGAGAACATCCTAATTTAAATAGGAAGCTGATGTTAATTTCATGCATAAATGTAAAATTATAACTATTTAACACTTATTTACAAGCTTTTGTTGCTATAAATCATGTTTCATAACATTTTGCAAATGGTGCTGTCTATTTTTACTCGTACTTTGGCAATGAAAACGGTATAACAGTTAAGTGGTATCCTGAGAATATTTGTTTTTGTATTGTTAGTATAATGCGTCAATAGTATTTGATTTGAAATCATGTGTTTGAATTGGTGTTTAAATTCATGATGAAATTGTTTGGCTATGTATTGGTAAACCTTTTTATATTATTAATTTTTCATAATTAATTATTCATGTTATACTGATTTCATACCAACACTGGACTTCATGGTTAATTATAGTTATTATGTTACATCAAAGCCAGGTTAATGAAGATTTTATGAAGATCTTAATTTTGTATCTATAGTAAACTAATTTATTATATCCTTTGTTCAGCAATCGATGCATTTTTGTGATAAATTCGGTATAACAGTTTTTGATGTAAAATAGCACACTGTGCAATTGACGTACATGAACGGAGAAAGCAACCCTGCTCGAAGACAATTCGGATGACGTTTGATAGAGCGCGCTCGTAAACAACAGTGAAATAGAGCGAAATCAATTGTTTAGGAACAAATAAAACCGATTCGTTGGTCAAATTGCGGGGACAAATAAAAGCGAATCTTTTGGTTCGATAATGTCTGTCGCTATCAAGTGGCGTTCGTTGCTTTGCGATTATAATCAATTGCAACTTAAAGCCACCCTTCTTGGTGGTCAAAGCTTCCGGTAAGCATTTTTCAATGGGAACTGTTACTTGTCGGTTTGACTTTAATCAGCTTGTATTGATTTTTAGTTGGAAAAATTATAAACCCGTCGGTTTGGTGGACCAGAATGAAAACGAATTCATTGGTGTATTTGCAAACATCGTATGGATTCTGCGGCAAACGGAACGGGAACTACAGTATCGTGTCGTTGGCGAGCAAACATATCCAAACAAAGCGAACAGAGACGTAACGAAATCACCGCTCAAAGAGCCCACCATCAACAATCATGTGCGTAATCTTGCCGAGGTGCGCATGAAGGTGCCAGAACCGCCCGAGTACGCGATTGGGGAAGAACTGTTGTACCCGGCTTCATACTATGAACAATTGCTTCGCATTTACTTCCGCTTGGATGTAGATCTAGAGCAACAGTATCAGCAGTGGATTAAGTGCCATGAGCACTTTGCCAACAGTGCGGCCAAGTTTTATGCCGTTCGGCAGCTAGACCAAGATCCGGTAGAAAATCTGTTTTGCTTCATCTGTTCCCAGAACAATCACATAGCACGGTAAGAGCGATTGGTAAAACCCTTGCCAATGGTTGATATCCACTGCTCTAGGTTAATTTTCACTGCCCGTCTTCTTTTGGCAGCATTTCGGATATGGTGGAAAAGCTTTGTCGAAACTATGGAGAGAAAATCTGTGAATATGAAGGCACTTGTTACTATAACTTTCCTTCGGTAGCCGCACTCGCCGACACAAATGTGGAAGAGAAGCTGCGCCAACTCGGCTTCGGTTACCGGGCGAAATATATTCAACGGTCGGCAGAGAAAATTTTTCACCTCGGTGATCTTGATTGGTTCCGGCAGCTCTGCCAGTTAGACTACAAGGCAGCACACAAAGAGTTGGTGTCACTGCCCGGTATCGGACCGAAGGTGGCCGATTGCATCTGTCTCATGTCACTAGGGCATCTGCAGGCCATTCCGGTAGATACGCACGTGTTTCAGCTCGCCAAGCACTACCTACCGGCACTGACCAAATCACAGAACGTAACTGACCGGCAGTACGTGATGGTGGCGGATAAGTTTCGGGAGATTTACGGACCGTACGCGGGCTGGGCACAAACGGTGCTTTTCTGCTCCGATTTGCGTCAGTTCCGCGAATGCAGCGCGGACGAGGAAAGGGAAAATTCTTCCAAACCGAAGAAAAAGTTGAAGAAAAAAAGCTAAAAAGGCAGGGACGATTACCGTTAAAATTTGACTTCCTTTAATACTTAATGTTATTTTTAAAACTCTGCCATATAAAGGTAACCTTACATTTAGGAACGTACGATTTCTAAAACACTTTGTTACTCATATAAAAAATATTCAATCGCCTTTCCGTCCTATATCATGTCGTTTCCCTTGTACACGCGGCACTCTCTTTTCAATATCATTCTCAATTTGTTCTATGTTTTTAGGTGCGTCTCTCTGCTGGATCACCTGTCTGAACGGGTACCTAGAATACTGCATAGGTGGCCTGCCCGAGCGCATGCGGCACTGAGTTAGCTAACTACGGCTCGGAATCGTTCGGCGGTGGAAAGGGTGCATTCTCCTCGTATATCATGACCAGCTTGCTGTACTTCATGTTGCGCTTGTTCACTTTGGCTTTGTCCTTGGTGTCGCAGTCATCGCTGCTGCTGCCGGATGTTGCTTCGCTCAGCGACAGCTTGGCCGATAGGCCCTCTAGCTCAAGATCCAAGTAGAGCTGGCCCAGCTGATCGTTCACTAAGATAGGCTGCAAAAGGAACAAGGATCATATAGGAGAATTTCGTTACCATTACTGCTAAACTGTGCACCGTAACGACCTTGCTGATTCTTACCTGGCTGATCTTCTTCAATGCCAAATTATCCGAATCAAGCAGCTCCTTGAGTGACCGCTCATTGATTTGATATCGATAGATGAGATCCTTTGTCTGGCAGACGTTATCCAGCCAGGGTGGGTTGGGGCGCCGCTTGGCCCCGCTCGGTCGTACCATCGTGCCCGGTCCATCGCTCGATCCGCCGCCTTTTCCGCGGTCGTGTGAATCTTGCGCGGTGGAACCGTCCCCGTCACCGTGCATCCGATTAGTGGTGGAGGTAGCATTGTTGGAACCACTTTCCCAGCACATCTCGCTCGATTCCTTTCGCTCGGCCCCGTTCTGCCCCTCGGACGAGTTGTCCGTTTTGAGGAAGCTGGAGTAAAAGCTGGAAAAGCTGGACTCGTCCATATCGTCGCTCACTTCACACATTCCGACCACACCACCGTTGCTGCTGGTCGGTCCGATACCGGTGCCCATGCCGCTCGGCAACTTGTCCAGCGGCCCCGTACCGTTTCGCCGAACACCTCCACCGCCACCGTTCACTCGTCGATCCATACCGACCGTGCCGGTGTCACAGTGCTTGTCCAACACTTCGTCCAGCGCACAGTCGGTACAGTCGACGTTGGAGATGAGCGGCGAATCGGTGAGATCCTTCTTGGACGATTCGGAAAATGCCTGACGGGAAGAACATAAGCACAACAAAAAGGAACATAAAGAGAAATTCTTATTCTCACTAATTTCTCTCCCACTCACCCGATTAGCGACGATCGAAGCTGATGCAATGCTGCCCAAAGCCGAGCCAGGCTCCGCCTTAACGGAGGTTGCCTGCGAGGACGGACGCTGGAACGGTGTTTGCGATTGCGATCCACTCCCAGCGGAAGGTGGCACAGTAATGTGTGTGGGATGTTTGTTCCCATTGCCACCACCGCCACCGTGGCTAGCGCTGCTGGTTGCACACGGTGCGTCCGGCGATTGTGCTGAAGGTTGACCACCGGGAGCATTTGGGCCACCAAGTCCGACTGACATGCCACCGGCGGTCGTTTGCCCAGGACCACCGGCCGATTGACCCGGCTGAGGTTGTAAGCGTTGTGCTTGCTGTTGCTGCTGCTGCTGTTGCTGCTGCTGTCGCTGTTGCTGTGCGTGATGGTGCTGCTGATGCTGATGCTACGAAATAGATTTATAGAAAAGGGAAGGGTAGAAGATAAGCGTAAGGGACTTGTAAACGGATCGCCTTTGCCAATGCCAGGCGTGTTCGGTTCTGTCTCGATGCTACTGCTGCTGCTGTGAAAATGGTAGAAGATGATTAAAAATGCTAGTGAGTGATCATCACTCTGCTGATCTGCTCCTAAAGTTACGGTACATTTCACCATCACATACTCTTTCCATACCTTGGGCCATGAGTAAGTAATCCTAGAAATTGGCGGAAGAATTATGAAAGTATTTCCCTCCTCTCGAAGGCAAATCAGCAGTTGGGTTCTTATACTGAGATAGTATGTCGTGAGTTCCGAGATCCAATGTGCATCAAAAGCTGTTTACTGCGACGAGGTTCGTTCCACTCTCGATTACAGCTGCTTGTTGCGGTCTCCCCAATCAGCACAACACATCAATCGCATAGCGACTATCCTACGGAAGCTTATTCGTCTGTTCTCCCCAGGGGTAATAACCAGGAATTGCCTTTCTAAATCTAACGGTGCCTTGTACTGGATCCGGAATCCCTAGCCGAAAGATCATAACGCGCACGATCGTTCATAACGCGCACGATCGTTTTATCTCCGTGCAGCAGCAGATCATAACGCGCACGATCGTTCTACCTCCGTGTACAGTGTGTCCTGGATATGAACTATGCTCATTATATGAATGAATACTCATGCATGAGAGAATCCTCATCGTCTATATTTTTTTTTTCATGACCCGTTGTTTCATATTAGAGCAACCTCTCTAAGATGGGACTGACACGGTGTTCTAAGTTTCCTGTAAGGAGGCCCGACGTTGAATCGGATTCACACTAAGGCACACTAAGTCACAGAAAAACACCAAAGCAAATTAGTGCTTTGAAAGGTCTCATCCCTACAATGGTTATTGTGCTGCCAAAGGAAAGAACCTCTGTAAGATGAAACTTGTAAAGCTTCATATAAGAGAGCATTTTTCAGGTAGTTTAAACCAAACAAACTGCATTAACCATCGCGTAATCTGCAACTAGTATAGATCGGTAAACTTTTCACAAATTACCATCATCAATAAGAATGAAGTTTCATGTAATCTGACTTTACCACCAGCAAAACCAACTAATGAATAATTACTCACTTACTAGAGGTGTCAAGGTTTGCAAATTTTTCATTAACTTATTTACATCGAGCGAAAAAGCCTCATTATTGTTCTGTTAGTCATAATCAACCGAATACCTGAAACGTAAAACTTCGTATTAGACAAACCTTTGTGAAAGAAACATTTTTCGAGGGACTCTCTTTAATCCAGGTTTAACTGGACTGAAATAGAAACAGTTATTATGTATAGTGTCCTCAGCGGAGTGGGGCGGGGGGAAGACCAGGACTTTGAAATGAAAACTTTCCAACACGACGGTGGGCACACCTCACGTGCGCAACGAGCCTCTCCTACACGATGCGAGAGTCCCGTCCTAAGCATCCTTATATGTATAGCGCTCACAACCACCGGAAGCGACGGTGCGCTCCTCATCAGGATTGTTTTTACCTCATAGTTCTCGTACATTACGGGCTGCATCCCTGTGCTTTTTTGTATGTGTTTCGCCCACGCCCGGAGCATCCACGTTGCAAATTTTGTTGGGATGCCGGACGAAGCGAAGGTTGGGCTGGTTGGTTTATAGGCGCCCGTGTTGGGGCGGAATAGCGTTGGATTGATGGTGGTGGTGGTGGTTGTTGGTGGCGGTGATGAAGAGGATGTGTTTGTGTGTGAGATGGACATATCTGTGTGAGGGTGGTTCGTGTGTCACTTGGTTCACACTATCCCCGGGCCACTTACATTTCGCGTGTCACTCTCAAGCCCGCACGGCGGCGGAAGAGGCTGGTATGGCATCGCGTGGTACATCATCGGCGGATACAGGAGCGACTGCTGGTACAGCTGCGGATGGGGATACATGACACCGGCCGCCATGTACGGCACGGTGATGGGGTTGAGTCGGGGCTGCAGTGCCTCCAGCGCTGCGATCGGTGCCGGTTGGGGCGCGGTCGGTGCGGTGGCCGCTGCAGCTGCTGCTGCCGCTGCCGCCGCCGCTGCTGTGGCGGGGATGTAGTACAGGGTGGGAAATATGCTGTGCGAGGGTACGAAGCTGGCGGCACCGGTGCCGGTGCCGGCCGATGCCTGCATGGTCGTTACGCTCACGCTGAACGGTGGCCACAGGTCTCCGGTACGGCCCGCCATGCTGCCGTTGGGCTGCGTGCCGTACGTCATCTGCGGTGCGAGGATCGAGGGCGTCGTAAAGGTCGCACGCTGGCTGCCGGCGAGCACACTTTCGCCTAGGCTTGACGGGGCCAGTCCATTGCTCTGGTACTGGCCTGGTGCGTACGGATGTTGTTGGTTCTGGTGGAGGGGAAGCGGCCCAGTGGAGGTCGCACTTTGAAGTATGCCTCCTGACTGCTGCGAGGCTGACTGGCCTTGCATAGCGTGATGGTACGTCAGCTGCTGCTGCGACACGTGCTGTGGCTTGTAGTGCATGTGCAGACTCGGTTGCTGCTGTTGATGGTACTGCTGTTGCTGTTGCTGGAATTGCTGCTGTTGCTGCTGTTGGGCCTGCTGCTGGGCCTGCTGTTGGGCTTGCTGTTGCGCCTGCTGTTGTTGCTGCATTTGCTGGTGTTGCTGCTGTATCAGCAGTTGCTGCTGAAGGGCGTGCGGTGCCACCGGTCCCATCTTCTGCTGTTGCTGCTGCAGCAGCATGGAGGAACAACCGGGTCCTCCACCGGTGTCCGGGTTGTGCTGATGCTTGATTGTTTTGTGTGCGTCCCCCTCCCAGGAGTGGGACGAACCGCGCTTAACACCGTGCGCGACCGCCGCCCCGCCGCCACCGTAGCCGCTTTTGTCCGGAGGGCCCTTCTTGTTCTTGTCCGTGCCGCGCGCCACCATGCGCGCCTCCCGGTGCTTCTTCAGCATCACCTTCTGCATGTCCTCGTTGTGCTTACAGAGCAGCTCCTCGGTAAGGGTCGGCGGCTGGAAGCTGCCCCCGCCGCCCGACGACGTACCCGTGCCGCCCGTGCCGCCCGTATTGCTGGTCGTGTTCGTGGTGCTGTCCATCTGCGCATTGCTTTCGGAGCTAAAATTTCCCGCCGAGCCGCCACTGCCGCCGCCGCCACTAGCACTAAACCCGCGCTGGTTCGGGCTGACCGCGTGCGACTGCTCGTCCCCGATCGTTTCCGTGTTGGTGCCGCCGGACGAGTCCATCTTCATCTGCTCCTCGATGTTCATCGCCGGCCGGCTGTCGAAGAAGCGCTGCAGATTTTCGTTGTAGTTCAGCTGGTTGTAGCTCGGCGGCGTTTCCGACGAGCTCTTGCTGTCGAAGTACTCGTGGTGGGGCGATATCTCGCCCAGCATAACCGAGTCCCGCTCGGAGAAGGTAAAGTCCGACTCATTCAGCAGGTTGAGCTTGAGCTCCGGCTGGGCCACCTCGTCCATCAGCTCCTCCATGAACGAGGCGAGCGCTTTGCACCGCTTCGACACCTCCTGCTTCACCATGTCCGACGGTTTGGCGACCGGTTCCTTCAGCAGGCGCAGTATTTGCTCCTCAATCATTTTCGCCTCCTTGAGCGCCTCGTCGGAAAACTGGTTCTGCGTTTGGCAGTAGAACGGCGACACGAACACATCCGCAACTGACGGGCCCTGCAGGATGCGATGGTGTCCGATCACAAACTCCAGCTCGCGGGACCACGGGTTCACGAAGCTGGTCCACTCGGTGCTCAGCACGATGTAGCACCCGTTGTTCACGAGAAAGCGGTACGGCTGGCTGACGAACGACGCCCCTGCCGTCTGGCCCTTCACCATGACCGTCTCGTACGCTTTGCGCAGGATCGGCATATCATCCGGATGGTACAGCTCCATGATCGAGCGGCCGAGTATGTCCTGCGGCAGGTAGCCGATCGACTCGACCGAATTGCCATCGACGTAGCTCAACACGCCGGATGTCGTGTGGCGTGTGCTGAACTTCAGATCCCGCTCGCACAGCGACTCGTTCGGCGCCTTGTACACGCTCCTGACTGGCGTAGCGGAAATGATCAGCAGAATACTGCGGCCACTCATAATTTCCGCATTTTCCGCCGGTGCCTCGCGGAACGTCAGCACCAGCCGGTACGGTTCGTAGTTCACCGTCGTCTTGGTCACGCCGAACCCGGCCGTCTTCAGCCCCCGGTACTTGCGCAGCATCACGTACAGCGAGTTTTTCTGGTCCTTCTGGCCACTTTTCGACTCACCGAGCGGTACCACCACCTTGGAGGTGATCTGGCTGGCAAATGTGGCTCGATCTTTCGGGTGCACAAAGTCGATGAACGAGCGGCCGAGCCACATGTCCTTCGGAAAGCCGAGGCTGTGGGTGATGCTCGGCGTGGTAAACAGCACCACGCCGTCGTGCATCGAGATTACACAGCAGAAACCGTCCTCCACGTCCGGCTTGTTGGTGCGCGGGGTGTTTGATTGCTGTGCCTGCTGTTGCTGTGACTGTTGCTGCGACTGGTGCTGCTGCTGCGGCTGCTGCTGCTGCTGGGGCGGTTGTAGGTGTTGTTTATCTTGCTGCGATTGCAGCTGTTGATGTAGCGTATGGGAGGCGTGTTGCTTTGGGCCAAGCAGTCCTTGCTGCTGGCTCGATAGTCCACCATCCTGGAGCGATGCATGCTGCTGCTGGCTGCTATGATGATGATGATGGTGATGATGATGATGATGCTGAGTTTGCTTTTGTTGGCACTGGTTAATCCCACCATGCTGCTGCTGCTGTTGTTGCTGTTGCTGCTGTTGCTGCTGTTGCTGCTGCTCGGAAAGCACAACTCCCAGCAGTGTTCCGCTGCTCGATACGGCACTGGTTCTCAGCCCGGTCGAGCCGGTGGCGATCGAGTTCACGATAGAGGCCACACCGGCGGGCAGTGGGGCTGGTCCGGGCAGAATGCTCTGGTGCGCGACCAGCCTCTTCTGGCGACCTTCGTGCGTTGCATCACACGCACGGTGCAGTTGCTCCTGCGATATGTGTTTACGGTCATCCTTAGCTGTGGTTCGAAAATTAAAAGACGTGAGAAAAGTGTGGACAGTGTTATTTGGATTTGTTTTTTTGAGGAACGGTACAGATCCGGTTCATTCAATCCGATCATCTGGATTCGGATCATCTGGTGAATTACTGTTTGTAATGAAAAAAGGGAAAAATGTGCATTCGGACAAACATGATTTAACTCAGATTTGATGAGTTAGACAAGTGTATTAATGATTCAACTCACTATTCAAGAAACACAAAAATTATGGAATGGAACTCACACGCGATTTTAAAACTGTTATGGAGTTAAATCACTCTGAATGAATTAAATTTCTATGCCAACAAGCAACACAGGCGCGAGTTTGAAAACTCTTCAAGAGTTAACCTCTTCAAAATGATTAAATTCTTGAAGATTTATCAAACTCGCGATTGAGGTGTCAGTCGACACAGAGAGTCAACGTATTCAGAGTGATTGACTCTCGAAGAGTTTTAAATTCGCAAGTAAACTACATCACAGGGAATGAGTAGCTAGAGGGCACAGAGAGTTATTTCACAGATGAGTTGTTTCAACCCAATCGGTACAAAGATTTAACTCACTCATTCATACTGAGTCCTAATGCACATCACTACATACAACGGCTCTATTAAGTTTCTCTCAGAAAAGATAGGTAAACAGTATCTCTCGAAAAACTGATGTATCATTGACCTTCTCATTGTACTCAATCGGATCATTTGAACGAATTTGGATCTGATCATTTTTCTCATGCGTTAGTAGCACATTGGCGCACCGGCAGCGTTACTGTGGTGAAGGTATACATACCATTTTCTTCATTTATAATCTGTACAACGACGGCGGCGGCTGCCGCTGCTACTTCTGCGCTGACTAATTCTGTTCCATTTTGGTCCTGCTCGGCGCTCATCTCGCAATGATCATTCGATTCCGCTCCGTGGCTAGTCGTCTGTACACCACCTGCTCCAATGTCTCCAGTAACGCTGGCACCGGACGGATTCCCGGTGGATGTTTCCATCGGTTCTGGATCACCGCTTGCCAGATTCTGCTGCTCGGCATCATTACCGGCGACGGTGGTGACCGTGTTACCAGCCGCTGCTGCTGCGACTGTACTACCAACGGCCGAGTTTACACCGGTGGACGAACTGTTCGAAGCCGGCACGGTACCGCTCTCGGTGGAAGTCTTTAGCTTTTTCTTCTTGCGATCCTTTTCCTTGGTGCGCTTGGCGGCTGGTTGCGGCACCGGCGCTATGCTGCTGGCCTGCGTCGATGCCTTACCGCCGTAGCCGCTGCTGCCGGACGAGTTGCTGCCGCTGTGGCGTGACTTGGAGCTTCCGCTGAAAGGAAGATTTAAATGTCAAACTCAATGCAATGTGTGTGGGGGGTGGGAAGAAAAAATGTGCGTAAACGCTTGCATTCGGAATTTATTTATTATTGTGAAGAAATACAATTTCCTCGAAAGCCAAAAGCAGTTAATCAACTGGAATGTTTAATTTATCAAAGAAACTTTTAGACAAATTGCAACGAAAAGAGAATGAACACTTGCGATTCAGGGATGGACGGTTGCAAAGCGCGTCATTTCGATGTAGTGAAGTCAAATTCAACCTTTTGAAAGATGAAAGTGTCACCCCGCGTCCAAACACATTCTCCAAACGAAAGAACATAAAGTAAAACTTCGCCCGCAACACGTGACACGTGGAAATGGGCTTCCGAAACGTGTTTTCCAAACGCAGGCTATAAAGAACTTATGAAGAATTTTATTTACAAGCAGATCCCTCTCGTGCTTTTAATAGAAGACACCGGTCGGAGTGACTCGTTGATTTTCTTTTCACTCGTGTTTCTGAAGAGCTTCATGTTGGAAATAAAAAACTTGAAAAAACCAACTACAGTATTAGTAGTAGTAGCAGTGCAGCTGCTTAACAACTACCACATTCCAAAAACCGTGCATTGCATTTCATACTCCTTATCAATAGTCTGCCCAAAGTTCGTTAGTATTTAACGCTTCGACTCACCTTCTCTGCGACTGGCTGTTACTGCAGCTGTTGGAGTAAGCGGAATCAGACACCTTGGTATTGTGCGTGGAGTCCGCACCCTCCAGGTTTTCCATACCGGTGGCGGACATTTTGTTTGTTGCCCCCTTTTTCCTATCGTTATGTACTGCGTTCGCACGGGAAATCACTTTTCACCCGCACCGAGTTTGGTTCCGTTTTTTGTTACGCTTGTATCACTTGAAAATTTCACACAACTTTTTCTAAGCGCTTCCTTTGCTGTACATAACACATTACGTGTGTACTTCTTTCACAAACGGTTGTGGCATTCGGTTGGGTGCGATGATACACATTCAAGCATTCAAATTCACTGCACTATAGAAGGAGCTGGACATGTGTCTCGATCTCGCTAGCTGGGCTATAACAAAAACAAGGTGTTTGAGGAAGCGAGAAGAATCGATAAAACAGGGTGATTAGTCGTATGTTTATGCTAGCATTGAGGGAACGGCGTTTAATGCTGGGCTTTAATTGGACATCATGCAAGACCACGATGCAGGATGCATGGAGAAATAATGAGTATCCTCTCACGATCATAAACACAAACAGTGCACACAGCACTGTGGTCACTTGAAATCACCGTTCGATTAGTAACTGGACGGGTGAAGTTGTAGAGAGATAGTCTTGTCCACGCATCAAACACGTGAACACATTTAACAAAAAATAAAAACGATCGCGGAAGCTGCTGCTTTTTTAACACTTATTGTAGTTGATGTTCATTTACGGTACAGACATGCACACACTTGCTTTCATTTTGTAATCTAACAATGGCACAACGTTTAAATATCACAAACGAAACCATTCTACATCGCTTATTATCACCCGAGCGTCACCAGCAAAGCGCAATTGCACTAGCGCTAGCACTTTTATTTGCACTGCACGCTGCTGTACACTTGAGGTCCGGATGGGTGTATTGGCCAGCCGGCCGGTCGGTCGTTATTTGACAGTGTGTCTGTTTCCCTTTCCAGCTGTGTATGGGTGCGAGGCGTCATTCGCGCCGTTCTCACATGTCGCGGCATGTGCCGCCGCATCTCGCTGGCTCGAGGTTAATGCAAAGCCGTGCATCGGTGGAGAGATAGGGTAGGGGAGAGATAGTGTCGATTGTATTGCACGTCCGCACGGAGTTTGCGGCAGCAGGCTTGATTATATGAAACCGTTTGTATTGCGTTGGAATTTCTTGGCCCAGGTCATAGGATGGATCGAGGATCCAGACGTTTCGTGTGAGCATTTAAATGTTATGTACACTACACTAGCTTATACTATTAACAACCGTTACTGAGTGCTACTTAAAGAACTTGCAGTAAATCTTACTTAAATGACAATCATACTAGATATGCGACAATTGCTTTGTTATCTTCATTTTTCACTGAACAATTGAACCAAAAAAAAAATGTACCCACGGACACTACAGAAATGGCGAATGCACAACCGATTCGGTCACCGTACAAACGACGACTACGTTACTAGAATGGCAGTGCTGAAACTTTTCCATGGTCAGAGCAAGGGGATGGAAGTATCGGGGAAGCGCTCATCATCATAACAAGACGGCAAACTGTTTGCCTTTCTTACTGCTCGCGCGCCCAGGAGTGCAGTAAATATGCCCTCGATTTTGCTGACTAAAGTACAACGCCATCTCCTCCGCCTTCCTTCCGCCAGGGAGGGAGAGAGACTAACTTGCCCTGGTTGGAGGAAACGGTGATTCAAAAAAGCTCTCACACACACTCCTATAATGAGCCCACAGACATTGTACAAAATGAAAGTCCGACCCGGCAGACGTCGGAACAGGGATGGCACAGCGACACGGTAGAACGAGAGCTCGAGCGATTACAAAGCTGGCTGGAAGCGTTACGCATACCTACTCGTAGAGTAAGACACTTAGTAGAAGCATAGACACACACGATCGATTACGTGTACCGCACCCCAACCTCCCCAACCCACCCCAATCGACTCCGTAAACACGCAAACACCCCCCTGGCTTGCCCGCCCCGTCTTTTACCGTCATGCATGTGAAAAGTCACATGTTGCACCACGAGAGTGTCGTAACGTTGGGCTGGGGTGCGTTCTAGGCCTACGCCGACAGATATCAACAGATTGCGCCCTTGCAGTCTCACTGGTTGCATGTGTAGAAGTACAAAGCAAGTTCTAATACAAGATCGGTGGGTTGATTTTGCTGTTTGGAACGCACTCTCAGCTGATGTGGATCGAAGTAACAGCGTTACAGCGTAACGCATGTATACTTATGATAGCTGCTTTCAATTAAAGAGTCGAGTTACTGCAATTAATGTAGAGTATATTGCTTGGAATGATAAAAATTCAATGGCACTAGTATGGTACTTCAAGAATGCGGGACATCTTGTGGTTGATGCGCTAGGTTCTATAGAATACTCTAAGTGTACACATCTCAATCTATTGCCATCTTGTCAGTGATTAAAATAGTGTTCTATTGCTGTGTTACAGCTCTATGAAACATACCATTTTATGAGCGGAACAAAATTATACGAAACCGGCATAATAATGACAGAGCTTCTTTGTATTAGATTTGTGCGTTCTACACACTACTTATCTAAAGCATTTTCCTGGCTGGGCTTGTACTCCATGCTTTTCCGTTTTCTCTAACATCCTACCCCTGTGCGCCCTTTCGTCCACTATTTCCTCGTAACCTGAGTCTTTTTCCCGCTTATTCCCTTCCCTTCGTCATTAGGTAACGTAGCGGTTGGTTGGAAAACGTGCCATCTAGCTAACCGCGTCCCGGGCTACACCGTGCGCTAGCTCTACAGCCCCTCATGCTTCACAACCCCGTGGTCACTGTGTCTGCAAGTGATGCGCAGGGAAGGAATGGTGGGAAGAGTGTTATAAAGTTGGTCACTGTTTTTTCGACAAACACAGACCTACCTACATTTCCACATCCCGTTGCGGACCGGTGGAGAGCACATGGAGCCACAACTACTTATAATACGTGGGTAGGGTAGCATTTGGACGTGTGTCGATATAGATTGAGATGCTAACGGAGCGTGGTCCAATTGTTACGAACGTATCAGTTTGATTGAACGGTATGGCGGGGAGCAGTTATGCCACAAATAGTTGCCACCCGTTGCGTTGTTAAAGTTTCTATTCCGTATACCTCGGATCCGGGGTATAACAGGTCGAGGTCCTTTCTGGGTGGAAGAAACTCGAACAGTGTAATTCTATTTTAAAACCCTTTTGAAATCAACAAGTTTATGTGTCATTGTTTAATAAAGAGTCACTGGAAACTGCTCCTGTTGCAAAGTGAAGGCAAAGGGGATATTAATAGCAATGGTGTGAGTTTTCTACTGTCATAATGATACCAGCTTATGAGATACTTAAAGCGTTTATTTTATTTTGCAATTGTTAAGATACTTTTTGACATCTTTAACATTAGACTGATATTGGAAAAGATCAATTTACGTCTTATTTGTTCTCCTATGAACTACAAAAAATTTTAATCTGGAGCTATGTAAAACCAGTTGAGGTAAACTTCTGTACTAGTTTATGATTGGACAAGCTCTGAAGGTGCGCCCTGCATCTCATTTCGAGCACACAACTGTATCCTCCAAAACGGACGTCATTCAACGCTTCTCATTCACCCCGTGTCTGCATGATGCCATGTTTCGTGCGACTACATCCCATCGTTTGCGTACGATTCCCCTTTTTACATTAAAATTTATAAACGGCCCGCGAAATGGAAGGATCTCCGAGGCATCGATGGTTCTGCCGAGCCTCATAACCATCATATCACCGCTCAAACACTGCCCAACTTCACACGCACACTGCCATGCAAGCACAGGATAGATTTCACGTCATCGCCACTAGCTTTCAATGTAAATGCACAACGCCTCGCTTGGAGAGCTGGAGACAGGATCCGAACGCTGTGCCGCGGTTCATTTGAATTTCAACCATTCGTACGAATCCTTAGGCGGGGGTGCAGCAGCGGATCATCGTTGATCTTGCCGTCGATGATCTCGTTGACAGGAAGGTTCTGGAAGCGTTCGCCGCCCGACACCCCCAAGCCATACCGGACGGAAAAGAATCTGACGATGGCCTGACACTCGCGTACAATTGGTTTTTTTTGTTGATGCTTCCGCCAATGTTAAGTTATAGTGATCACTTTCAAATCTAGCCGCACGCTGCACCGGAGCAATTCATAAACACTTTGGGGATGACACGAGGCGAAGGCACTCAAAGAACTGAACTTTTATTTTAAAGATTCGCAGCTACAAGCTAAGTGCGGAAACGTTATTGCGTTGCTTTATTTGACAACCAAACCTCCAACACACACAACAAGCAATTTGAATGACACAAAAAAACCCCGTCTTGTGGAATATGGAAAATCAATTAAAATGGACCGAAGGATAGGTTTATGATGTCGTGCAAATTGATAGCAGCTACCAAGCCACACATCAATTCTTCCAAGGCGAAAGGCGTATTGTGTTAGGGCTTCTTGTATTGTTTTACACTTTCCTTAGCTGAAACGTGAATTTTCATTTGCTTTTAAGGACGGTTTGATGTGGCGCGTTGTACTGCGCGTCGTGGTGGAAAACACTGAATGAAATTTAAATTGCATTTTATAACACCTTTTCGCCAAACACACATACACTAAGCTTATTCATATGCAGATGTAATGTGAACTTAATTTTAAGAAGAAAACAAACTTCCCGTTTTTCTACTGTAAAATTTGTTTGTGTAAACATTCACACAAACACACATACACACACACATCCACATGGGCTCGAAATTTGTTCCACATACACACCTACCCGGGTGCTTTTCTCTTGGTAAACCGTTTACTAAACGCAAAGCACGAACGAACCGCTTGTTAAAACGCGCAAGTATCACCGGGAGAGCGAACTGAAAAACTGATCCGTTTCGGACGACTGTTGACAACGGACTCGTATCGTAAGCTCGGCCGTTCGTCCGCCGGTTCGACATCTGCCGGTGGTGCCAGTAAAGATTTTCTGTTGGCTTCACGTGTCAAACCTTTGCGCTTCGCGTGCTGCCAGTGCCGCCGGTTCGTCGGCAAGGGCGGCTTGGCGGCTGGAGGACTTCCTCGAATGGAAAATGAATGCCACCCACCTTCACCTCACCGTCACGCCAAAATGAATCGATTCATCAGCAGTGGCAGCATTTGTTGGGGTAAAACGGGGGATTAAAATCGGCGTAGTTTGACAGCCCTGCCTCGGGCGGAAAATGAACTCCCCCGGGGGAGTCATTCGGGCGCATCATCAATGAACTTAGACCGGTGCGAGAAGGGCGGGCGTGTTGTGGACGGTGGTGTCAGGTTTTCAGTGTGGTGGAAAATTTAACAAAACGAGGCGCAGGCATGTTGCTGCAGTGCAAGGACTTTGTATGTTGTTACCCGGCCGTCGTTCCCCGAGGCAGAAGCTCGGATTTGGAGCTTGGTTACGTATGGCCGGCATTAAATTTGTTATGTCTTCTTCGTTTGGTGTTGGGTTTGAAGGAGGGAAAAAGAGGGAAACAACTGTCGCTGTACGCTGTGTGTGTTGATGGTGTGCCTGTTTTCTCGCGCTCTTTCCATCCAGAGGGTAAGTGTACAGTGGGCAGAGGTGGATGGAGCGGTGTCACTGATATTCACGTCTGTTGCAACGTGACCGGCGAACGATCCGGTGGGTTCATTTTGTACCGCTCTTCGCTCGTCTTTCGCATAGCTTGGGTGCGCATATTTGGAATGCGATGATACCGGCGGTACACACCGGTTTGCTGGATCGGTTTCGTACGATGAGGACTTTGGAAACGGGGTGGGGGAAAAAAGTGTAACAATTGTTGTCTTCCTGCGGCAAACATGCAATAGGTCGCATTTCTGATAATTAATTATCGATCGTTTCGGGAAAGATAACATGCATGATTGAATTATGTTGTGAAATAAATTTTAAATTATTCTCCGTGGTGTGCAAGTAGGTATTTTACATCCTTTAGGTCAACCCAGAGACAAGTCTTATTTTGTATAAGACTGGTAGTCCATGAACATGGTTGTTAGCCGAGGACTGCTTGGCTTTCTGGTACCAGTCTGTGAGTTGAGGCAACCATTATTTAATCTAATGGAAAGTCGACGCCATTATCGTACGACCACCGCGGGCGCCCCTAGTTTGGAACGCGACAGGCTGCCAAATCTTTAATTTGAAAAGCGAAGAAGCCTTAAAAGGCATAACACCATTGTTTATGTAATTTATGTTAGTATAAGTGTCTTATTGCAAGTAATACGGTGTAGCAATTTCAACGGAATATAAAAAGTATCTTTCCTTAAATTACAATATGTTTGCGTTATCTGAAAGTTTTTTTTTTGCATTGTTACAAGTGTTTAATTCTTCTTCACTGTGAGGTCCAATGTAAGGTCAAGGCATGAGCGCTCATCTGTTTAGGCTGTTTTTCTTAATTTAAGTGAACCTATAGTACCTAATTCTATAGCCTGAGGAAGCATTTCACCTCACAAAACCTGTCGGGACGGACGAAGCTGGGACTATATCGCACCTGTATAGTTCCAGTACTCATTTATGCCTCTGAGACATGGATTCTGTCCAAATCTGACGAAAATCCCCTAAGCCGCGTTCGAGAGGAAGATGCTCAGAAGGATTGTTGGCCCCATACGTGAGGAGGGACAACGGAGGAGCCGATACAACGACGAGCGGTACGAGCTGTACAACGTCCATACTGTTGTGCAGCGGATTAAGCTCGCCCGGCTCCGGTGTGCTGGCCATGTTATACGCATGGACCCGGACGACCCAAGCCGTAAAGTCTTCTTAGACCATCCCAACCTGAGGTGGGAGGATGGCATAGAGGCGTCCGTCATCAAGGCCGGGATAATGGATTGGCAGACGACGGTGCGAGACCGTGAGCGGTATGGGAGTTTGTTGCAGCAGGCCAAGACTGCCAAGCGGTTGTAGCGACCGATAAGAAGAAGAAGAAGAATAGTTGGATAATAATTCCTGAACATGGGGTAAAGTGTATAATCATATACTGAAGAACTATTCGATCGTTAGTTCGGAACCCTCGTTCTGCATTTTATTTGAAACAATTTTAGAATTCAATTCACGGTTAAAAACAAAGTATTTTGCTGACCATCCTTCTCCCTCCTTTTCTAATAAATAATTATTTGGTTTATTAGTAATAATAAACCAATATTTTCCAGATATTAAAAAAATGTTGTGCTTGTCAACAATGCCAAAACACCGTTGCTGTACATTAATTTTTTAATTTATTTTGTCCTATCAAAGAATTATTGATAACATTTTTTTTTGCAGAAGGTTCTGCAAAAGTTCCATACTTTTGTTATATGCAAACATTTCTTTCAATCTTTGATTTATAGATAACAGAACTCGTCATGATTGTTTCAAAATTTGGGTTCTTTATTTTGTTCTTCCCATCGTCCCATGTGTGTATGTGTTTGTGTATGTTTGTTTTTGTTTCTCTTCAAACCTAGTGCCCTACAATGTGTTCCTATATATGATGCTAGAAATCCTTAACGCACGAGCGACAGAAATATGACGTATGTGTGTGTGTGTTTGTCTGTGTGTAATAAACATGAGAAAAAACGGCGGATGGACACGTCCTTGCTTTCCTATTTGCACATTTCGCTTCCTTGGCGCACTGCGGCCATGGGCCGTGCTTTTGTTTTCTTGGTTGGTTGGTGAAATCACTATCACTTATCACACGCGCAGAAATGGTTTCCTTCCGATTGCTACATTTTACCCAATTTTCCCGCTTTCTAATGTGTCATTCATCACGCCCCCCTGCCCCCTTAGCGCCTTTCAGTGTCCGCACTTGATCATCGTATCAGAGAGTTTAAAAATAAATTACTTTTCATTTTTCAAACTTCCTTGCCCCGCTGGGGTTTCGCCTATATCACCGGTTCTCAAATTAAAACACTAAACATCGCTTGCGTAGCTATATTCTGCTTACAATTAGGTTGTACATATGTAAAGATACTAAAGTTGGTAGCATGTAGAAGGAGAAACTTAAAGCACGAATTATCCAAACCCAACCATGTCCTAACAATTCTGACAATAGCTATAGCTTGAGTAAACAAAACCGAACCAATATAGTGATTGGTTTCGTGAAAATACAATTAATGCTTTACACTAACGAATAGTAATAAATGAAAAATAATATCACTTACAGTGTTGACCGTACTGATTTACTTCAGACAAGATGGCTCTGTCACACGATTATAAGTTTGTATAAAGAAATACGCGGTTGCTGCGAAATAAAAAACAAATCACGTAATGGATTCGTATCGAACAACTACCCATATTCGAAAACGCACCACCAGTCAGAGCAAACAAAAGCATGTTGTGTATAGTAAAATACTATTGGCATTTGATTGATATCGCGAACTGCAAGCAACAAAACGCAGAAGGAAAAGCTAGCTTTATAAAACAAAAATTTTTAAAGACATTCACCGCACCGCTCCTCACTCACTTAACATTCCTTTTCGACTTTTTGCTTCTTTTCCATCGCTTTCATTTCAATTCCCAAATATTTTTGCCGCACCTACCTACATCCTCACTCATGCACGCTCGTCGCTCTGCACGGTTTGGACAAAATGCTAAAAACTAACGCTTTTGCCCCTAGCTCTATATCGGGCCGGAAAAAAACATGACACATCCATTGGTTGATATCGTCGCGGTGTGCCTGAGGCGTCATGTATTGTGTGGAGTCTGGTTTTCCCTATGATGGATTTGGTTCTTTTATTTCCAATTTCAGTTTTATAGTTGCTTACGGGGTGTATGTGTTTTTTGTTCTTTTAATTCACAACACGCAACTAGAAGAGCTGTTTTCTTCATGTGACGGACTTTTTTTTGTAGTTTTTGCAGTACCTAACCGAAAAAATACTTTAGTTTCAATTTTGCTTTCTCAGTTTTCCTTCCACACTCTCCTTTCGAAGTAAATATGTTTACTTTGGTTTGGTTTAAACCTTTGTAAAACAACTTCTGTTATCGCCTTCTTGAATGCCAAAGTTTGTTTAATGTTACCGTTGCTCGCCCATGTTTCAATATGTTTCTAGTTTCTTAATTTTCCGAATTGTGTAAAATTAAATATTTTCATTTTTGACTAAAAAATGCACTAAACTATATTCCGATTCATATTTTTTTTATTCCCTTTCTCGTCCTTCCTCGATTGTTGCTCTCTATATGGGGAAATATTTTTCTTCTTTTGTTTTTTTTGTATTGTTTATTTGCTACGCTGTTCTATATACGGTTGTGGTTGCCTATACGAGCGGATTCAAAAAACTTTCTATCCCACCTTATATGCATAAATGTTGTGTTTTTTTGTTGTTGTGTTGCTTTCCTTTGCGTTTCGTTTTGTTCTACCTCTTCACCAAAGTGTTACTCACTGCTGTGAACGTGTGTGTTTGTTTTCTTTACTTATTGATTATACGAGAATATAAGTTTTGCGTTACTTTGCTTTTCTGTTTAATGGTTCACACTATTATTAAGCGCTTTGCGTGTGTTTGAGTTTGCTTCTCGTTTTCCATGGCGTCTCCTGAATCGGGTATAAATACTACTGTAATACTTTCTTTTAAAGGGACATCGATTAATGTGACTGTATGCATGCCATTCTGGGCTTAAAAGAAGGACAAAGTGTTGTTTGTGAATGTTGTGTGTATATGTTGTTGGTCTGTTTTTTTTTTCGTGTATGATCTGTTGTACAACGGGGCTGAACGTTCTCTACGTGGCTTTTCTACCATCTGGCTCTGGTTTTGTTTGGCTTGCTGCTACCGAAAAAGGACCGAAAATACAATACGTTGCATAGCTTAGTTTCCGCCAGCTTAAATGTACACCTAGAGTAGGAAAAACTTTGCCCAAAAATAAAACACGGGGCGAACTGTGTAACTGAGACAGAAAAATAAACCTTTCCCCAACATATCCTGCAAGGTATTAATAGACGAGTGTTGCAGTGCAGCCGTACCACACCAGGACTCTGGACCAGAAAATTCCATTACAAAACCGAAGGCGTAAGACTGCCCACCTTCTCCATCCTATCGTTCACGGAGACGTTGTGAGTGTGTGTACGTGTGTATGTGTGTCACTTGGGGGTGCTTTTGGCTACTTCAGTTTCAGTACTAGTTCGGCGGGGCAAAGATAGCAAAAATGCGGGGCAAGCAAGCAACACGAGGAGGTTCTAGACGCGAGTGAGCGAGCTGGCGATTCCTTTTCGTTGACGTTTTTACACCAGCGTTGGTTTGCTCTATTCTGGTAGCTTTGGTATCGAGTGGGGTTGATTTGTTTTACGTCGTGCGCCAGAACGTAGCCCGCGCCCTTTAACGGATGGAATGCAGTTTCCAGCGCAGCACAAAGTACGCAATGACGCGCAGTGCGATGAAGAACCCGAACAGCGCGGTGGCATCGATCCAGTACTCGGCATTGTCCATCGACATCTCCTCGAGAAACTTCTTGGGGCTGCGGAAGTGGCAGTAAATCTCGGTACAGGCAAGCTTTTCCCGCTCCATACCGTACACCGACACCATCGCCCCCTCGAACCCGTACCGCACGTAGCTGACGTACGTTACCCACTGCAGGTAGCTCGGGATGACGTCAAAGTTGACGAAGAAGCCGGAGAACAGAATGATGGGGATGGTGGAGACCGGACCGAGAAACACGCCCGTTTCCACGCTCATGCCAGCCCCGATCAGCAGGCCGAGGCTTTGGGCAACGAGCGAGGTCAGAATGCAGATCAGTACGAACATGCCGACTCGCTTTGGGTCCATTGGCTGGGAGGTGAGATAGTACACCACGATCACGTAAACGCTGGTGAAGAGAACCTGCGAAAAGGAAGGAAGTGAACCGTTAGGCTGGTGAAGGCTGCGAAGTGTGGGGATAAACCATTACCTGAAATGGAAGATCTGCGATCGTTTTGGCGAAATAGAACGACTTGAGCGAGTACCAGTAGTTGAGATGCTCTCGCACAAACACAGCCATTTCCGTGGGAACTGAAACGAAAAGGGCATCCCATGAGGAGAAAAGCGTTAGTACCAAGGATTTTCTGAAGCTCCGAACCAATCCACACTTACAGGTGAGTATAGTCGGCATCATGGCGGTGAACATGGTAAACATCGTGGTGAAGAAGATGCATCCAGCATTGCTCATAATCTTCGACGCGTCGTTTCCAATGTCGTAGTAGATCATGCCGATGATCGCGCCGACGATCACGTGCGACAGAAGGCGCATCTGCGTGAGCGTTTGATCGCGCATGATCGTGATCATGGTGCGCTTGAGCAGTATCCAGAACTGCATCCAGCCAGAGGTAGGGAAGCCGGCCTGCTTCTTCGGCACCGTTATGCTGACGCTTTCTGTCGAGTCGAGGAGCGAGGTGGTGCAGGTCGCTTTGCCGGTCTGCGTTTGCTGGGGCGCACCAACCGTCGGCACTACGACCGGCAACAGCGGACCGGTTGCATCGGACGACGGGTTGACCGATGTACCCGTGACCGTCACGGTCGTCGTCGTAGTGGTGGCGGTGGATTGGGAGGCGACAGAAGCTTCCGCTCCGTTTGCCAGGGCCTTTCTTTCAGCGACGCCTCCGGTGGGTTGTTTGCTTTCATTGTTTAGCTGTGCCTCTGGTGCAGTCGGCATGCTAATGGCGGTGTACTCGCCGGTGTTGACGACCGTTTTCAGCAGCGCCAGCTCGTCCTCCCGTTCGGTTGCGCCGGTTGTCGTGCCGTCGAGCGATACGTTCTTGTTGGAGGTGCTTTTGCTTTGCGAGAGTGGCTGGTTGTAGTTGTTGCATTTGCCGTTGTTAACCGCAGTCACAAGCTTGCTGTTCCAGTCACCGTGCTCACCGCATGCAACCTCCATCACTGCAAGCAGATTAAAAGAAAAGCGTTTTGAGGTAGGTTCTCATTTTTGGAATGATTATTACGACTTACCATAATTAGCCGGATTGTGGTAGCTCGGACATTCCAGCCCGAGCGAGGCTAGAAACGGTACCAGACCGTTCACGCGCCCCTGATAGATGCACTGTCCCTCGGCCAGCACGTACAGATTGTCGAACAGCTCGAATATCCTAGCGGAGGGTTGATGGATGGTGCAGACGATCGTGCGGCCGCCGCGCGCCAACGACTTTAGCAGCGCGATCAGCTGCGAACAGGTCGAACTGTCCAGACCGCTCGTCGGCTCGTCGAAGAACATGACCGGCGGGTTGTTGACGAGCTCTAGCGCGATCGACAGCCGCTTGCGCTGGCCGCCCGAGAGATTGAGCGTGAGCGTGCTGGCAGCGTCCAGCAGGCCGAGCGTTTCGATGATTTCCTCCACGACGGCACGCTTCGCCGACACGGAGATGTCCTTGCCGAGCTTCAGGTTGGCCGACACCATCATTGCTTCCCGCACGGTCAGGTACGGTAGCAGCCGATCATCCTGCATGATGTAGCAGGACAGCTTGCGGAACTTGCGCAGATTGCGATCCTTTCCGTTGATCAGCACCGAACCGCTAAGATGAGATGTTCTGTAATTGAGACGAGCGGAGTTGTTAGGGGGCTTGAAGGTGAGCGGGAAGGACAGTACGCGGGACGTGCTTACTTGTAACCGGCGAGAATGTTCATGAGTGTGCTTTTGCCAGCACCGGACGGTCCCATGATGGCGGTTAGCTCCCCGGACCGGAACTTCCCGTTGATGCCTTTCAGTATGGTTTTGTAGCCTCGCTTGTGCCCTTCCGACACAGAGTACGACATGTCCATGAACTGGATGTCGATCGGAGGTCTCTTTGGTAAATGCGTGAGTGATACCTGGTGGGACAGACAACCGTAAGGTTTAAAATTGGCTCGTATTCTTTGTCGTTCTGAAGAGCCAAGAGAGCACTTCTCACCATTGGTTTTTTCTGCCCATTTCCATCGCTGTTGTTCAGTACCTTGCGCACCAGACCGTGCGCCAGATTGGATTCCTTCGTCTGTCCGTTTGTCATGACGGCTCCGTTGCAGAGAGCACTTTGAGAGTTCCTGAAGGAAAAATAAAAGAAGCGTAATGGATCATGAAGCTTATACCGAAAATTATAAAAAAATTGTGCTTTAGAAATATGAATCCCATAAATTGCTGGAAACCTCCCGTAATCCGTACCCAACAACCCTGCCGATGAGAGTTTAATGAGCATCAACAATTAGCGTAAACTGAAGGCTGAAAAAAACAATACACACTACTACCAAGCGTCAATTAATTCGTCATGCCACGGGTGCAACACTCGCGGCAAAGGGTATTAATCACGATTACCCTTTGCGTCCCACAGCCCCCATTCCACAGTCACAGTGACGACGGTATGGGAATTATAATAATAAAACCGAAAAACCAGCACCACTCCATAATTTGGGTGTTGAAAAATGGCCCATTAGAATTCATTCTAGCGCCGCCAGAAATTGCGTAAACTTTGCGTTTTATCGTCGCGCTTTCGGGAGGACGTGGAAGATGTTTTCTTTGTTAATGATTCGAATTCTCCACCGACCGCGGGAAATTAGCCGTTCTAGCCGTTGCAGGCACACAGCAGGCACGCTAAAGGTCGGCCAGTGGCAATCCATAATACGATCGTTTGTGCCTCGTAAGTCGTTTACACTGCGAATAAATTACAACCCGCTCGCCGTCGATTGCGGAACGGTTTGCCTTAACGCTTCGGATTGTTTCGTCTTTGTATTTCGATTACATAAACACGGTGTCTTCCGACTGTTTGGTCGAGGGCAGCCGGATATAAAAAGAGAAATGAAATAAAAAAAAAATCCTCGCCCCGCGAAAGTGGCCCGCGTGGTCATCGATCAAAGCAAACACGTGAGTCTGAGTTCCTCCCCTGTCTGGTTTGTGTTTGTTGTTTCGGTTAGCATGTACCCCCGAAAATTGATATAAATTATGCTGCAAACCTTCCACCACCCGATATCGCGTCAAAGCTTTACCACTTGCGATAGTGGTTGGAATTCTGTTCATGTTAATGGGTGCGAAACAGAAGAGGAACACAAAAACGGCAACCAAGTTTACAAATCGATTTTCACATTCAGCACGCGCCCCGTGATGAGGTCAGGAAACATTGAGTGAAAATTTTAATTAACATTAGACCACGTCGCGTTCGGTGGTAGTCTCGCTTCGCGTCCTGGGTGTAACGCAATCGTGACCGGAGGTGATTACATTTCTCCATCTCGACGCCGTTTGCAGCCGCATGAAAGAATATCAGACAGCTGGGCGAAGCTAGCGAGAGATGGGCCCGAACGATCATGTATCATGCTTACCAAAGTGACATCATTTCTAATTATTATATTTACACGTGTACTGCTGCTCTTGTGTTTATGATGAATTCAAACCGAAGGATTACCAACGAAACATATCATTTAATGTGTGGACTGTAGCTTTGAAGGTGTCACATTTCCCTATGAGAGGATTAATTCCAATGTGTCCACTAACATTGACCTACAAAGCAGGACTAAAGCAGGCACACGTCACATAACCTCACCAACTTAAGCTGTCAGCCAACTCGCTGAACTAGAACACACACTCGTACTACACTTCCAACCAACATCCACCAAAAGGAATTTTTCTCACCATAGTTCTGTTGGGAGCGTCATTCGGTCGTCTGTTTCCCGCCTTGAGCGAATGCCACCTGAAATTCTTTCCCTCCTTTGCACTAACGGCACTACAGTCCACACCCCAAAACGGTCAATGGCACACTGAAATGCAGAGGATCGTCGTGCATGGGGTAAAGGACGCGACCCATCCGTTCGGTCTGATAATCATCGACGACATTGGGCATTGTTGGTATTGCTAATCGGTGTTCGCCAGCAATCCTGATGACTTATTGTCGTGGTCGGCTATCGGGTCTGGGTGAATACTTCCTTAAGTACCTCCAAACTCGAGCCCTTGGAGATACGTGGACGTTTGGAAACGCGATTTTCGCATCACCATTTTCTGACGGGACAACAATGGTAAGCGGTACCAAACCCAACCCAATCGCGATGTCTGACGAAACAAATCGATTTGTTTCGAACCATCTAATACCCAAAACTGTGAACCGATTAGGCATGACGCGTATTCTAACAAATTCCGTTGGGGACCACGGCTGTGATGGCGAGTCACTGGATTTACTGGACCTGGTGAGTTCAATGTCGTAGCAGGAGAAGTGCACCGTTTGATAAGGAGCTCGCTTAAAGTTCACTCAGTTAGTCAATCGGTCGAAATAGCAGAACCAAACCACAAGGGCCAAGAAAACCCTGAAGGTCCAAAAGTTCTTTGGTTCATGAACTGAAGGAACAAAGCCAAACAAATCGTGACACTCGCACGACTACAACCGTGACATGAATGTTTGTACTTTCCCGATAGCCAACCAGTGAAGAAATTCATTTGTTTTTTTTTCGCTTAAATGTATACAGTATAAAGTTTTCATTACACCGATTATGAGTTTCCGGTGGTCAGTGTTTATGTGCGCTTGAGAGCCGGGGGTGATGCGTGTCCCCGGTACACATGCACCTCAAACCAATCAAACTTTTTTTTTGCTATTATTTGTGCACAAGCGATAAAGAAGAATGCCGAATTTTATAAATAACACTCTGCGAAGTGACCGTTATGCCAGTTGTAGTGCCGTTGTGCTGTGGCATGCTATTGCACTGCACAACTGAACAAAATTCTAGATTTGACGAGCAAAACGAAGGCAAAAAACAAAAGGTTCACGAGCAACCAACCGAACCCAAGCGCGATCGATGGCATGCTGGTTCTTATTTTAATTTAGCAGTATTGTTTTTTTTGTGGCATTCGGCTTTGCTTGCTGTGTGCATTTTCATTTGAACGGAGCTGTACGAAAAATGCGAAATGTTGTCGATCGTAACGGGAAACCAGGTGTTTAGAGCTGGGTTCATATCGGAGTGTTTACAGTGGGGTATGAAATGAAACGTTATGTCGGTTACATATCGGTTGCGGTAGTGTTTATTTTTTTATGGGCTTAGGGATAGCGAAAGACTATGAGAATGTGATTCGTTTACGTTTAAGGTGTTCGGATTTGCAATGCTATCGGTTTGCGATAAAATATCGCTCTATTAGTTTGCAAGAGTCAATACCGTCGATCTTGGTGGTATTTGTTGAACAGACTCACAATCGATCGTGTCTCAGTGCGTAAGCAATTTTAATTTAAAGTTCCGAACAAATTTCTTGGTCGTGATACAGGATGAAAGGCTTTTCATTGTTAGTAAAATAATTTGTAGTCTAGCAGTTTGGATATACCAAAAAGCACATCATCGAATAATAACTGACGGCTATTTGTTACAGCTAGACATGTTCGCAGTTGCGTACCCCGATCGTGCTATTCATAAACGATTACTTAAACGGTACGTAAATGCCGTTGGAAGTTGTGCTTTTTCGGGGAGCTTCAACATTAATCGACCTTCTCCGAGTTTCTCTGCTCCATGTCATCCGGGTATGTGGATGTGGACGTGATGTGGAAGTAGTAGAGGCCACGCTAACCATCACGTAACCTGGCGGGGTGTTGATTTAGTATGAGTTTAGTCGATGGTGTCGAAAGACACAACATGCTAAACGCATTTGGGTGCCAGCTGGAAGCGCTCTGCTTTGTGTACGCGCCCATTTGCTGTTGATATTTATGTTCCCCTGCCACCAACAAGAGCAGACCGTCAAACAAACCTCCACTAACCGGGTTAGTCAAGCCTTGGTGGAGCGGAAGGGGAAGGAAGACATAGGAGTGCGGTACTTTCTTATCAACACACAACACAAGACACATTAAAGTACGTCTGGCGGGTGGTTTTGGGGGACACTCACACCGAAAATGAGTCAGGGTCAAACAGACAGAGGAACACACGCTACTACCTCTTCACCCAGACGATTGGATGGTTTTTGAAGTTCTTCATGCTGCCCGCATCCGAACCGGAATCGCACCGATTGGCGTAAACGTTCAGGTTGTAGTGATTGTCGCAGCTGAGCTGATAGATTGTCGTTCCTTCGACCGTGTCATCGAGATCCTCTAGACTGCTGCATTCTGACGGTGGTAGCGTCCCTAGCCGGAACACTGCTCCACCGGGTGATGTTGGGCGTACGCAAAAGAGCGCTGGCAGCTCACGCAACTGACCATCTGGAGTTCCTTGCGGAAGCTCCATAGGGTTAACAATCTCTTCGGTGTCCATCTTGATGCTCCAAAGTTTAGAATCACTTTTAAATCTTAACACACAGGCAACACTGCACTAGACCACTACCGATCAGCTGAAACCGTTCAAACAAACTGAGGTTCTGCAATCGTTCGATCTGGTGTACGGTGTCCACCCGATCACTGCCCATCGGTCACTTCCACTCGATCTCATTCAATTAGGCTCGATGACAAGTGGGTGTTTGAGTCCTCGGATGTGTGTGTGCGTGTTTATGGGACTAGAATGGAACTGGCCGTGAGATTTCCGTGCGCTGGAAATAACGAATAATTGTCCCGGAACGATCGCGACAAGACACACATATGCATCCGGGAACTCTTCTGCTGCAGAAGAATAGGAGGCACCATCTTCCTAGTTACAGTTCGGTACAAAGCAATGAAGACAAGCTTATACTTGAGGCAAAAACAGGAACAAGAGAAGGAGGTGTACCGCCAGCAACCGCAGCTGCCCATTGCGCTCCAGCCGGTGCAAAGTAATTGACTTCTGATGGACACATCACCTTTGTTTTGCTTGGTGGTGCATCGCGCGTCAACGGTGTGGCTCCGTGCCGTGTCGGTTTGCTGTAGTCAATTAAACTCAATTTAGATTTAATTTCCTACCGGAGTGTCCGGGTTCGGTGGGTGGTGGTCAGCTGTCAGTAGTCGGTAAAAGTGTCAGTGTAGGAAGAAATAGTGTTTCTTGCCGCTAGTGCAGGCCATCACACGTATCTGCGGGAGCCGCAATGATTTCAAACTAGTGGACATTTGGTAAACAATAGTTGCATCATAGGCGTATGAGTGCCATGCTTTGTGTGATCGAGCACTGGTTGGTCTTATGTCAAATTAATTAATAATTGAGTAAAGATAAGGCAGAGGATGCAGATCATGCATTGATGCTAAGCATTAATTACAAACTGTCATAATTTGACTAGCTTAACAAGCAATTTACAAATTAAAAGTGCAATGTAGTTACTAAAGTAAGGTATTCTTATCCATCTAGATGGAATCGACGAATTGTGTAACAAAACAGCTATAAGGCAATATCGAAGTAACAAAACAAATCTACAAAAAGTACAATACGAAAAAGTTTTGACGGTGGCAATGCAACTTTACGTTCGCATTTCTCCTCGAAAGCACAACTTCACGAGGGACTTGTTAGTTTTAGTTTGCCTCAAAGTTGTGATGCATTTGTAAGTTCCAACAGCGTGAAAACTAAATCTTGGCTCAACTCTGTCCCATCCTTTCTGTGTCCTGTGCTCGGGTAAAACCGGACACCGTTAGTCGAAACACGAATGCACTTTAAATTAAATTGCATTGCAGTGGCGCGCAGTAGCATCATCGCACTTCCATTCCATCTTATCTCCGGTACAATTTCCGGGATATTATTGCGACCGTCGGCCACGGACCTGATGCACACTGTACGGCTCGGAAAGTTCCACCACCGATCCGCATCTCTGGCGAACGGAGTACAATCGAATTAAGCGCTTCCCCATATTCAACGATCTCACACGGGCACAACTGCCCATCGTCCGGATGGTCTCAGTTGCTAGTGAACATCTTCGCAACTTCCCGGCAGCAACTTCCTGGCTGTACGTCATTGCGGCTTTGTAGGACACGTCTTGGGCGATTGCCCATTCGCGCTAGGCTAAGTTCACTTGGTGTGAAAAGACTTGCATTATTATTGTGATACAGGGAGGCAAAAAATCCTTACAGCGGAATTGAAATCCATGGCGTCATCCATGGCGGTGAGCCACCAGGCGTATCCTCCATCGAGCAAACGTTCATGCGTTCATACGCATAGTTCAACATTTATGAACCAGCTTATTTATTGCTCGCTTTCATGGATGCTTCGTATGAAAATGTTGTCATGTATGGTTAAAGTTTTTCTGCTCTATGAAAAAAAAATTGAAAACAGAAAATAACATAAAACATTTTCTTACCATTACCCCGTTGCTGATGCGGCAGTAGTGGCACTCCCCTTGAACCCCCTTGAAAGCTTGAAAGCTTTTTATTCGGCCATCTTCACAGGGCTCCTTGATCTACAGGACAAATCAAACCGTTTCCTAACCTTGACGTGTTCTACCTTCACTACCGTTAGCTTGTGCAGTTCCTTTGCCAAGGTAAAGGCAAATAAATAAAGCCGCTTGTTGAATAGTTAAGCGTGAGGGAAAACGGAAGATACCCTATGGGCGAATTATTTCATACTTTATTCACTTTGCGCAAAGTAAAACACGATTGCATCAGTGATTCTTCAATACCACGATGAACGATGCATAAACCATAAGGTTGCTACAGCACGTTGCCCTGGGGAAGTGTTTGATTTAAAAAAGTAACGCTGTTTTCTGATATCTAACGAAACGTTATGGCTGTTTATTTGTAAATTGTAAAGATACGGCCACTGATGCATTGCAGACATCGCAATGTACTATATAGACGCACTATTTTCATCGATTTACATAAAAAAACAGTGCGGCTTTTTATGGATCTGCTTTAACGGCTACACACATAGACACGGCACGCTCATTCGCTTAGGATAGGATTGATTATAGTAAGAGGCAAAGTAAAGTGTAAACATAGTGAACATGTCGAAAGCACCGAATAATGCACAGTGGGGAGTTTGGGGATAAAAATCGGGATAAAATGATTTCTAGTTGTAACTATCAATTTTTCTCTATAAAATCAACCATAGGTTAGAAATTCTAAAAATATTGTGCACATAAGAATATTATATGTCATTATTTTTCCATTCATTATTTTGTTCATCCATGATATTATCTAACTCACCCATGAAAAGAGAAAGCAGGTTGATATTACAGCTCATACTATAGACACTACTTAGGAACTCGTTTGTTTCATTCGGTAGTAACGGCCAGGCCGTATTGTTACTTATGAACTCGTTTATACTATTAAATTTGAAAATGAGATTGAAAAAATCAATTTTGGACTTTTTTCGTGGCAAGTGTCTATAGTGCGATGGTAAAGTTTAATGTGCTTCAATCTTGCAATTTGTTTGTAGCAAAGTAAAGAGCGCTTGAGAACCAAGCGAATGAAACCGAACCCTTTTGTAAATAATGGAACATAGAGAGATACATTTCATCGCAATCTATCTACAGTTTAATGCTTGTGCAATATAGATTTGCCCTTACGACATCTTATCGCTGGGTGTTTCCAATGGTTTTGAAGTACTTTTAGTACAACTAAAATCCTAGCCTATCCCATCAAGTAGCTCATTAGGCAGTAGGTCAAGCTCACTCAGCATTTTTTATGACTTGCAATAATGTAATCGTTGGTCTTACTTTTCTAAGGTTATGTGCGTCATGTAGCCTTTCTGTAGTGCAATATCGCATCCCCAGTAGCTTATCTTTTAACCTTATTTCAATCAATACGAAAACTGCTTACCCGATTGTCCCGTTCTTCAGATTATCGACCAGCGTCGGTGGTGATTTGCAGCGCACGTTTTGTGTGAGCGAATTGTAGGCCACCGCCTGCAGGTCACTGCTGTTGGAGGCGTTCAGAATGTTGCAGAAGCTGGGCACACCGGCACTGGGCACCGGGACGCTGGTCGGATGCACGGACGCTCCGACTTGCGGTGATATGTGCGGGGCCGATGCAGCCAACGATGCGTTAATGTCTACGACCGACACCTCCGTCAGGCTGTCCGAGGGATGGTGTGGATGGTGTTGCTGCTGATGCTGCTGCTGCTGCTGTTGATGATGGTGATGATGGTGTAGATGCTGCTGGGAATTTGACTGTTGCTGCTGCTGTAATGAGGCAGGTGTAGCTGGGGATGGTTGTGAATGCTGACGCAGTGGATTGTGTGGGTGACCTATGCTCCCGAGCATAGCACTGTCACTGTTTGTTTTGCCGGTCATCATACCGTTGTCCATGGTGCTGACGACGCTCAACTGTACTTTGCTGTCCTATCCTTCCAGGATGCTTTCGTGGAGGAATGTCTGTGAAGGGAGCAAAAATCAGAGAAAAGGGTGTGCTTAGACAAATGTTTAACCTTTTAAACCAATGTGTCTGTTATGAGTAGCAAAGTTAATCAGCTGATAGGCATCGATGGTTTGTGTCAACTTTCGGCGAGTGGGTTGTTTATTGAGCCATAGGATGCGACGCGCAATTACGGACTACGTTAGAAACAATCACGTTGAAAGCGGTTTAACGACAAAGGTTTGATGGATCCTCGATGAGTCTTTATTATATGCAGAATAAACGATTCGCTTTACACACCAAGTGAGCATGTGTCATAATCGAGGTAGCGTTAATAAACAATGCTTTGGGTGGGATTGCACTTGTATTTTTCTCTTTCTCATTTTTCTCACTTTGGCGTTGCAAAGTTCGATTATCGGATGAGTTATTTCAATTACACTCAGCAAAGGGGGTAGAGAAGATCGTTGGAATACTTCTGCATGTCAATCACTCTAATGTACATTTTATTACATCTCATACTTATCTCATACTTATAGTGCCTTGTAACACGTCTCAGAAACAATATTAATGTTATTTAAGTAGCAAAAATCTATAAGGAAAAATTATAAATACATAGGTAATATTTCTATTTTTATATAAGTTGATAAATAATTGCCTTTAGATAAATAAGTACGTTTAGCAAATTGCAACACGCTCAATTTATTTCAAACTAGCGGTTGTAAAATGCCGTTTAAAACGCATTCTCCGCTCAGGTTTGATCATTAATGTTTTGAAGTAATCTTCTATTTCCAGCTGGGCGGTAAATGTTCCGTACAAACTCTGCCAAGTGCGTTGAAAGCAATCCAATCACACTTGAAAACCATCCGCTCACATCGTGCAGAAGCGAAAGAGGTCGGAAGCAAAGGCAACTTCCATTCCAACTTTTTGTCTTTTCAGCGTTGACGAAAAGGCTAAAGGATAGACGTCAAGTTTTGAATGACAGTATTTTTTTTTCTCTTCTCCGTTTCAACGACCGCAACCTCACCAGCGTGGCGTGTAAGCGGCAACAGTAACGCTAGCTGCAGTAAGTGCTATGGGAAAAGTGTTGCAATGTTTTACACTTTAACTTGATGCATACTTTTCCGCCCTTTTTCATTTATTTCTGGCAACAGAAGAAACACGGTAAGTCCGCCCCGTTCCGAGGTCCTTGTTGCCATGTTTGAAAAGCGCGATGGTGGCATTCATTCAGGGGGTTTACACTACCATTTTAGTGAAACGTGTTCCCTCTTAGTCCCAGATTGTCGTTCAACCCACACCTCGCGGCTCGGGCAGCGAACGAGTAGGCGATAGAAAACGCCAAATCCCGAACGAGGACATTCCTGTAGCTACAACGACCACACACAACGCCCTCCCCAAACGGAACGGCCTCCGGAAGGAACGGGCCAGGCTGAACATTGTTGTCAAGTGGGGCGAATTTTTCTGTTCAGCCCCCCCGTTTCGTGACATGAACTTGCGCGCGGTCACAAGAGGCCTCCCTCGAAGTCGGTGAAGTCTTGGTCGGCCTGGAAATGCCATCCATTTTACAGAACCAGACAGACGGAAGGGGTTTGCGTCTCGTACACCCCCTCCTGTGTGCTGTACAAGATCACCTCCCACCGGTTCGCAGCAGTGCAGCGGAAGGAAACGTGAGCTCAGGAAACGGGATATGTTGATGTTTGCAAAGCAAAGGTAGGAAGGTAGCGAAAAGTTGACGGTCGTCGATCGATGCAGCAGGGCTGGCCCTGTGGAGGGAACTGCACCGTAGAAACGTGCTCAGGGGGATGATGCTATTTGCATATCGATTTGCTTTTTTTTGGACTTTGAAGCATCTCCTCTGGGTAGTAGGTAAAACGGTCGTGCTGTGGCCTTTGCCGTTTGTGAACAGGAAACTATTCCCAGAACTATAGGTTTACAAACATATTTTAACCCCGCAATCACCTGCTAAACGAGGACCTGCAGCTGACATAGTTTTCGTTTCAATGACATCAGTAAAACCCCCGGTATGCTTAGCCTCTGCCAACCTTACAAAATGATAACTTTAGTTTTGAACTTTTTCACATAAAAAAAAAACAAATTATTGTATAATGTAAGAGGATGCATGTTATTTTCAAAACGGCATGTTTGTATCCACTGCCCGCTAGCTAAGCACACAGCTCTTACGATCTGCTGCTTCATTCAGGGCAGCCCATAAAAGTTGATGTCTTTCACCGTACCTTCGGTTGTATGGCGTTTCCAGTTCCAGTTCGCTTGTCGCGCGAGACAAAAAGAAAACACGACCGGAATAGGTTGACGTTTGAAGCGGCCCATGCCTCGAGCCGGCGAATGAAAGCAACTAGGCGCTGCCCGAAGGCAAGCCCTTGAACGTTGAACTTCAAAAACAAATTCGCTTCGATCGCTATGGGTTGGGTTCGCTCCTGCTACTATGGAACAGAATATTTAAACCGCTCCTGTGCCGCTTTGTACAATCCTTTCTCAAATGAGCCCGAGCGTTTGGGGCTTAAAATTGTACCGCTTTTTTTTTTGCTCTAAACCTTTACTTTAAAAGCACACTCATGGCAAGCTAACGTTTCGGTTTGCGATCATCCACATGATCGCCAGTCGCCACCTGGCAGGAAGGAGGCCGCCCGGCTTGACTGACACTCAGTGACAGTGATAAATTTAATAGCTTTGGGCTGAACCGACTCGACGGCTCGTCCTTCCGTGCGGCCAGGAAAATATGTGCTCCCTTTCCCTATGGAAAGCCTCCCGCTTGCGGCGTTGCGAAACACGATGATACCTTTGCCGTGGGTCGTTGATGCCGTTCCAACCCCGCTCCCGTAAAGCAATGGCATTAAAGCTTTAGACCGGTGGTTTCGTTTTGTTTGTTTGTTTTCCGATACCGTATCGTTGGTGGCATAAAGTGGAAAGATGTTAAAAACAACATGGCAAAGCTAGAAACTAAAAGGCGAGCGCGGAAGCGAAACGAAGCCCCCGGTGTAGACGGTGAGTTTGGAAAAGAAATTAAAAAAGCGACAGACCAAGAAAAAAAACCGTCAACCCATCCCCGAAACTCACCCGATTGACGTTGGTTAGTGTCACTTTAGTGAAACCGAGGGTTTTGGAGCTTCGCTTTTTTTTAATGCGGGATTGTGAGCGCGTCCTATCAGTTGGACAGTTCTGGTGTCCGTCGATAAATTTAAAAAAAAGCAGCAGAGGCTAATGGAACCATGACCGAAGCCGAGGTTGTTGGTGTTGTTAATTTTTTAAAAGGTTTGCGCTACGTTTGCGGTCCTTCATTCACCGTTTGGTTGACACTGATTTCCATACGGTGTGAAAATGGAAGGTTAAATTGATATTTGCTCACCCTGCGCCATGGAATGCGGAAAAGCCGGTAGAGATGAGATCGTTTTTTGAGGTTTTTGAAGTTTGTTTAGATAAAGTAGATTTTTTATTTTAATTATGATGAGAAGAACAGTCATATTCTAAAAAGGTCTAATTTATTAATCCACTGAGGCAATGCTCTGTCAGCTATCGAACATGGCAAACACGCCAAGACACTGCCTCGATCGGCGGAAGTGTCATTCGTTGGATCAGAATTTACTGATTTACTGGAAAAAGATATTTCGCCAGACTGAGGGTTTTGAAACAAATTGAAGGAATTGTGAATTGGATACTATTTAAAATCAAAAATCAAAAGTTTATCGATTCCGTCGAATTGGTTTATGCCAGTACGTTTATACGTTTGTTCGAGCCTTGTGCGCTGTTCGTTGGATAATAGCACGCTGTCTTAATATTAATATTAAAATTTCTTTAAGTACAAAAACTCATGGGCATTGCATAAATATCAACATTCAGCAATAGTTTTCAACTGATAAGCGTCAATTTTATGTATGTGATTGATCTGTTTTTTTATCGTTCAAATGCTGCAAGACTCTTAGGATGCAAAGGTAAATTATTTGAGTTCCACAAAAGCTGCTTGCTCCATGCATATTCTGCTGCAGGTAAATTGCTTTCCGTCGCTGAGGCCAACCGGGCCCGACAGCAGTAACAGTTACACTATCCTTCCTTATTCCTTTCGAAACGATGCACTCCTATTTTGCACATTTTTCCATTCAGAAGTTCATTGAGTGCCCTTGAGAACACTATCCCAAGCGCAGCCCGTCTGAGAGCTGCTGCGAAACGAACCAAAACAAAGAAATGTAGCGTCGGTCTCGATTGCGCCACAGCGTACAGCATAACCAGCGCCACATGGCCTCCCACACTCCACATCCCTGCTATCGTACCATCGGTTCCTGGTGCAGCTGCACTCAGAACAGATCAGGGCTTTTTTGCACAACTGCATCAGCCTTTTTGTCATCGTGCGCCGTGTGCCATTTCTTTTCTCTATTTCCTCTCCATGGCTTCCCGGCAAAGTTGTGCCGTAAAAGTGTGTGTGTGTGTGTGTAAGTATGTGGAGGATGGAAGGGTAGAGGCTGACGCTGTTAGTTACCACGTGGCCTCTTTCTATCCCTGGTACGGCACACCGCACCACCCGCAGCTTAGAAACGAAACGAAACGCTGCCCAGACAAAGTGTAACGCTTTTGAATCATTAACGTTTTCGCGAAGCAAGTAATTTGTTTCGCGTCCCGTCGGTATCGGGTGCTGCCGCGTTTCGGTTGTTTTTTTTTTTCTTATGGAAAAGTATGCAGCTGTAGTGCACTTGGCGATGCGGTTTGCAGCGACACGAAAAAAGGGCACCAGGGGATGAGAGTGTGAGTCGAAATAAACGATCGGTGTGGGCTGAGCATATGTTGTGTCCTTTTTTGGCAGTGTGTACCTACATACGTCTGCTATTTGGTAGGATTTTTTGTGCTTGTCTTTTTCGCATTATATTTTTAGCAACATAATCCTTGCATCAAAAGGCATTCCGCAGCATGCAATTCATACTTTTGGGGTGCTTTGTTACATTTTAGCTTGACGTAAGCATTCCGTTTGCATGATTCGAGATTAAAGTCTGAAACAAAAAACATTCAGCGTACCAAAACCGGAAATGTTCGGAAGAAGACAAATAAATACGGAATGTTGCAGGCGTGGCTAGTTGATAGTGAAAAATGCTCATCCAACACATTCCATCCCATCCGACACTATCTTGCCGACTGCGAGTGGCGCAAACTGTAATCAGGATACGCGAGCAACGACAATCGAGAAATGATACGCCATGCGTTCACGGGATCGATTCCATTCAAACAAACTAGCAAACGGTTCAAGCGTGGCGCTTTTCCTGTATGCAGCAGCTGTGTAGGTTTTTCCCATGATTTATGCGGTGTGCCGCATTTCATCGGAAACGGAAGTCTGGGTCGAGGATGGGAATGCAAACGGGTAGCGAATGGCAATGATGGCAATGATGGCAATTGTAGGCTGAGTAAAGCGATTGAAGCTGGCCTCAATCAGTCGGCAAAATATGTTGACTAATCGTTTGTTGAGGTAGCCTAACTAGCTCGCGAGGAATGTACCCCACCGTCCCGGCGGCATGAGTAGCATTGCAAATATTCCCCCCACCGGGAGTTTACCGATGAGATAGAGGTTTGGATTGTGAATAGTATATTTTGTGATTTCATATTTTGTTGATTTGTCGGACGGATCAATATTGGGTTATACACTTCCTTTTATTAAGCGCAGTTTAACCGATGTTAGCTCTGGCAAAATACTGGTTAGTTATTTAAAGAAAGAGATCAAGCCTGCCAGACCATAAAAGCTAATACAAGTGTAGCACGGTACTTAAATTTCATTAACAGCAACAATGCTTATTTTCTTTCTAGTTTCCCTCTTAATAAAACCACCGTTTTGTTCTGCACCATCATTACTTTCAGTGGCTTCCCAGAAATCACAATTGACCTTTGCCTGCTTCTGTGTCCTTGCAAGCCGCAAGGCTGTGCCTCCCGCTGCTGGTTCGTGAGAGGAAATCTTATATCACACCCGAGGATACATTTTAATTACGCAACGAAAGCAATCTGATGCTCCCAGGAGTGCACAAACTGTCGGGGACGATCGCGCAGGGCTTAGAAGACAGCACAAAGAAAATTAACGAACTTCAGCAGCTTCGGAGCGAACGGAAAGCTTCCGAGCATGCTATGAAGAAGAAGAAGAAGAAGAAAAAAACAACAGAGGAAGCCCTCATGTAATGCGGCAAGAAAGCAAGTCTCAGCAACGTGCCCTCGCCTGACGGTTACGTTAAAAATGGTCCTCGTGCAAAAGTCATCACACACATACGCGCGCGCTCGCATTTGAGCACATTAAACCGGGAAGCCATTTCGGAACGATAATCGAAGAAGCAACGCCAATGGCAATGGGAATTACGTAAAAAGATGTTAACCTTCCACGCGCCCAACCGACCAGGCAGAGGGGGATGGTTCTTTGCTATCATCACGACCAAAGGGGGACGCTCGTTTGGTCCGCTCCGGTGCTCAAGTGCAAGTGTACTTATCCCCGAGGTAGGTTGCAAGCAAAAATGTCAGAGAGAAGAAAGCAAAAGTGCGAACCGACGCGAAACGTCACACGGATTAGCACGAGTGTGGAGGCATTTACGCAGTGCGACCGGGCAGAGAGACAGACGGCGATAAGAACCGTTTCCGTGGCGTTAAGAGTCACTGCTAAACAATAGTCAATCAATGGGCAAGGTGCTGGATGCTCGTTTTTCATCGGGGCATAATAATTGCACGTTAGCGTTTGCTAACCCATTACCATCTATTCAGCGTACCGTTTCACTGACTAGCATTGACTCTACTATATACCTACCCGACATGCGTCGATCGTGACGGTGGATGAATGGTCAATAAAACGTAAGACAAAAAGCTCCGTCGATGCAATATGGTCCGATAAATCACCGCTACCGGTCGGTGGAGGAGAAACTCGGACAGCTTTATCGGCCACCATCGGTGGTGTTCTATCCCCTGCATTTCCCCTATTGATTATCGAATCAATCACTGCACGAGTGGCGAGGACTATCGTGCACTATCCGGAAGGCAAGCATGCGGACCACAGTGGAGATATCTGTTGTCTGTTGTGTTTTAACGGTTCACGTATTGCCCAATTTCATGGGCAAAAGGGTGAAAGGAAAATCGTCAAAATTGATTAAAGCCTATCCAAAGCATTGATATCCGCCAATATCATCGACTATTGGATCAATCAATGGTAGCATGTTCTATCAAATATTGCTTTTGTTAGGTGTTACAGTAAGTTTCGCACGAGGAATTGGTTATATTTGGAATAGAAAATATTACCAGTTTTTTAGTGTTAATTGAATTGTTTTCATGAACTTCTATTTAAGGTTCTCTGGTCTCTGGCCTGGCTTTACCAGTTATCTAACAAGCTCCAAGACTCCAACCGTTAATGTTCTATAGAGCAAAAAAATGGCCAAACTCATCTTCATGATTAATGTCCATCTATTAGGATGGCAGGCCACGATAGTGCAAAATATTTCAAATTTAACGAAAAAACATTGGCAACTGCAAATACGATCAGAAACAAACATTTTACGGATTATTGATTATTTCCTTCTCAAGATATCAACCGTTTACTGATCATAATGCTATATAGTACATAAATTCGGAGTAACATGATTCCTTACAAAACTAGGAATAGCACTCAACATCGAACGCATCAACATCCTCCCGAAGCTCCAAAAAGTCATTCGTCAATTCATAATCGAATTTGCATCCCCATCTATTCCATCGGTTTTGTGTGCTTTTCCCTGCCGGTGTAGCTATCTGTGCCGGTAGAACAACAGATTCAGACGCTTATTGAATTGATTTTCCAAAGCACGAACTCCAAATAAGCAGTACGCGTTGCTAGGCACACACCTGGTCGTCCACAACCGTTCCGCTCTTATCGGGATCGGGCTACTAACCAAACACTGTGCACGGGCCGCCATGCCATGCTTCCTGGTGGTGCGGAAGGTACGATAACAACCCAATAATAATCACCTCTATCGTAACACACCTGACGAAGGTATTCCCTGACGTGTGACGCACCTGTCCGCCGGTGTACTTCGCACTTGGCATCTTTTTTTTTAGCGAGTTCAGCGCACTGTGCACTCGGCATTTCAAAGGTTTTGGGGGCTCGCTAGTTGCGATCGTAGACGCAGAGGGGCTCATGAAGCGCCGATAATGAACTGACAGTCCTTATCGGTCGATTGACAACGCTCTCGGACGCACTTGTGTGCGTTGGCCCGCTATCTTGCCTATTATCTAAGTGCATGGTTTTGTTTTTACATGTACCTGATTGATGTTTCGATAAGAGCGGGATGTGTTAGTAGTTTTTTGGCACACGGGTGCACGAAGGCTTGTTGACTAGCTGCGGTACGATTACACAAACCGATCGGTAACTCAATAATCTGTAAGTGCGATTGCACTGAACCCCGGTAAAAGGAAGAAGACGCAAGCGATTATGATGGTGCTTAGATAAGAAATGTACCGGATTCTCTTCCTGTGCTAACCGTATCGCGAATGCGGTCAGTGCGACAACAGGTGTGCTTAAAGTGGGTTATTTATCGCTGCGGTGGGACAGGTTGCAAGCACCCTACTTGAGCGCGTGATATCTGGTGGTGGGGATTAGCGGCGAGTGTGGCTTACGTTATGTACCGGAGTACCTCTTTTTCGGTTTATCTCCGATCGCTTTCAAGGTCGTCAGGGGCCGAATATGAAATTTTCGTTGTCAACGGTCATCGACACGCACTTGTTTAATACGGAGCGAGTTCTTCAATCGTTTAGAATTCCAATGAAATGGAATTAGAAATAGCCTCTTCAAAAACGGAACATCAAAACACATCGATTAGCCATCTCCATCCACATCGATTAGCCATTCGAACCGGTTCTGGTCTGTACCGCATCTCCACCCGATTGATTCATTCGTTCGGATGAGTTTTGATTGGAAGAGTTGACGCGAACTGAACTCCACTAGTTTGCCAGCCATGCTGGCTATCCCACCATGTCCATTCCGTTCGCTCTTCGGCAATAAAACAGAAAGTTCCCCATCTTGCCGGTGATGGATGGTCGAACTCTGTCGAAACTGGGCAAATATCGTTTGGAAGCTTTTAGCTTTCCATCTTCCTCTTGATTCGGTGGCGGTGTGCGAAGGCTTTGGTTGCAACTTTCAACACATCCGCAAACAATCGGAACAAAGGTGCGCGTTGAGGAGGAAGGGAGCGAGAAAATTGCTTCAAGATGACTCATTTTGTTCGCATGGGACCGGGACGGAGTGGAAGTGTAAATGAAATTGCAACAAGCGAAACAAAACCAACACGGGCTTAGGGCTGAGCTTGAACCAATTGATTGAGTCACTATTTTGCCGTTCGCAAGCCATCAGTAGCAGCGCCGTGTGCGGAATAAAAATTGATGAGAATCTTGGGTGGAGTGAGTTCGTTGATGAAGATTCATTCTACACTCGATTTCATCTGCTTTGAGTAAACTTTTGCATCTGAGAGGGAAATTTGACTTTAAACAAGCTGCGCGATTTACGGTCCTTAGTTTAGGAAGTTTACTGTGCATAGGAAATTCAACGTTTATTGTGTCTTGAAAATCCGTACTATGCACAGGAAATGGGTTGGATTCTCATAAAATTCGGCTGATGCATTGATGATGATGAAATTGAGTGATGATGGAAGGTTCATTACCTAATCAAATTCTTAAAGCTTGCTTACAACTCTATGTTCACTAGGATCTCTTGAAGAATGTGCCTGTTCAAGGATATCATTCCAGGACGACTGGAAGGCCCTAGTTCCAGAAAATGGTCTTAATTCGTTTTAGTCAACCGTATAAGAGAAAATTCAATGCACCATGATGTCCAGATTTCTTGTGGGTATGGAATCTTGTATCGTCAGAAATTTATTTAAGATCAGTTTCCTAGTATCTTTATTTGTACATAAATGAAAGGAAGACTCTATCAAATGTACTCTTCATGGTTCGGTTTTTTGTCTCGTGATCATGATTTCTGGTTTGCATTAAAAGACGGTCTTTACTAATTAACATAGGAGAAACGTCTTCTTGCACGTTTGTCCGATTCCAGCGCTCATGTGCAAAGATCTCTACTTAATTAGGAAACATTTAATACGTTAGATTTTATCCCATCTTCTACTCTCACTGCAACCTTCCTTTTCCCCATTTCCTGTGAAAGAAGAAGAAAATACTTACATTACGGCAGGAAACTCGTCCAGCAGTGCGAAGCGTGTGCCTTCCTCACGTCCGTTTTCCGTCGCTTTACCTTCGCTTCGTCGTTCCGAAGCACAAAACCACTTTTTCCACCGAATCACTGAATTCAAGCCGGTGACGGTGGAGGTGGTGGCAAGAAAAGCGCTTTCCCACGCGTGTTTATAGGCGGTTTAAGGAGCGCTTCCGTTGTCGTCAGCCACCTACGCATCCACACACCGTTACCGCGGATGGCTAACTAATACTGTTGAATAATAAATTTCGTCGCTCGGAAGTTTTCCTCGTGTCGCCGTTGCAGCTCCCAGGGCGAGTGGGCGTTTATCTTGCCTGTACCACTAGCCCACAAAACACTCATACACACACACACACTTGGCGGAGGAAAAAAGGACACACTCGCGCATGTATTTGCGTGTACGTGTTGCCGGTAGTACCACAAATGCACCAAAGCCAGCCCTGCTTGAAGGACGATGCGAGGGAAGGTTTTTTGTCGTGTTAATAAACGCTGGCTCCTATTTTTAGGTTGGCTTGTGCTTGTTTGCACTGATTTGTGGAAAAAGGATTGGAACTGTCATACAGGCAGGCACACACAAGGACAGGGACGCCGTCAGTGCCGCAAACCATTTACACACTCCGCCGAACGGGATGGAATATAGAAGAAGAAGAGGATGTGGCGTATGACACACTTTACGATAATTTGCATACACCTTTCCTATCTCACTACACTACACTGCTGGCACAAACACACACTTGGTTAAGTTTCACATAGTTTTGCATCACTTTTCTCCAATGGGATGAATTCGGGCGTCCTTGTGCAGGGTTGAACCAATCGATGGCGATCAACTTTTCATTTTCTTCACAGCAAGAAACGTTGGTGCACCCCTGTTTTTTTGTGTCACAGACACTATTCACAATCTTTCGCTAGCCCTTTTCGAAAACAAGAAATAAAGAACCATTATTGCGTGCTGGGACTGTTTGGGACCGCAAAGATGAGAATTCAGGAGACAACTTTGACAGATCGAAAACTTCAGGTTACTGCTTGATTGCTTGCTTTCAATTTGTGCACCTATGTTTAAATGTTGCTGTTGATGATGATGATGATGATGATGATTACGATGGTGCTGAATGCGTAATTGGAATGCTTTCCTATAAGCAAAGAAGCAAGTAAGCAGAGGTGTATTTTTGTGACCTCAGACACCGAAACCTTAGCTGTCAAATTTCGGAAGCGAACAAAAATGTAAACGTTTTGGCGTACCATTTTTTTTAGCTGAGCAATTGTTGTTACTCTCGCGACTGGTTTTAACTCGCTCCACTGTGACAAGATTGATCAGAAAATATCCTCTCTTTCGTCATTTGCTCTCTTGGCTTCGGAAGGTCTTTTTGTGACGAATCATCGATGTTGGATTGAGATATTTCGATCTACCGTGCAAGAATACACCTTTTCAGCAATCACATTCAACACCTAAGAAGTTGTTCGACTTTAGTAATTTCCTATCGTATTGCAATTGTTTTGACAAATCTTCAAATATGAAAGAGAGTGTGAAGGAGAGCAGTTGCTAAGAGGCATGGGGTTCACAGCTGATGGGAGATGGAGACGATGAACGCTGAATCCCTTACCATCGTCGTGTGTGCAGAGTGAAACCATTATCGTTTGCTTGCGATCTCGCTTCCTTCTGCTTGGATTAATGTACGCAAAGAGCGATTTGTTTTACACCGTTCTCGCTTCTTCGCAGGGGAAGATGTTCTGTTTTGAAGGGAAGAATAGCTGTACGTCCGATATATTACTAATCCACATTGAAAAAGGGTGAATTGATTTACTCTAAACACAATTCTTCTCTGCCAAAAATTTCACTACTTTCGACGACGAAATTCGAAAATAGTTAGGTTCTAAATCTCTAACTTGAAGTTCCGTGCAGAAGGTCACAAATCACACACACACACCTGCTATTTCTAAAAACCAACCAGATCCGTTCAAATATAGAAGAAACTTAGAAAGAAATATAGAAATCAGAAACATTGCGGCTGTAAGGGGATGAGCAGGAAAATTTGCTCTCTCCACAAATTCGAAAAGAGAACGAATACCACTTCCCTCCTTGGAAGAGAGGAAAACTTGGTGAACGTCTGATTTGTTGTTGTGTTCAAGCCCCGGAGGGTTGCTCTGGGAGATGGCAGAATAGCAACAACACCAACGTCAAACAGTAGAAGCAGATGGCTTAGAAAGTTGGGGCTAGGAGAATGGGGTTGCGGTGGGTTTCGAGTTCGAAAAGCAGATGTTTTTCGACATCCAGTCGAAGCAGCAGCTGATGCGTGCCGGTTTCGGCGGCGACGGTGGTGTGGGTGTAAAGCAGGGAAAATAAAAGAGAATTTGTGTGCATTTGTGGGAGAAAGAGGAAGTCAGGGAGCGGGAGAGAGAGAGAGAGCGAATAAAAGAGAGAAAGGTTGAAAATGGGAACACGCACGCGAAGGCTAAGGAACCCCCAGAAGATGCAATGGGGCAGTTGGCTTAGAAGACAAAAAAGTTTCGCTTGGGCAGCGTTACTTTTTCTTCTGGTATATGACCATTGCCCGAGAAATAAGAGAATTTAATGTTTACAAAAGCAAAAACAAATCAATTTGAGCAATCCGGCGATTCAATTCGAGGCTAGTGCAAACTACTTCCATAAGAGATGTAACAAATTGGGAATGCACTGTTGCGCGCAGCGAAGTGCAAAGGCGTCGCTCTGATGTGGTCTTCACTACCGTGGTTGTAGAGCGAAAGACACAAAAACAGAAACCCAGAGCAAGAGACTCTACCACTGTGCGTAATCTCGCGTCTTGGGTAAGGGGTTAGCTCCTGTGGGCTGTGAGTAACGCTGCTTTTCACCACTGCCGAACTGCGTCACACGGAAAACCACCTCTTCGATGGGGTTTCGGTGGAAAAGAGGTTTTTCTTGAACAGACACAAACACACGCACAGATGCACACCATCTCAAACCATTTTCACAATAGAAGACGTCGACGCACGACGAGGGAGAAAGCACACACGCGGACGCACGAAACCACCCTTGCCCCGAGTGGGTTAGAGAAGAGCAAAAGAAACACACACACACACCGTGGGATGATCCGTTTACACTCTGGTTTGGGAGGATTCGCTGTGTTGTTGCTGTTGCTTTTGTTGTTGGCATCTCAGCCCTTCCTGCTGTGTGTGGTACTGGGCAGGTTTGATGGGTTCGCTGCGCACCGACAAACACACACCCAGAGGTTGTGTACCGGGACGAGAATGCGCCTGAGACTGAAACCTTGTGCCCCGTGTACTGGCTGCACAACGCTGGACGCACGCTGCTGCGAACCGCGAAACCCGTGAGAGCGAATTTTACGTGAGAGAGAGAGAGAGAGAGCGAAAGGGGGTTGCGTTAGTGTGAACGAGAGAGTGAGTGAGTGAGTGAGAGGGATGCCTTAGGATACGCGCATGTGTTTCTTTATTTGTACGCCGTGTGGAGCAGCAGCAGGGTCTCTCTGCTTTGTGTGATGTTACGCTCTTGCGAAAAGGGGTTGTACCAAGAACAAGTAAGGGGTGAATGGTTGGGGGTGGTTTGGAGAATGCTCCCGTCATCATTACCGTCATCGTCATCGTCACCGACATTAGCAGCATGCAAAACGGGCGCGCTGGGTGTTTGTTGTGATCGAGTGGCGTGGTAGAGCAGCAGCAGCCAGACGCACTCGGCGAGGAACGCGTTTCGTGACCTACCAAATAGCTACGGGAAGAAGTGGAGGAACAGATACGAGACAGGTGGAAGCTAAACTTCTAACAAGCCGACGGTCCACCGTCATGGATATCACTTGCTGGCAGCGAGTTTTTTTTTAACTAAAAGAAACACAAAATATTCCATGACTGGCGCTTGAGGTGCGTCAGAGCTTCGTTTTGTTTGCGTTATCTACTCTAAAACAGTTGTTTTTGTAGAATTTAAACCTGACTTAAGCTGACTAACTTTATCTAGTACAATTAAGAATGAAATACAGCTTCTAATGATTATAATTATCTTGATTATAAATGCTCCTACTTGATGAGATGCATCTGATAGTAAATCTCTTTTGAAATAGTAAAGAAGTTCCCAAACACACAGCCCGACGATGCAAACGTACGTATGTTAGGTGAAGAAACTTAAACGCAAATACGCAAATAGCTTGTCAAGCGAGACAAAGCGCTTGTATACGTGTGGAGGAAATCGCGATGTACCAGAGGCGTTCGTTTTTGTTGCTGCAGTACCTCCATAATGCAATCCCTCATGGATCTCATCGACTGCAGTCGACGGGGAAGGCAAATCGTGCATGTGTTTTCTCTCACCGTACTCTTTCACCGTTGAACCTTCACGAAAAAGGACAAAGAAATCCATCCGCGCAAGGGGATGGAGCGATACAAAAGTTCAACGATCTGGTGGGTAGTGAAGTTTATGCTGGCGTGAATACAACTGCCATCCTCGTTGCAGTTGCACTGAAATGCGGAGCGTAGCTCTGGATGCATGTTAAGTGGAACCGAAAAAAAAAATGAACAAAATGACAAACTTTTCGAAGCGAACTTAAACGTAAACTTTTTAGCAGAGGAATTTGCATTGATTTGCAGGTCACCATTTTCGCATCTTGCTGTTTCATTTTTTGTCATGAGTTTCGTCTCAAATTCGCTGCCTAAAAAACTCTTCGTTCTTTCTATTAGCATTCTGAAGCTTATTACCAACGCAATAAGGCACTCCAAGGAGATTCGTTGTTATAAAAATAAAATGTTTAGAGTAATTTAACCCTTTTTTCATAAGGGCAGTAAATAGGGAATGGTTATGGTTTAAAAAAAATCATTAAAAAAGCTTAAAACATTTGTCCAAAATGCTGCAATGATGCATCGAACTATTTAAGATTGGATTAGCTTGAAAAGGCTCGACGTATTTTTAAGTACTGCAATTAATTTATTCTTTAAAACATTTTTGCATCAAAAAGTATAAAATTTTTTTTGTTCAGTCGACTTAATGGCATGGCCGTAATTGTTAACCTGATCAATAAATAAATTAAACAAAAATTTGTATGTTTGCTCGTGCTTCTAATTTGTGAATTTATTCATGTATTTTATACATGCGTGTAATTGTATGCAAACTCAAAGACTTTTGCAATCTACACACAGAACTGCAATTGGAAATGTTTGAAAAGAAATAATGTCATGCAAAAAGCATATGCTTGCAATTCGGACACAAAAAGAAAGAAAGTAAAAATAACTTCAAAGAAACCCAAAACAGTGCTCTGCGGTTTCCACTTACACAACACACTCACTTAACGTAATTCGAAAGTATCCCACCAAAACCAAGTGCGGGTTGCGCAAGTCACGAGAACTCGAGAAAGACGTATTACGATATGTCCTCGCGTGCCTTTAAAAAAAACAAGCAGCTAAACTTCACCACCAAGCTCTACCCTTCTCCCTACGCGTGATATTAATAATTCGAAACAGCTCCAAACAGGATGCATCTTCCCACGTGTATGGCTTTTCTCGCTGGGAAAAAGGGAAACTCCCCGGCCTTAGATAATAATAAACATTGCACTGAAATACGGCAGTTAAGTAATGCGCTGCGGCGAACAGCTCTGTCCTTCAGCATAAACACTCACACACACCAACACACCTCTTTGATTACGTAGTGGTGAGGATAAGGCTCTGCTTAGGACAGCGTTTCGTCCACTAGGGTTATGTTTGTTTGGTTTGGGTCTCTTTCGTTGGGGAGGGAGGGCTTAGTTCGAAGTCATCTGTGTCTGGCACATCCTGCCGTAGGGACATTGGTGGGCAGTGCCATCATTCTGCGACTGTTGTGACAGCGTTGCATCATTTGAATTCATTTCATTTTGTGTTGAAAAAACCTGGAGGGGCTCGGCTGAGCGTCTTGATGGACCTACTGCACGTGTTGTGTAATATTGAACTGGATAATCAAAGACCGATTGTGGGTTTTATCAACCACACGCATGACTACACCGTACGCCAAATAATCAATCAAAGTGTTCGAAGCACTTGTCCCTCAATTGCATCTAATCAACAAGCTCACAGTTCGCTTTCATCTTGCCCCCAGACGCTGGGGCACCCTTGCCACCATTGCCAGCTGGTCGACTTCACAGCTCAGGGTCAATTTACTTAGCACGCGCGAAGGGCTTTGCGTATGCTTGCGTTGACTGATTTGCTTCTCGGACGCAATTTGGCGCTGCTACGAAGCATACTTCCACGCAGCCAGCACGGCATGGGCAGTAAAATAAGACGGAAACTGACCTTAATCTGGGACATTGGCGGTGGAGGAAGAAGGAGAACGAGTGGAGGCTGTGAGTGACGATAATATTCGGTTCCCACCAACACGCTAAACCACACAAGCGCTCGGGCAGCTGGAGACGGTTTGCCTGATGATAAAAGGGCGATGGGTGATCAAAGTCCAGAATTGCTGATCGAGGGCGGTTTCACCCTGATGCAATGTGCTTTGTGCGCTTTGTGTAGGTATTTAGTCGAGTAGGGAGTAGGTAAGATGCCTCCGCCAGTAGATTAAAAAGTTACTAAAAATATTTAATGTTGAAAACTTAGTACTTGGGTGAGCTGAATCTGTGATAACGTTTGCTAGACTAATGTCAGCGATCATATATCCAGAAGCGTAACGGCACAGTGCACATTTCTCACAAAGGTTGATCCTAAAACAAGTTAGATTTACAGGCTACTGAATTTGTATGTAGCGATCCACTATCGAGTTGTTTAGTTTTCTTAACTATATTGTTGTGTATGCATCATGTATAACTACATTGTTGATGCATACACGACACGAGGACTTAACAATGACCCTTACATCAATCTATTGCTACACTGTTTGCTCATTTTTGCACGTGCATTTATTGTTTTGCTGCTAATTTATGTTTTAATCCTATCTGTTTTCATTTACAATGGTCTTAGTTTATGTTAGGTTTCAAGAAACATTTAAATAGCCACATCAGGGATGATCAAAGTAAATGCTAATACAACACATAAAATGAAAAAAAAATAAAAAAAATATATTAAAAATGATACAATATTCGATGCAAACAACTACAACATCTGACATAAGAGTATAATGCAACCGATTTCATATTCCTTTTTTTTATTCTTCGCTTTAAAAGTTCAAAGTTAAGACAGGAAACCGCTTACAGGCAAGGGTACAAAATTAGAATGTCAAACTTTCCATCCATGACCAGGGGAATTATTTTTAACCACAAAGCCACTAGGTCTCACCAAACAACATAACTTTACGTTTAGAATTAAAACGAATATGTTGCAAAACAGCTTTAGAAAAAAACTGTCACTCGTAACTGACCACCCAACTGCTTCCCCATCAAACAAGGCATAGGAAAGCAAACAACTTGCAAAAAAAACTGAAACAATAAGAGACTATCGTTTTATTACACTTCATTGCTTGCTTGGAGTGTGGATAAGGCAGTGGCAGAGTCCTCCATTAGTCCAGCGGGCCTGAAAGTCCTACCTAAAGCAGCCTTACCTTTGCGTCATCTTCTAAGCCCACCGGCTTCATCAGGCTTCCGGGTGGCGTTTTCTGCACCGTACGAGTCAATGTGCTTGGCAGCGAGAGAGAAAGAAAAAAGCAAAATATTCATTCCGTACTTGTGCTTCGCTACTGTTCGACCTCTGGCGCTAGTGTTCTCCGATCTGGTGACTTGCGGGCGAAACAGAGAAAGAAGCAAGACACCCGAAGTCCATAAAGATGACGCTAGCAAAGATGGAAAATTGCACAGTGCCCCCCCCCCGCTATCTAAGTAGAAACATTCGCAATTCGACGGTGGGGCGTCTGGGAATGGGTGGATTTGTGTGCGGGACTGAAATGAGCTGAATCACGGTTCTACCCAGAAGATTGCTGCCTCGCCATGGCTTATAATCGCTCTGCTAGCTTTTTTGCTGCCCGTTCTCCACTACACTTAGGTTGTAGTTCCCCGGCGATTCGTTCTTTGTCTCGATCGATTGCGTGCTTCACCATCAATGGGAGAGCGAACGGTACGAAAGTGGAGGAAGTGGGAGACTTTGATGCGTTTGGTTAGTGAGGTGGAAAACGTATAGATAAACGAGAAAAAAAACAAGTAAACTACCGCTGGCGGCTAGCCGTGTTTGTGACCCGATCCATACGCGTAGTATGATGATTACGTTAGAAATTCTATTAATTTCACCCCTGCTGGAGCAAAACATCTGGGCGGGGGTGTGTGTGTGGTGGGGTGGTGTTAGTAGGGTCTGTGATTCGTGACGGATGTAGCAGGGTGGGAAACATATGAGAAGGAACCGATTAAACATACGAACGTGGGTCAAAGTAGGCAACCACGGCTTAGGGAAATGCGTTGACGAACGAACGAGATGGAAAATGAATGGAACAGAGACAGAGAGAGAGATAGAGCTTGTGATTTGGAACTCGTAGGGACAGAGAGAGACAGAACTTATGTGTTTGGTGGGGTGAAGTTACCACTGCTAAGGGGTGCGTTTGCTGGTGCGTTCGGTACAAGTGTACTTGGAACAGCTGATTGCTTCGCCACACGGATTCCCCGTTTCTCGGTGCAGCTGTACCGAGCTGCCATTGAATGATTTTCTCTACAGCGGTGGAGTAAGTGAAAGGGGAAATCGAGCAGCATGGCGGTGGGGTGAAAAGGATCGAACAATAGACAAGCAGATACGAATTCGAGGAATAGGGAGGGAAAATATGATTTGAAAGAGTAAAAACCTGTATTCTCTCTTTCGATGATGGCTCGGTGCATGTGTACCGAATGGCACAAATCATTGACTTCACGATGATAATGATGATGCTGACGATTGTTAGGTTGTCAAGAAAGGGATTTGATACTCAAAGAAGTTTATTTTATTTTTTAATTTTTAATGGAGGGTAGGTCTACTGCTAAAATATATTTGTATGGGATATGTGTTTTTGAATGAAAAAATTGTAGATTTAGCACTATTGTGAAAGATAGTAGATATATCTTATAAGATTGGAAAACATCCATGTTTTTGAGTTGAAAATCAGTTAGGTAGTGTAAACCAGCAATGACCTAGGATGTTGTTAAGCTAAGAAGATTTTTTTATTTATTTATTTTCAAAGAGACTTTGGCCTTCAGGCTAACATTTGCCTCTAAGCTAAGAAGAAGAAGAAGTTTTCGTAGATGCAGATCATACAATTCACAAACAACAGAGTAAGGAAAGCATGAGCTTTGCTCTTGTGTCTTGAAGTATATTTTATCGGTTCTATTGTATGTTTTTGTTGTATTTTTTTGTTGAAGTATCTTCTTAGTCTTTTTTCTTTTTATCTTCAGTTTTATTCATCTTATGCTTTTTCTATGGGTCAATTATTAATAAATAATCATCCGATGCTAATTAGGTTCCATACCATCTTTAAGATTGAAATGAAATATTGTTGTAGCAATGAATAACTGATGTTACAAGAGTAGAGGTAATTTTATTTTATTAAACCATGTTTTATTCATATGAATTTTGCGATAAAAACCCAATAAAAAAACTACATTTCAAATATGTGGGACAATTGGCAGGATATTTAAACAACTTGGTCAATATTAGTCACACCTATAATTATTAAATTTACTTTTGTTTAATGGTTAAGAAACTAAGAGGAAACACCTTGGTTTATTTTCCACCAACACCAACGGCCTTTATTTCCTTTGAATTGCATTATTTTGCTAAAATATTTTACAGTGTAAAAGTTTCGTGAATGAAGCTAAGAAAAGATACATTGCCAAGTGCTGCAGTAGACAGTGTAAACCAACCAACCCGTTCGCAGGAAAAAAAACACTTCTTGTTTCTTCTGACATTTCCAGTCGAACCCACAAAGTTATCTATTCTAGTAAAGTTAATGTTATTGCCGTAATTGTAAGAAAACTCTTGAAATGTATAGATAACAATATAAAGCTCAAAACAATTTTGCTCTGTACAAGTTGGTGGTGCGACAGTTAAGCCTCCTGTGGCGAAGAAACGTGTGTGTTTGTTTGCTCATGTGATCCACTGGCAGAGGAGCAAAATGACAACATAGATTGTTGTAACTGATGTAATTGTTATCGATTTTTAGCTCTTCGTTCTCACACTCAGCGTTTTGCATGTGAGGAATGCCTACAGCTGCAGACCACTGGATTACGGACACGTGTAAATCTTTTCACGTCACGTTTGGAACACACTAACGGATCGAATCGTAACAGGCTGTACCACACGCAACATTGAATCCATTACGGAGCGGAGCATTGTCCCTAAAGCACCAGAACGAGTCAGCCATAAGTGACAACAGCAACCATGGAGGTGAACAAGGATGAAGCGAAACGGTGCATCGAGCTCGCAACTGCTGCCCTGAAAATGGGCAACCTAGAGAAAGCGGAAAAGTTGCTGAAAAAGTCACAAAACCTGTATCCCCTGGCTCAGGCAGAAGTGCTGCTGAGACGTGTAAAAGCTTCAAGGTCTTCTGGCTCGACGTTTGGCAGTTCGAGCGCAACAGCTGGCGGAGCAACAAATGGAACGTCCTCAGCTCGAAGGCGCCCGGTTAACCGTGAGGAGGAGAAACCAGCCGAACCGAAGCTCAACGTTGACTACACCCAGGAGCAAGCGAACGCGGTAAAGCGCGTGCAGAAATGTAAGGACTTTTACGAAGTGCTAGGAGTGACGCAGGATGCAACCGATTCGGAGATTAAAAAGTGCTACAAAAAGCACGCCCTTCAGCTACACCCGGACAAGAACAAAGCACCGGGTGCGATGGAGGCGTTCAAATCGCTCGGCAACGCCGTGGAAACACTGACCGATCCGCAAAAGCGGAAAGCGTACGATCTGTATCGCACCACCGGGCGTGGGTCGCCTGGTTCTCGTGCACGCACACCGAACGGTGGCAACATATACGGTCAGGACAGGTTCAACTTCCAGTCGGAATTTAACGTGGGAATGGACGCGAACGATCTGTTCAACATGTTCTTTGGCGGTGGGTTTCCGCAGCAGCAACAACATACGCAGCAGCACTTGTACCGTACGCGCACTAACCGTGGCTCACAGTACGACGATCGCAACGTAAGCCAACCGAATGTCATTTTCATCCTGATCCTGTGCTTCGTCGTCATTTCGCTTCTGTCGACCTTCTTTGCGTCCGATCCGGTGTACAGTTTGCAGCAGACGGGCAAGTTTTCGGTCGAGCGGCGCACGCTCAACCTCAAGATACCGTACTACGTGAAGAACAACTTCTTGAGCGAATATCAGGGGACGCTGTCACGGCTGGAACATTCGGTGGAGGAAGAGTACGTCACATACATGAAACGGGCCTGCAGCAACGAGCGCACCTACCGCGACGCAATGATTGGCCGCGCGAAGAGCTTCGGCAGCCGGTCCCAGTTCCAGCAGGCACAGCAACTAAAGATGCCCTCGTGTGAAGCATTATATCGGCTGGGTATTGGTGTGGTACAGTATTGAAGCAATGAAAAGCACGGGTCTGCGAAAGAACTATCGAACTAAAGATGGCTCAGCCAGTTTTTAGAATATTTTTATTGGTTTGCTCTATCACGATAGGTTCGTGCATTTGGCTTTTATGATTCGTTTTGTTTGACGATCCCCAGTCACTAATACCTCGTAAGAAGCACGATGTAGAAAAATTTTTTGGTAGAGTTTATTCGGATGGGTTGTATCGATTTGTATCGTAATTGCAAAAATAAATATACTTTAAGGAACAATTTGAAGGGAATAAAAATGAATAGATGATTGAACGAGAAAAAAACATTTATGCTTCCTCGGCAAAGTTGTAAATACAATTTCACAACATAGCAGCACTGAAACAAAGGAAAACAAATGAAGATTTTTATTATTATTTAGTGAGCGAAGTAGTAACTTTGCTGTATTGAGATGTTATGTTCGTTTTATGCACCCTTCTCGACTCCCTTCGAGAGTAAAGAGCCAAGCATGATAATATAAAAATAAGATTTCATTGCCCTTAAAGCAAGATTACAGTTCCTTAAATGTGTCCTTCCGCTTGCCAAAAATATGTAGAGGTTATCCTTAGACAAAGAACATTCAAATAACTTTGCTTCATCTCACGCTCTTTAAGCCATATATCTCGCTGGAGCGTTAGTTAGATAGTTTCCCACTTTTATTGGTTATCATTTTTACGATCCCATCCTCGCACAGACGGAAGAAGAGTTATAGCTTCCAATCTTCTACCGCTAAGTGTGTGTGTGTGTATCTATGTTTTGATCAGAGAAAAAATGATGAATCGCGGTCGTGTGTGTGTGTGTGTGTATCTATGTTTTGATCAGAGAAAAAATGATGAATCGCGGTCCAGTACTCGTTCGTGATGTAGATGGCACCAATGTGGATCAAATGAAATGAAAACAGGCCAACTACCGTCCATTTGAACGATCGTAAATTTTAACTTTACTTCAACGGGCTTCTAAACGTTCGGATCTCCCAGAGATGTATAGGTAACGGAGATAAACGGTCGTTCGAACTGTTTACGGGCAAATGTAATTTATTGCAGAAGTAAGTCGCGCGCACGCGACTGTATATGCACATACATACTGATGTGGTCCATTAGATGATGGACGGTTTGGAGCGCGCCCACCCCGTAGCAGGGTGATGCATAAATTTATGAACTTTCCGATGAACTTGCACACCACTAATGGCTTGGACCGGTGTGAATGGATGGTCGAGTTAATTACGTAAATGCAGGAGCTTATTAATTTTTTACACCGGAACGGGGAGAACGCCAGCAACCAACAGCACGGCGCCTGGCGGAGGAGCGTTTCGATTTTCGCGAATTGATTGAAAGTGATGGGATTTATTGTCACCGGGCTCCGTCTGTGTGTCGTTGGCGGTAAAGCGTTAATTGTACGCTGGCTATATTACTGGAACCGGAGCGTCATTCCATTGCGGGCGACGTTCTGCCACGTCCTGCAGATCCGGTTGTCATGGCGAGTAAGACATTAAATTTATTAATCATCATTTTTATTGATTGGTTCGGGACGATTTTGAACGATGCAATGGGGATTTGATGGGATTGGGAATAGGGCGAGAGGCATCACGAATCCGAAACTTGTCACCGTACCGAAGCCGAAAAGCCGGGCCCATAATTGATATAAAACGATAATCAATCATGCTTCAAGGACGCAGGAAATACGCGGGATACGATGCTTCACACCGAAACGTAGTGTGAAGATGCAACGAACCATAGTGAGAGTGGGAAATATTGTGGCAGTTTTGTGGTGTGGCTTCTGGACAATGAGAGAACATCGGAAGATGTGTATTTGATGAATTGATTGAGCGTGGTGTTACTGATGAGTACAATTGATTTCCATGGCGCTCAGTTAAGCTTTTGTTTGTTTTATTGCAAAGAAGTAAAGAAAACCGTGTCGTCCTATATCCTATCTGGCAGTCTGCGCTACTCTCGGAGCACAATTTTCACCGGTATGCCAATGTCCGGACGCAGCACAAGGTCCGTTTTAACGCGCAGCTTGCCAAGCGATTCGCCCGGCAGGATGCGATAGTTGGCGATCAGTTTGATGAGCGTAACCTTCATCTCCATCAGCGCGTACCGCTGGCCGATGCAATTCCTCGCTCCGATGCTGAACGGCAGGTAGTCGAATGGGCCTCGCTTCGATTCGGCATCCTCCGAAAAGCGGGACGGATCGAACTGATTCGGGTTGGGATAGATCTCGGGATTGCGGTGGATCACGTAGATCGGCACGAGGACGTTCTGTCCCGCCGGTACAGTGGTGCCATCTGGTGGGAAAGAAGAAAAAGGACGGATTAGTAAAGATGGCTAGTATTTAAGTAAAGAAACTGAAAGGCACTATACGTACTGAGCTCCAAATCTTCCACCAGTGCACGTCCAATAATCCCAACCGGTGGATACATTCGTAGACCTTCCTTCACCACCAGATCCAGATACTTAAACTCCTGCAGATTTTGATACGTAAGCTCGGCCGTTTTGTGATCCTTGCCCAGGATCGTCACGATCTCCTCGTACACACGCTCCTGCACGTCCTGGTTGCGCGCTAGCTCGTAGATCGTGAACGAAATGCCGCTCGTTGTGGTATCATGCCCCTCGAACATGAACGTGTCCACCTCCTCGCGAATGTCCAGATTGCTTAGCGGTTTGCCCTCGACGGTTACGTTTAGTAGCAGGTCGAGGAAGGTAAGCTTTCGCTTCGAGTACAGGTTTTCTTCGTTCAAATCGAAGGCAACGTTTTCCGCCTTTTCCTTCGCCAGCTGAGCGCGTCGACGCCGGATCACATTGTCGGTGAATGCGTGCAGCTGCCTGATGACCCGGCGCTGCTCCCAAGCGTTCGGATGGAAAATGTTGTACAGCATTGGGTAGGGTCCAACGATGCTGATCGTACGCAGCAGCACCAGTACCGCCATCCTAAGGTGATATTTGAGAAAGGTAGTATCTGAAAATGATGTCTTGAAAACGTTCTTTTTGAAGACACACTTACCGCTTAACGTTCTGCACGTACTGATTGTCCGGATTGTGCTGTGCGTCCACCGTTGTGCCCATTGATGTCTCGCAGATGCTGTCCAGTGCCATCAGTGTGACGTAGTCGTAAATATCAAACTCCTTCCCACCGACGTGCTTGCGCAGCAGCTTGACCATCGTGTCCGTTTCCGTGTTAAAGACGCGCACAAACTGTTCGAGTATCTTGAAGTGGAACGTCGGGGTGATGATCTTGCGCCGTTGGAACCACTTTTCACCGCTCGCGATCAGCAGTCCCGTCCCGAGCCAGGGTTCGATGAATTGGTACAGCAGTGCCTTCTCCGTTTGCTTCGCCAGCAGCACCTTCTCCACGTTCTTGCGGCTCGTCACCATAAGGATGGTCCAGTTGAACAGGGACCACATCATGTAATCCTGGCCATGCTGTTGGTGCAGCTCGACCACGCGCTCAAAAACGCCTACGTGCGGTAGAGGATGGAACATGTGGGAGACGATGATCGGTCAGCTATTTTCGGTACTGTCACTAATCTCCCTTTTTTGTCACCTTTGCCCTTTTATGCACGGCCTGCTGTCGCACGCGATAATGCCATAAACAAACAGGCTTTGCGGAGGGTGGCATGCAGTAACAGCAACCATGCGTTCGAAGGCACTTGCACCCCATTCCCATCGATAACGAAACGTGACGGGACAAAAATCAACAATCACATTAAAGATTAAAGGTTAAGCGGTATTAGCGGAGGGCCATTTTCACGAAAGAGTTTCTTTGGGATCTTGCAAAAGAATAATTTCTACAAATGTTTGGGGCAACGAGAGATCTAGGCGTGAAAGGTGTTAAGTTATCCTAAAATCCCCACAAAGCATACCCATCTTCTGCTCCTATTTGGCTCACTTACCGGGTATATCCAACCAGGCAAACTCGAGCAAATTACCCACAACGGGCAATGGCTTCGGTCCCTGGAAGTGTTTGTTGATCTTTTGCAGCTTCTTCCGTTCGATCAAATGACTGATCACCAGATACACAACGGCCGCTATTAGTAAGGCTTGCAGAATCATTTTTAATACAAAAAAAAAGGTTTCGCAATTTCACAAACAGATCGTCCCTTCTGTCTATCCCTCATCCAACGGTGTCTACAGTGGTCACAACTTTGTACACAACTAACCGGACTGCTCAGCGGGGTGTATGTTTTTGTGTTGTACTATTATCGAATCTTATCAATGGCATAAAATGCTCACACTTATCAGTTTCGGCTGCGACACTGCAGGGGGTACCGACAACACTACCGGGACGTGGGGAAAGAGTTGTAAATTTTGGACAAAACAGTGGATTACGATACTGGGTATACCCGCTCGTGTTGGTATTGGTGACGGAACGGTGCGTTTGGTTTTATCGCGCTTAAAATTTCTATTTTAACCTCTGTGGTGTATTTATCTCGAGCTGATCATTAAATTGCAATCACGTTGAATGGAACGTCAAAGTAGCACATTTGCTGAACGTGGAGCAATGAACTGGAGTTGCGAGTGACTTCTGGGTGCAAATGTACGGGCTTCTAAACGTTCGTATCTCCCGGAGATGTATAGGACATCATTTTGAAAAGTGTTCGATTGACTCTATCTAAATGTTTGTTACTTTGAAGTCGGTGAGCAAAGTCACTCATTAGTGCGGTATTTGTGATGTGTGTGTGCAGTGTGTGGAAAACTTTTTCTGATCCGAAGAACGTGTCCGTATGCCTCACCAGCTCACACAGGTACGCTGCACGGCAACGACTTTAGCTGTGGTTGAGTTAAGGCTTTAATTTAATTTAAAACTTTACTTTAAAGAGAAACCAGGAAAGAATGAAACCCCCGAACAAACGCGTCACTCAATTTAAATGAGGTGCCATTCTGTAAAACTAAGTTCAAACTGCATGCACTCGATTCACCGGTAAGGCACACCGAGGACCGCCGAAGCAAAAACACACTGCAGAGAATAACCTTCTAAGTACATCCTTAGTATCCTTCCACTTCAATCGCTAGTCGTTCCGGAGGTGGTGCTGCTTTTTAGTGCCAGTGGGTTGGGAAAACTTTTTGTCGGCAGAGTCATTTACATTTTTCAGGTAACTTACTTAATCGATCGTAGCTGGTCGTCATCGTCGTCGTCACGAGTTGGAGTGGAGCGTGCCAAGTACTTTCTCTAACGGACAGCACTGTGCAGTGGGAAGTTCTAAGGCTCTTTCACAAAGAGTGGAACCAAACGCCGGAAAATTGCCGTATACCGAAGACAAGACGAAATGCAGCTGTAATTAATCAGTCAGGCTTGCGCAGCGTGCACTCAATGAGCGAAACGAACTTTGTTCCCCTCCGGGTGGCGTGTCTCGAGTGGCCCGAGCTTTCGATTGGATTCGTACCATTTTCGGCACACGTTGCGCGTTCTTTCTTTGTGGAATTAAATTGCAGCTTTGGTTTGGTTTTGTTTTTCGGAAATTGTTTTCGTCCTCCGTAAAGGATGTTTTATTTTCTCGATAGTGCGGGTTTTGTTTGCAAGAGTCAGCTTTCCAAACGTGAAACAGCGATTTTCCTTTGCTACCTTTGATAAGGAGGGGATTGTGTGTTTGAATTCGTTCTATCTACTCCCCTGTTTTCGAGTCTGTTTGTTGTTTTTTTTCAAGACGAGATTCCTTGTGAAGGAGAAATTCGAAATCAATGTTTGCAAGCTTATCGATCTTTTACACATCTTAAACATATGTACACCTCACCTTGATAAACAAACTTCCCTCTCACTATCGTTAAACATCTTGTAAAAGCAACAGTAATAGTTACAGCGGGTCTGAGTGGTTCATCTTTTACTCCTTTACTGTGTATTAGAATAATGTTTTTTAGCGTTTTTAACTTTGTTCGGTTTTACTTAACTTTTCCCTCTTTACTTTACTATTTTGATTTTGGTCTTTTCGCTTGTATTTTCTTGTAAGATCGTCTCGAGACGAGCCGTTTTTAACTGCGCCGTTTTATTCTCTGTTCACATGTTTGGTGATTTTTATACTACAATTTCTTACATTAGCAACAGTAGGAGGAGAGTATCTTAGTTTTAACCTTTCTAAAAATAAGTTGCACTCCGTGATTCCCGTTCCCGTTTTCCTTCGGCCGTCTCCGCTCTCTATTGAAAAGATTGTGTATTTACAATAGGTCAACAATATTTACAGTAGTAGGAATATTCATCGCCAGTCCGCGATACTAACATTCCGGTTCTTTGTATCTGTTTGGTTTTTATCTGATTTGACGCTTTACTAATTGAATGGTTTTCATGTTTCCGAATTTGAAATGTGTTTGTTTTTTTTTTTTAATATTTCTTCTTCTGCTTAGGCATTCAATCTCCCTCGCGATCCTTTCATATCCTATCACTTGCAAGCGGATTAAGGTTTGTGTGTGTGTGTGTGTGTGTGTGTGTGTGTGTGTGTTGGTACGTTTCATGAAACTACCAGAGTTAGCATTTACCCCACGGAACCGCCGATTTGTTATGCAGCAGCGGTAATGCCGCCATGCTGAAGGCTTTTAAATGTAACCAAATTGTACTAAAGTAGTTCGCTTTAGCCAGTATCACGCACAAAAGGGCAACTCAAAGTGGGTCGAGTGCACGAACGGGAAAATAGTTTCATCCTAAATAAGCTTACTCGATAACTTCTCACTAAGCGGGCTGCACTGTTGGACCACTACGGTAAACTAATGAGGTAGATATCGAAACTACAAAACTAAGCGGAAACAAATGCTACTACCTTATGTGTGCTACGGTAATCGATAATGTGGGTTTCAACCAGCGAGACTAGAGACACACCTTCTGCTAGCAAACGATCAGTGCAATTGGTGGTGAAATGGAGACTAGAAAATCAGAAACGCAATTTGCAGCCAGGAAAGGAAATTGTCTCGCAGTAACTTCAAATGATCTCTTCAAATGATAATCTCTAAAAAATCTTCGTTTTGCTTCGTAACACTGCTTCGCAACGACCTAATGTGCCCGATTTTCTTGCCGTGTTAAAGGTATTCCTAACGCTGGCTGCCAACGGTGGGTGACAAATTGTTCCCACCGTTCCGTTGGTTGGATTAAATTTGCAACTAAAAGCAACGAGCGTCCAAGTCCAGCCGCTTCATCCGCACGCCGATGAGGCAAGCAGAATGAATAACAAAAGGTGAAATTAAAAACACAATCAACGAAAAAAAAGGGAGAAACAATCTCATTCGCAGCATGGCACGAAAGGCACATCCGTTGCCCGGGTAAGGGACAAGAAGGGAACCGCACACGTTTGCACTAGGGGGGGAAATACGGTGGTGGAAGATGGTTTGGTTTGTCCGGTCAGTTCGGATTTAACGCTTCGGTCCCACCGATTGCACCGTTCGCATTTGTGTGGCCGGTGGAGGATTAAAAGTTTTCCTTCTTGAACAATCGTACGAATCAAGCCGAAGGGCAAGCAGAATGGTTCGTTTCCAAGTCGTCCTGCTAGCGAAGAAGAAACATTGATCGTTTGAGCTGTGCAGTGGTTTCTGTCAATTTTTTTTTATCCCGGGAAGCAAAAATATAATCCAAGAGCCAAAAGAGAATAAACCCCAGACAGTATGCTCAATCGGCGAGAAAGTAATTTAGAGCGGCAATTAGAAAGCCGTTTGGCTGTGGTGATGAAATCTGTGTTTTCTTTCTGCGAAGGAAATTTGGAAGAGGTGAAGAAATAAAAAAAATGTTTTTCGTGACTTCCGTGTTTTTTTTTGTTTCTTTTCAACTTGAAGTTCGGTGAAGGGAAACGTATGACTTACGGGAAGAGAAAAGTAATTTCAACTAGGTTTATAAATTGCTATTTGATGGACAGATAAAACACCTAGAGGGTTAGGGAAAGCTGTCCCTGTGGAAAACTGTCGAAAGCTCGTACGAGTTCAATGCGCCAAATCTAGTGATTGAAGCTTTTTAAAAATAAAGCGTTTTTGGAACACATCTTTTAAATGAAAAGATGTTTGTTTTTTTAGCATTCTTCTTTAGAATAAAGCAGCACAAATTTAGCTCAATTGTGTACTGGTAATTATTTCCGACCTATTAGAAGAAATAATATCCACCTTCTGCCGGCAAACTCAATTCAGTAACTATTCAATCTCACCGCTTTCATCGCCCTTTCAAAGTATGTCTATTAAATAATCACCGTTCGCTCTCCAGCAGCAGCAGCAGTTGGTGATCCGGAGTACTGCTTCCGTGAGCAACTTTTTCCCATTAAGCCATGTTTGAAAAAACCCCTATTTCTCATAAGGCCCGCCTCCTTTGCCACTGTTCGACTGGTGACCGCTCGGCAGGGTGTCAGGATGTGGCACGATTGCAGGACGTGCGCCTCATTAATCACAATTAAGCTACGCGATGTGCTGAAGTGGAACACCGGGTACACGAAAGCGCACAAGTGATAAGAGTCAGCGAAACTGGAGACTGTGGTGTAAAGTGTGCCCGCACTGGATAGCCAAGTGAGAAAATGAAGTGAACTAATTATCAATCTTTTGTGCCCGTTCTTGTGCCTTTTTCGCCGCTCGAGAAAAGATGTCACACGAAATGGGTGAAATTTTAAAATGTGATTTCTCGGTGGCCGTGTCGCGCTCTACCATCGCTGTTTGAAATCGGGTTGGAATACAATCTAAAAACAAAAACAAAAAACACACGAAAAGCTCTCCTTCATCGCCAGCAGGGAGCATCTAGACTGCCACTCTATGGATTAAAGCTCGAAACCTCAGTGCAGTGGGCCGCAGCGAAACACACAGCGGTCCACACTAGAAGCCGGACGACGCCATCATGATGCCACCGTTCGTGCCATTCTCCCGCGCGCTCCAGTCCGGGAACATCGAGCTACTGCGCGTGATCGTCGGTGGCTGGGCGAGCCGGGGCAGCGTTTCCCGCGCCGGATAGTAGACGATCGGGCCGGGCGAGGGGGCCCGGGTGCTGCGCACCGTCGTCCGGATCGTGCGCATGCTGCAGTTGCTCAGCTTGGTCGAGGTGCTGCGCGTGGTGCCGACGCGCTGAAAGCGGCCGGAGTTGCGGTTGCTGGCGTCGCCGTTCGAGAAGGAGCTGTCGTCGTGTATGAGACCGTCGTCCGGTGACTGGCGGCCGCGGGGTTTGCAAAAAAGCAGCAGAAAGATGCGCTTGAACTTCTCGCCGAAGATGACGTAGATGAAGAAGTTGACGCTCGAGTTAATCGTGACGAGCAGGTTGGACACCTTCACCATGTACTCGATGATCACGCTGTAGAACGCCTCCACGATGTTGATCATCATAGCGGGCAGGTTGCAGAGCAGAAACACGATCACCACGCAGATCAGCATGGTCGCGAGCCCGATCTCGCGCTTCTCCGAGCGGGACAGGCGCTGGCGCTCCTTGTTCGCCCGCCGCACCTGCCGGTAGATCATCAGGTTGAAGAACGAGATCAAGCTGAACGGTAGAAAGTAGACGAAGATCATGTACAGCCAGTGGATGTACACCTTGATGTAGGTCTCGTTCGTGCGCATGTCGGACGCCTTGACGCAGTAGATCGTGAGGCCGGTGTCGGGATGGGTGGAGGAGATGAGCGTTACCTCCCAAAACCGGGGCAGATTGTACAGGATGGAGAAGACCAGTATGCCCACCACGTACAGACGTGCCCGGCCGTAGGTGCAGAGGGCTCGGGCCCGCAGCGGATGGCACACGGCCACGTACCGCTCGAGCGTGACGGTGAGCGTTAGGTAGACGCTGGCCGTCTGTGCGATCATTGCCAGCGGATAGACGACGAGCGAAATCTTGGGAAAGATCTGATAGTGGTAGTAGTACAGGTAGCCCGTGTGCGGATAGATCGCACACAGTCCGAAGATCAGGACGGAGGTGAGGATCAGCACGGTATCACAGCGGGCCAGCCCGATCAGCAGGTAGTTGATGCTGGAGCGCATCTGCGGCCGGGACAGGATGACCATCGAGAAGATGTTGCCCAGGATGCCGATCAGGGCGACCACGTTCATCACCACGCCGCTGATCCAGAACTCGAACTCCACCAGCAGCTCGTTGGGCGGGTAGTCATCGTAGCAGGACACCACCGTCAGCACGCTGTCGTTCGTGCCAGCGATCCGTCCGGTCAGGTTGCTCGTCAGCGCCGACTCCTCCCCGTACACGGTGCCAACCGAGCTGCTGCCGGTGCCACTGCCAGCACTGCCGCTGCTACCATTCCCCAGCAGCAGGTGTTGTACCTCAAGGTCGATGCTTGAGGCGTTCATGTTGCGCACTCCCCGAGCGAGTCAGCGCGCATTGGCGCACGCTTGAGCGGGTATTTTCGATTACTAGTGCGCTCTTGCTTTTCACTTTTCGCGTTTATTAGACACAATTTCCCTAAAAGTTCTTTCTACACCGACAATCTAAAACAGTGGACAGCGCTGTCACTAGGCGGGAGCCAGTTCGTTCCATTCCGGTGCGTGCCCTTACTGGTTATTTTTTCTGAAGCTCCTAGCACCTATTGTATGCTTTAGGTACCGCGCAAAAAATAAGCACAATTTCACTGTGTCCATGTAATCGTGGTGAAGTGGAACTCCAACCGCCAGAACACTTCCAGGGGCAATGTTTTCGCTGTCCGCATCATGGCGTGCTGTAACGAGTGATGAAACAGAGAAAGAAAAGCACCATAAGTACATCATCAATCGAGTGAAAGAAACGAACGAGAGAAAGAGCGGTGAAAAAAGTAAGCGGAGCAGCGGGAAAATCCCACTGTTTGCTTTATGCGACGGAAAATTATGGAATTAAACAAGCGTAAAATTGAATCCCGCCTCGAGAGAAGGACGCCCAAGCCGGGCAGCTACGGAGCAGCTTCATGCCGTGTCACTTTTTTGTGTTTATATCGTTCGTCTTGTTTAAACATTGTGCTTCAAAACGCCCTCTCTGCTCAACCCTATCGTGAGCGCAAAATTGAAGAACGTATGTGCGCCCGACTGTTAAAGCACCCATCACGGCGCTGCGCTGCGTCGTATTGTTAGCGTTACCACCATACAGAACGTGCCGGACGTCTCGTGATGCGAAAAAGTATCTTACGCGGGGCAGAGCGTCCAACGACAAAGGGCCAACTGTATTTACGGCACATCGATGCGGAACTGAGCGCACCCAGTGCTAGGTAAGTTTTTTATCGGACGCGCGGAAAAGCTTCCATTTATCGCTGGCTACAACGAGTGGCACGGTGTCTGTGGGATAAATCCTTACCCAAAGATTCAGCTTTGCAGAATCAGGCTTGAATAACAATGCCGTCGGATAAATCCTCGGGTCATCCGATTTTTGTCACCGGATAATGATGATTGCTTTCGGGTGTTCCGCTTCGTTTGACGATCGTTTTGCTCGTTGGATCGTGCGTTGAAAATTATAAATTTCAAAAGTCAGATGAATAATATTAAGCTCGCAACATGATTTTTGCCCAAACGCAACCGGCTTGGAAACAATGGGGACACATTTTAATGAAATGCAAGCCGTGTGGATTATGATTGTGTGTGTGTGTGTCCTTGCTGCTTAACGCAACCCAGCAGCAGTTTCACCAGTTTTTTCCCCCTTCGTCCGACATTCCATACCGTGCGTTTCAATCGCAATTGTTTGCAGTCCATCTTTTGTCGCCCGTCGCTCAAAACTGCATCTCATTACGTGCGTTTTCAGGCATCACGGGGCCTTTGGGGTTGCAAAAAGTGTACTAAAAATAAATGCAAACAGCAAATGGTGGAGACGCATGGTGCGCCACGCTGCGTGACGGATGGAAGGGGGGAGGGGGGCTTGGCCGGAGCAGAAAAGAAGAAACATTAGACAGGAAAAAACACTCGTGCTTAAGCGGTACTTTAGCGCCCTTCACATTGCGCCTCACACACACACACACAGATGGACACTATAAAGCGAACAGTTTATCATCTTTCTGTGCCCCGAGGCCGGTGGATGGTGGTGGATTCGTCGTGGCTCTGAGCATGTTTATTGCCGGTGAGAAAAGTGTCCAGCAAGTACGGAGAGGGTGCGAGCGAGACTTCTGTATCCGGTTGCAGCACAACTGAGCCGGCCAGAGGACGCTCTAGGAAATGATGCCGTAAATGATGAATGTGGAAGGGCACTGCAGCTTCGGTCATTTCCACTTTGAGTGTGGGCGGGTTGGGTTTGCAAATATCTTCACGCTCTGTGGTGGTGGCTCGTTCATTTCTTATCTGACGCGTTAATGAGCGGTAAAGCTGTGAGCTTTGTGCTTTCTGCTCCGGAGGTTGGATTGCAAAAGGTGCCACACAACGAGCTGGAAGTGGTGTGAACGCTGAAGTAGATTGCTCGAGATTGTTTGTTCTGTTAGCATGATATTAAAATACGAGAGTGTGGTGACGATTGTTTTGATCTTTGCAGTATTTGTTTTAGCCTTTAGCTAGTGTTGGAATGAAAAACTAGAAGCATTTCAGAATGTGAATTTATTTTACGTAAAGCTAATTTGAAACAGAATCATTTATTTTGTGGTTAAAATAAGAACATTAACAATAATTCAATTCTAATAATCTAATGATTCTAATGAATGGACCCTTTTGAAAGGAATGTAATCGAACAAAAGAAACAACAGGAAAAGGAAAACAATTCACCATTCGCAAAAATTTAATGAGCAACTACAGGTAATGGGCTATTACTGTTCGCATCACTGCTGAATAAAACTTGGCTGTAGCCGAATAATAAGCTTACCGTGTCCGTCATTACCCATTCCTTGCTTTGGCTTACATTCCTGCAAAACCCCCCACACAGTCTCAACGAAACCACGCCAGAAAGCGTCTTCATGCACAAAAGCACACCGGCATTGTTTTTAACGTGCTCCTTACTCTGCCCTTATGCTACCGCTCATTGTGCCTTTTTGCGGGTGTGTCTGTACCGGTTTGAATGCCTGCTGGCCAGACAGCACCCGTCTGTCTGCTTTTCGGTGGCGCTGTGTTGCTTTGCTCTTGTAATTTTATTGTCTCAGTCTCGTGCGAAGCATGCAGCCGGTGGCTGTATTCCGTTCGCTCAAAAGTGATGCTGAACAACGGCCCTCTCTGCTGGGTGCGATTGTTGTTGACGTGCGCACATCACACCGGTGCAGAGAATGATGGGAAAGCGAAGGAAAGTCTTGACGGCTTTGAGCGGTGGACCAGTTGGACCAGCGACTCTTTGGATGCAAATTTGCATCGCTGACGGATGGCACGGCCGGTGCAAACGGTGGCAAGAGAACGAGCGGGAAAATAATTAAAAAATGTCTTTCCAGGGGAATCTCATAAACGACGTTCAACAGTGGCAGCATCGTTAACTGCAGGCGCTGGAAAGTAATTCCGCGTGGTGTTTTTAAGCTTTCCCCTTTTTTTCAGACATAGCACTGTTTCGTACCGGGGCAGTGAACGTTTTAAAATCTTCACATATTTCATTTTCAAAAGATTTTTATTTTCTGTTGCGCTCGTGTTCAAACTGAATCAAACAATGCAGTTGATCAAACAAGTTCTCGGGATGAAGCTGACTGAAAGGTGTAATTTTCTGCGTCGATAAGTTTGCTACGTTTATCGTGCAACAAATCTTATTATACGCCAGCAATCGAATGCAACACTTTCCGGTTTGATTCAATTACCCATTCCTGTTGGACCCGCAGACTCCGGGCGTGCTGTGGCAACTTATTAGATGAAGTCATTTGCTGCCTCAAAGCATTGGCAACAATTTGCCTGCCGTTTGTAATTATCTTGCAGACTTGTACATCGCCAACGACTAACTTTGCAATAGCAGCCAACGGGAAAGCATTGCGGAAAACTGATCCGATAAATCGACTACGATTAGCACCTAAACAGACTGACAGATCGAGTACGATGAATTGTGCATGATGGGGATACTGTTTCCAGCTTCTTTTTAGGATTCATGTTATTGCCGGTCGCTAATTATTTATGACATGTAAAGATTGCAGTGTTGTTGGATAGTTCTGATAAAGAACGTTTTCGTATTACTTTTATTAAATCTGTTTTATCTTATATTGAAAATAATAACTATTTGCTGATGATCAAATGAAAGGCGTTAACAAGCAGTATACGTAAGGGTTTTAATGAAGTTTTCGTATTAATATTTTTTAATTTATTTTGAATTACATTTAATTTTGCATTGTATTATTTGCAATTAATTGAATTAAATTTAATTTTGCATTATATTATTATATTTATATTCAAAAAGATGTCTAATGGAGGCGCCCAGTTGCTACTACGAATAACTTAATAATTGTACCCAACATTTTCACCTTTTGTCAAAATGATTAATTAATTAAACAAATGCAAAATGAAACATCTCCTAAAGATTTTTTTTTCATTTAATAATAACGCAATGCTCCAACCATTGTTCAAAGCAAACCATTACCAATGAACAATTTTCTTCCGAGGCATCAGAATAGGCCTACCATCCGAGATGAGACCGCGCTGTTACGGCTGATGGTGAATTAAATTTCGATTGTTTCTTATCAGCGCACAGACATTTGCATGCGTTGCTTTGTTGTTCAAAGTTTATGTGGGTATCATGGTGCGGTAACCTTTGTAGGTGGATAATCTTTGATCTCGTAGCTTAATCAATTGAAACCACGGTAATGAATCAACCCACCAGTCTAGCGTACATATCCACTTCGAAACCGTATGTAAAAGATATTGAATTGCAAGCGCTTGGACTGTGGAACCATTGGCCGTACTGTATCAACGATGGCCGGCCCAGGTCGGGCTGTAAACCATCCCTATTTTAATTTCGTTCGACGGGTATTCTTTACGGTTGAAATTGGCTTTACCACTCCATACACGCCTGACGGGGCACGACCGACGGTCCGTTCGCCGGAACCGGATGATCCTCATCGACCTCAGACGAACGGTCCTGGAGGAGGGGGTGTGCAATCGGAAGGACGGTTTGTGCTGATTGTGTAACGAAATGAATACGATACAAGCAACCTACTATTACCTCCGGCGAGAGGGCCTGTCAGCTTGCGGGCCGATTTTCCCAGTGCCGGTTGCAGGAAATTCCAATATTTGCATGCAAATAATCTCACGACGACGGACACGGACATGCCGTACAGGGCGTGGTGTTTTTCCTTACGGCCTTATCTTCGTTTGAAGCCGTTTCTCTACACGCTTCTCCTCCCTTCATCCGCCATGGAGTTTGCTTATCGCCAATGCGTGTGCCATTATGTTTTCGAGGGGCGAAACGATCAATTTGTTCACTTTCCCATAGCACTCGAAGCTGCTCCAAAAAGGGTCAAAGGACCTCCCGGACCGGAAGTGCTACTGAAATATTGATCGCGAAAATGTTTGATGCTTGTGCGATGGCAGATAGCGCACATTGCGGCGGACAAGAAGAAGATACATGTGAGCGAAAACTCACCGCCCGCGTCACCTTCAACGCTCGAGAGTGACACTCACTTTACGCACCACGGATGAGGCTCTGCGTAACAAATGAGGTTTATCTGTGTGGGCTGTAGGGGATGTGTGAATCAGTATAAAAGAATTTCCAGCGAAAAGCGTCTGAAATCTGCTTTTTGAAGAATTTGAACACTCGCCAGCGATAGACGCGACTCTCGTCACTTCTCCGACGAGATGAGCTGGTGAACGACTCTTCAAAACTCGTCTTTTACATACGCTGCCTCGAGCCTGTGTGTGTTCCCATGTATCTTGAGTGGCATACATTATCGAGTCGGTTGTGGCAGCTTTAAGAGGGCTCCCACTGCGGCAATGTTGCCATCCCCTCCCCAACGACAACTTGTTGAACGTTTCAGTGAACGTTTCAAAGTGGGCTTTACACGTGTTTTGTTGTTTCATTTGGTGTGGTTGCCGACTTCGTATGGTTTGGTTGAGGTATTTTTATCTACGGTACCCTCTTTGCGCGATACTTTTCAGATGCCACTGAAATGTTAAATTTATGCCTCCGCGCTCAGGCCCTGGCAACTCGGATGGGCTGTTTCGATTGGTTCAATAATGCATACGCGATGGAGTTGAGTTCGTTAGCAGTACGGTTTCCACTCTGTGCGGTGTTGTACGAATATTCACTTTTTTTTGTTGTTGCTGCCTTTACGCTTGTAATGATCGCTACAGAGGCAGCACCACAATCGGGTTGGGAAGTAAAGTGATAAATTCAATACAGTTTGCTAGCGAACGGCGGTGTGGCAGTGTGGTCGGCTATTATGTATGTGCATTCCATTTGTGGAATTATTTCCATCCGCAATGATGTTGTGCAGATAATTGCTCTCTCGTTAAGAAGTGTGATTACCATTATGGCGCTAGTCGGACACAAAGCACACAGGAACGAGGTGAAATTCGTCTGTTGTTTTCTTCACACCTTTATGTAGGCTGATCGTCGGCCATTTGTGGAAATTGGAGTTTGTTGTATTAAGCTGGTTGCTTTCCCCATTGTGATGAGATGGCGCAACCGTGCTTTTTCAATCGTGTGTAGCGGATTTGTTTCACCATCAAATAGCAACAAATTACGCCCTAAATGGAATAACAAACTAAAATGAAACACTACAAACTCTTTTTACCATTTGCGGTACCGGCTGAAATCGGTGAAATGTTTTCTTCTGCTTTTCAAAACATCGATAAAGCACTTGCTATCGTTTGACATCGTTTGCAGGATGGAAAGTCATGTTTCTTCACGCGAACAAGCAGAAACGCGGAAAAACTTAAACCCTCTCAAAAAAAAAAAAACTACAGCGCCCAAAGTTAGGCAACGCTTTATGTGCACTTTCAAAAAACTGGAAGAAAAAGCTTGAGCCACCCGCTCGAACTTTACACGCTCCTGGTGCCGTGTTGGGCGGCGATGAAAAATGGAGATTTAGCAAATACATGAAATAAGCATATTTCCGTCGTTGTTTCGATACACGTTCAGTTTGTAAGTTTTAGGACGAGGGGAAACAACGCGCCTTGTGCAGCATGTGTGCTGCTAGTGAGAAACTGTAGCTTCCGAAAAGTGCCGTACCACAACGAAAGCTGTTACGATGCATGGATAATTCTTTCCTTGGCGAACAAACGGTAAAGAAAAGAATGTGGAAGGATTTGTGTCCGATCGGTTTGGTTCCGGACATTTTGGTGCTGTCATGTCATTTTAAACAGTCACCACCATCACCACCACCACCCGGGCCGGTTGGTTTCATATCGCGGTCGGTGCAGCCGTCCGAGAGTAGAACAAGCAGTTTGTTCGATGCTTTTGGATATTGTTTCATCCCCGAAGGATGGCTTCAGGGTTTAGGGTGGGTGTGGGTAGCTGTGGGCGTGTATCTCTCTATTCAAAATATGTATCACTGGCACGGAGGTTCGGCAAAGTGCCGTACACGGCTCTATTGAATTTCCCGCTCGGCAGCTGGCGGAACGCTCCGGAGGATAAGAAGATCGATTAGAGCGAAACATCGGCGTTATTCCCGGGGGCTATACCGATGCATGTTGCGCAGTGTGTTCTGGGAGCCAGCGGCAAAAAAGCACAACGCAACCGATTGCCAATTGTGCCTATTTGGTTTACATTTTTTCTTCTTCTCGCTATCTTTCTCGCCCAGTTTGCAAATCCTCCGTAGTTCATGTACGACTACCAGTGCAGAGCCTGTCGTCACGGCTGTACTCACTTGTTAAACAAACTCAAACTGGTCGGCGAAGTAAAAAAACCCATACGTATGACATCCAAAAACAAATAAAGGAAGGACGGTCTGAAGGGGGATGGAAAGAGCGAAGAATTTATTTGGAATTTACGATGCACCGCTGGTGGGCGATTGTGCAAGGTTTCGGATGGCAAGCGATCCCTGAATTTGCTTTCCGCAGCAGCAAAGAAGGGGACCATTTTCAAGTGGAGCTTTGTACGTTACTGCGAGAAGTGTTCCGGTGGTGAGAGGGGAAAGGAAAATGATTGAATATTTTCCCTCGGTAAAATATGCAACATTCAGCAGGAAAGTTTGGGAATGTTTTCACTGTTGTACAGTCAAACTGTGTGGATGGAACACTCGGAAAAGGTAGCGCTGGATGTAGTGCGATGAAGCCATTGTTCCGGAGTACGGGAAGTTACAAGCTGAACTTGAGCATAAAACTCAGTAACGCAAACTGATAATAAATCAGAAAACGGTTTGTAACAGAGGAATGGAACCGTTCAGGGAAGCTTTCTAAAAACGCAAAGAAAATATGGACGAGCTTTATGAAATCAAACGCATTTTTTCCCACATTTAATTTCATAGCAAAAATCACTCAAAATTCAACCGTTGTAATAAATTGCAATGTCGGAAAAACACTTTAAAATGTATCTTCATTTAAACCCACAATTCAACATGAAAGCATTGCCGGTGTGTTGTTTTTTATGCAAAAATATTCATGCATTCATGTTGGCTCGTTAAAGCAGATCAGAGCCAGACTTAAGACCCAGACACCTGAACAGCTTAAAAGCTTTTCTATTGGTGGGAAAGTGCACTAGCGTACCCTGCAGCACTGGGACGAAACGGGCCAAGATGTCACGTGTTACGGATTGGTAAGTTTTGATTTAATCTTGGTAACAAAATTGTTCTCAAAAATCTGTTCCATTCTTGAAATTTAGTTATTCTTATGATATTAAAGCAACGCTTAATTAATTAAAGGTTCTCGTAGCGGCGTACGCTCGACTTAAAGGACGATAGAAGAAGAAACTTTTAAAATAATTTATTGATGTTTTGTTGCCTCCCGACCGGACAAGCAGAACCTTCGAGACGGTGGATCAAAATTGTCATCGACACTTGCACTCCCATCGTTGATGGGCTGGCCCCGGAGAGTTTGATATCGTTCATTATCTCGATCCCGGCGATTTCCCTTCCCTTTCTTACCGACCTGTCAGCCGGCTGATAAAAGTCGGCGAGGTGACTGAGCGGTTGAGGACGTGTTGTGCTTTCCACGAAAAAAGCGACACAAAATATTCATTAATCAAAGCTCACTGCAGGGTGCCAGTCGGGGAAAAGTCGGTGCTTGAAGGAATGTCCTTTTCTTTTCGCCATCCGTTTATCGGCCCTCTGTGTTTCTTTCTCTTCGTCTATCGTCGCGAATTGTGGTGGACATCTGGAAAAGATGTTTTACAAAAAGAGGATCGGTCCCGATGAGGATGAGCCATTTCTATGGCACTACTACACTAATCTCAAGAAAATGAGGTGTCCGGTTGCCGCGGATAAGAGGCAAAAGGCGTTGTTTTTTTGCAAGTATAGTAATTTTACAGCCACTCTCCGGACGGAGGAAAATGCATTGAAAAGTAAGAGGAAAAAAATGATTTTATTAAAAATAAACGAAATTTCTTCGACCCGCTGTTGCATCACTTTTTATGCCGTGTGGTAGGAAAGCGAACAAGTACGTTTCTCTACTGCTGATAACTTCCTTTCTCTCGAAGCTTGTCCACTGTCAACTGCTGCCGGCGCTGCTTTTGATCACCGACAGCAGGGCCACGATTAATGTAGGCGCATTTTCATTCTGCACATTCCGCCAACAAGGACCGTCGACCGTCGCGATGTTTTAAATGATTTAAGGGACGTCTTGGTATACTCTTTACTGACTTGGCATCCACCAAAGTGGTCACCAACGCCAGCGTGCAATGAGTATGAATAATTCAACCTTAAGCGTGAAGGTTGTCACGCTGTAACGATACAGAGTGCTCTATTGCCGGTCGGTGACTGTTTGTTTGGCATCACTTTAAATGTAAAGCTTCAATAAATAAGCAATTTTTGGAGAGAGTACTCCGGCTTGAGCTTAACGAAACACGATTAGCAATTCATTGCAGTTACGCTTCGTTCTTTAATTAGAAAAAAGTGGCGTTGAAGCAAGACAGCGTTGAGCAAGTCGGATCTGGTTCGTGGTAAGCAAAAGCGCAAAACAGCCAGACAAGACCTCTGATGATCGCTTAATCACTTACGCCATTCACCAGCGACACGCATAGTTTACGACTGACGAATGCGAAAAGACGCCTTTCAGGTTTGTCTGGCGCAAACAGGGCAAGGAAAATGCGCCAACGACATGCGGCCCGGCATCTATGGGCATTGAAGAGGAGCGTACTGCTATTCATGCCGTCATCGTGAGCAAGTAAAAGCTACTGCCGGCAGGCTTCCAGGCGAGACAGATACACATTCCGGTCCAGACATTGTGAACCGTCTGGGTGGACTGAATGGAATAGAGTGAGTGTGTGTGCGCGTCCATGATGTGTGCCACCCTAAGAACCGCAGTGATTGAATTATTAGCAACTGCTCTCTGCCGGATCATTAGGCAGACGGGCGTTTTGCGCTGAATCGACACGAGCCTGCTGTGCGGACAGCAGATTTAATGCCTTGCAGGAATCGGTGCTTCGATGTAGGGTATTGAATAAAATTAACTGAAAAATCTAATTAACAGCAGAGGGCTGGACTCTCACCGCATAGCTAGAAAAAATGTTGCATCTTAAGTTTTTATGTAAAAAACACTCTTTTACCGACCAAAATATAACATCAATTGACAGCTTTTTCTTGTGTGAAAACGTTATCAATTATGATATTCCTGCAAAACTAAAATGCTTTTTGGAATCAAAACATTGCCAATTTATATAATATTAATTAGATTTATTAGATTTATTCTTTTTATAATGTTATTTTTAAAATATTTAAACGCTACTTGGAAGCGCTACTACCAAATGTTTTGTGATGTTTCATTGAACTAACATATAAAAAAATTAATAACTTGTCAAATTTCATCCGCCCTCAGTACTGCTTTACATTGCAAAACTTTTGCAAAAAGATAATAATTCCACCCTAACCATTCCCGTACCCTTACCAACCATTCGCACCTATCGCACCGGCGGCTGGAGATGGAATTTAATTTAGTAAAAAGGATCCACATCGTTTCAGCCCTTCGAAAGACAGCCCTGCAAGGGGTCATATTAGTGATGGTATGGTGTTATCATTCCGGCATCATCGAATCGTTCCTAGACCAACGACTTCACGAGGGCAGCATGACGGTGGGGCATGTTTGCATACTTGCCGTTTGCTGAACAGCACTACAGAGAGAAATTAACGATCGTGTTTTACAAAATGTCACCAGCGGGAGGGAGGAGCAACACATTGGGCGTGCTTGCCGTGTAACACAAGTGTATGACTAACCTAGCTTCACTTACACGATGCCAAATAGAGAAGCGTCTCACCAAGACCGTGCCACGTGAATATCCCGTATGAATATTTCATTAAACGACAATAATCGGTAAAAGAAGTTGTTCGTGTCGAAACTTTTCCCGCTAAATGTCGCCGTGACGCAGTGAGACAGTTTGGCTGACTCCTGTCCCAAACAGGTAATGTCTGTTTTAATGTGTGTTTGATTGGAGTTTTAGCGCTAAAGTTTTGAAGCATACCAACGGCAAACCATGGAACAGTTTGGGGAAGAAAAATGTTGCTCTTTGTTTGACTTTCGATTTATTCGGTCGATTGTTTTGGGGCACCTTCCCCTTCTTCTACTCAGGGCACACCATGCAGGGCAGAAGGAATAAAAATTGACAAAACGGGAATAGGAAAAGATGTGGAAACACTTGACAAGTCACCGGGAGATTGCTTCGAGGGTAAAATAATTCAATTTCAGTCGCCCCGAAAGAAAAGATCAACAGCAAATTGTTGATTGGAAGTATGCAAAAAAAAAGGTATTTATTTAGTTCTTGAACCGAACCCGAATTAAATCGCTCACCCAATACGTTTCGACGAGGTACAAATATTGATCTGCTGTTATGCTCCATTTAAAAGCGCTCCGCCCCCTCGCACACTCTCAACGATACAGACCGACAACAAGAAGCCACACGGAAGGCAGGACACTCAACGACACGTTCAATATTTTTTTTTTTTTTTTATTCTGTTAGTGACGGCCAGGCGTTCAATATTATTCATCTCACGAAATTCAGCGTCATACTGTCAATCGAATTTGCACCGAAAGCGCAATCACGCATCTGCTTGCCAAAATCAATTTATTTACGATCGTGTCAAGCTGAAGTGAGGTTAATTTTAGTGAAGCGAGCGTGACTAGCGGTCGCTAGCAGCGGCTGAGCGGCCGCTTAATGCATTACCGTTTAGTGGGAAATCCGTGGTACGGTGCACCATTCACCACGCTGTTTGACAGTTCAATTGAATTATCGTTCGGGTTTGTTTTTTGGGGACATTTCATCCGATGGAAGAATACGGCTCCTGCCCTACGGTGATGCGTCCGTCGAAATGCGAATGGAAATGAAAAGAAAACATCTTTCACACTTCTTTCACAGCCAGCTGTAGTCCGGGCGCTGGGCGGAGGGGTTTTCTTTCGGATGGCCCATGAAAGTTTAATTACGTTTGTGGGCACACGTTGTGGGAATAATTTAACGACTCCGCAGCAAAATTGTGCCCTGCGCGCAACGGGCCATTCGTCTAGCCGTGCAAACTCCACCTTGTTTCGGGATCGATTGAACGCTGATTCGGTCACAGTGATTAAGATCTATGAGCGTTTCGTTCGTGCGTCCACTTACAGCTAAATCGAATCCCATCAGACGATCAGGCGGCCGGTCTTGCGTGGGACGTCAACTTGCCGAGCTTGTACAGGACGGTGACGATGCAGACCTTCCCATCGCGTCGGCAATGGCATTTACGTGCGCGTCGTAGATAAATGGCGATGGGAAAAACGTGCACCACTTCGGTGCCGGTACTTCCGTTCAATTGTAACCTTAAAAAGCGACGAGACGCTTCGAGGAGCTGCTCGCTGCCAGTGCAGTTCATTTAGTGGTTAATTTTGAAATTCTTTCAGGCTGGCTTCGTTAGCTCACTTTACACTTTTGACGAGAGTGTCGCAGCAGCCCCCGACCGGTTGTTAATTGCATAATGAAATTTCGCCTTTAAAAGACAGCATGGCGGCATCTTTCCATCTAGCACTGATGCGGAAACGATTCATTCACCCTCCGGGATGCGGGAACCATCGGGTGACATTATAATATCAGCCCGTGGGCTAAATAAACGAACGTACGCTTGTCGGCGAAAAGAAATCACAAAATAGCCACCGCAACGGTAAAGCGCCCCACAATGGGGCATCCATTTCAATTACATCCCTTTAGCCGTGTCCAATTCGTGCGGCGGTTGTGTCTTTCTCTGCTCTCGGTGTGCATGGTTCATGGCAGCGTATCGCTTGCTCCACTTGGTGTATGTGTGATTTTATTAATTAAATTAACTTTCAGCGTTTGTTTGCCCGCTGGACTGCAGGTAGAGAAAGCTGTGGCACAAATTTATTTCGATCGTCACAAACATCGCCGGCAGGAATATAGGCAATTAAGCTTACTTTGAATGGTTCTGACTGGTGTTTGTGTTTGTACGGTCGTTGTGTTTTGTTTTTCGTCGGTGTTTTGAGAGCATTCAACTCTGATTTGATCCTTTCGGAGGCTGTTGTTGGGTGTGAAAAGAGAACACAGAGTACGTTTGTGGCTATGAGATACAGATATAGCTATTAAGTCGTTGGGCTCAATATTAAATTCGTATTTAAAGAGAGATAGTAGAAAACTTTTTAGCTCCATTATATGAAGTATTTAGTGTATTTTTCATCACATTAGGAGCCATGCCATCAGTACGAGCACATCAAAGTGAAAAAATGGACTCTAGTATGCAAAATGTCTGATATTTAATTATCTGTAGTTGATGCCCTAAAAATGCGTCTTTTCTACAAATATTGTCAGAACCAACGTTTTGAGCACCTGTTTTATGTAGCTAAATACGGCGCTCCAGGCTTAAAGGACAAAATTTTCGTTTTCCAACTACTTTAGTGTACTTTTTAGGGCAACCTATATTACCTGCTTTTTTATGTTAAAGATATCAACCTAACCTGAAACCCTTGTAGGAACGAAGGGTAATTTTTGTGGAAAAGTTTTGACATTGAGCCGCCTGGTCTGTAAGTTTGTATCTGTCTACAAACGAACCTAATCTTACCCGGGGTGTCGTTCGCTAATCAACATCTGTCATTTTCATATATTTCAAGCTGTCCTGTTTTAACAACAACGAACCCTTGGTTTCTGTTTTCTTTCTCCCGCGTCAACCTGTTCAAATTGAGAACCTATGCTAATTCTGTCAATTTTAATGATGAAGCGAGCCGATACGCTCTGGTTGGTGTTATGGTGCAGAAAGATATCGTGAGTCGGGAGCGTGTGCGTTGCAAAGGTAGAAACAGTTTTCGTAACAGTTCTACCACTGTAGTATCCCTTGGGAGTTTTCTGACCTTGATTTTTGGTCTTGATACCAGACGTGATGGACGTTAGCATTAAGACTCCGCCATAAGAGAACGAGAGGAAATGTAACACATATTTACTGCACCTTCTTTCAGTCGAATGAGCTTGTGGCAAGAAAATGCGACACGAGATGCATGCTTCGCTGGCTGCCACCATGTTGTGCTGCTGGAACCGTAAATATTCACTTCAGTGCACTTTTTGTATGGGAAAGGCGGGAAAAAACAAACGAACCAGTGCTTTCTGTTCAGTGGTTCTTGCAGTGCGGTTGTTGTTATCTTTTCGTGCCATCAAAACTGAAGTACTATCATTTGGAGAGGCAAACCAACACAAACTCCCTTGGTACATTCACTGGCAAAGAAATCAAAAAAAAAAAATACATAAAATTGCACCCTCCACCATTATTTCCTGCCCTAATTGTAAAATTTAAAATGTTAGTTATTCCCGAAATTGAATTTTCTCATACATTTCGCTTTCACTGTGCTACGCGCCGCCATTGTGCCACGGTACGGCCCACAGCACAGCGCACAGAACAAATAGGCAATTATCATTTTGATTGCAGTTAATCCATTTCGGCTAGCGGCTGTTGTACAAGGGAAACCCGCGTGCAAACTAAACGGAACCAGCCAACCGATGACGGTCGAAACAATAAATACTGAAAATGTTTGTGTTTAGTTAGTGAACGATAAATTTGCCGGGATTGGGATCGGAAATCGGATGACGATGATGGTAATGACAATCATAAATTTTTCCCTCCCGTACCAGCCGTAATTATACGAAGGCATTAGAGGGACTCGGAGGCTTTGGAGCGCTATCTGGATGCTTAGCTTTCTCCGGAAAGCCGAAATGGTGATCGAGCACGATGGGAAAAGATGCTGGTCATAAATTTGTTGGTTTAAGTATGATGCAGAGATTTAGTTATTACAGCAGTTAGTGCTACCGTGACTTTTGAATAAAATAATAAAAAATAATTGAACTTTAAAAATATATTTTTCTGGAGCGAGGCAATGTGGAACCAAATGTGAAATTTAATAACAGCTTTATTAATTTGCGATTAATGTTTTCCACATTTAAGAATTTCATCTTTGATATTGTGATTCACCAGCCAAAGAAGAATTTAATGGAGCACCAGAGTAACTGGCACTTGCTCTCGCAAACTGATGTTACCGGGAAATAGAATTCCGATTACGGGACTCTATAAGGCTCCACTGGACTGAGTGACATGACCAGCGTTTATTTTGCCATTCATTTCCTCATCGCTCAACATTATTCGAATTCGCCCAATGAAATAGATTAAACTTGGCCTTTCGCTTTCCCAGCAATACGGGGACGAGGAAAGCGGAAACGGGAATGTAGAAAATCGTTATTTAGCAAATTTATAATTTGATGAAAATTAAACGCAATCTTCGAAGCCATCGTCACTGACCGGAATACGATCCGACAGTACGGCGGAGCGAGTACGAACATTTTTGCTGGTACGCATTTTTATGACAACTGGTGTTTTCGCTTCTCTTTTCAACACAAACTCGTGACACGATCGAACTGGAGGCCCGGGGGTTGCGTTCTGCCGAAGCGAAGTTGCCGACGTGGGCAATAAAAATTCAATCTGCATTCCTTTCTCTGCTAGGATTTAGGTCGTTTTTCGATGAGTTTTCCTTCCCTAACTGAATGATTGTGCGTTGAGGCTGAGTGCTGTTTGCGTCAGATAAAATAGCTGTTTGTACATTTTTCTTTCGGGAGCGCTCTTGTGCCGCGGCGTATGCGAACGCAAAGGGGCCGCAGTTGAAAGGATTATGGATTTTTATGCGAACAGATTATCGGAACGGATCGGAGGTTTCGGTTTTATCTGCTTTCACTGTACAGGAAATCAATAATGGGGGCGAAAGTGCCACTCATGAATTAAATAATCTCGAGATTGTTTGCGACGGGTAGACGGATTGATTCGTGGTATAATTCCGTCGAGGCCCGGCTTTGCAGCTCGTGTTTTATGAGGATTGCTGGAGAGGTTATTTTGGTTTGAAACATCGATCGTCGTCAAGACGCTCGTTCAAGAGCATCAATGATCTGCTTCGAACGTTCGTTCAAAGGCGTACGTTTTACTGAGAAATGATAATTTAATATGCTTAGAGATCATTATTAAAGTTATGATTATAAGGGCGTCCCCATATTGCACGACTGTTACAAAGTCAGGCGGAGAAATGTGAAATGTGCCACATTTTAAGCGAATTATTATCCTTTCGTAAAAGTGTTGCAGGAACACCCTACGGATAATATCATAGTCACATCGATAAGCTGCAAAAGGGTTTCGTTTGGTGCAGTGCCACTGATTGTGAACGTGCGCTGTGTGAACGGACCTGTACCGTGTAATGTTTGCATTCGATTCCGGGCGACACATACACCCTTTCCCACACCGAGCAACGACGCCAGCGCGGTAATCGGACCATTGTAAAGTGAGTTGATACATTTGCTAAACGTGCCCTCGGAGCTAAAGAACTTATGCGAAAGGGTGGATTATCCCATACGGCTGCGCCCTACGGTCAGGGTGGGGGAAGCGCTTTCATGTAAGAAAAGATCTTTCGCACTGCCAAGATGCTTGCCCAAGGTGAAAAGGGACCAAAGAAAAGAACAATGTGCGCGGGTAATACGGGCGCGGCACGTCGCACTTGATGTAGAACATCCGCGACCGCTCGGCGGTACTGCTAATCCTCTAACCAAAACGCTTCCTGCCAACCCTCCACCGAACCACACTTGCGAAGAGGTGGAATTTGTGCGATATCTTGTGGTACTTTAAGACTCATCCACTCGCTGAAATAGAACCGTGTCTGAGCAGGAGTGTAGCAACAGAATACAGAAAAAACCCTCCCATTCCAAGAATGTGCTCGGTGCTCGGATAATCCTCTACAATATAGGGGTGGAAAACCTGCTGTACGACGAACGCTTCACGCAATGAGGGGGGGGGGGAACAAAATGAAGGGATAAAGAGATTAAACTCCGACCGCCGGGAGCATTATCTACAGGCCGTTCAAACTACTGGACAGTAACGAAGACGGGGAAATGGTTCGGTCCGGGGTGTTTGGATGGCTTTTTGGCCGGGTTAAGAGGTTGAGGCAGCTAATAACCGGGTGTGGAAAGGTGAAAAGTCTGTTGCTTTCGTGAGCAAGTGGATTAATGGAGACGCCTGGTCGCTTGTAGCGGATCGTCGTCATTTTCCATCCTTGAGCCAATGTGTGATTGAATTGCCCGGAGTGATTTTATTGGTGGTGAGACAGTTTAATTTGTTCAAGGAATGTTTGGTTTGGGAGGAAGATATTCTTTAGCTTTTTTTAAATTATTTTTTAAAACTATTTTTATTTATAATTTAATTTCGAATGTTAAAAAATCAACTAAAACCATACTCGACTTTACCATTGCATGAATGGATTGCTGTATCTTTTGCCGTGAGGATACGTTATGTAAACTGAACTGAAACTGATTTTGGTTTTTTATGGTGTCAAGGAATTTAATATTGTAATATCATATATTGGTGTCTCTATACAAACAATTATCTCATAACTTTCTTTCTTTGGAAATTCATTTTTTCACAATTGAAAAGCATTATTAACAAAAAATTCTACAAAAAATCGAAGTAGAACATATGTAAAAATGAATTTTTTATTTTTAAAAACTCACCATTTATGTATATTTCTATTATTAGGGTAGAACCACAGTTTCATCATGCGTTCCTCTTTAAAGGTAAACATAAATGGAACTCAAGGTGAAATGATTAAAACGTGGTAAAACACTACGTCCTCTGTTGTCAACATTGGCTGATAGCATCGTTCGCATTGTTCAGGGGCAAGTTTTCCATGACGTTAAATGTCAAAGCCCGTAAAACAGGTGGACCCATTCATTGTTACACGCTAGCGGAAATTAAAATGTGTAATCAAGTTCATCATTCCGTTGAAACGCTCCCTTTCTTTTCCGTTACAATCGACATGCCAGCGGCAGGCGCCTTGCAGCAACACCGAAACGAAAGGAAAACGGAAAACTTTCACCGTGCTTTTTGTAACCCAAAAGCCACCAAACCAAGCACGCCGTGAAGGGGAGCGATCTTTTCCTGCGCGTAAGCCGATCATTTGTTTCTTTGTACACGCCGTTGTTTTCTTGCGCTATTGTACCTTGCGGCACCTTTTCGCTCGAACGGGGCAGGAAAAAAAAGGGTGACAGTGTGTTAGACACGGGCGCTCTGGTGCCGTTCACGGTGACAAAATGATATGAATGGTAACGAAGCGAAACAGATTTTCCGTTTACGGAAAGACAAACACGGTCGGTCGGTTGGTCGGAAGCGGTGGTTGCTGTCCTGCGGATGTGTTTTTTTTTTGCTTGGTGCACCGCACCAGCAAGTCAGAGGTAAAAATAATAATCACCTGTTTCGTTCGACAAAAATTGCGTTCCCCAGAGAGTTGGCGGATCATTTTGAGTAATTTTGGCAGCTTTCGGGCCTCGCACCGTCAGCAGCGCGGTGGAAGCGTTGAAGCGAAGGCATTTCCATCCGACACGGTGTGATAAATGGTGGCAGGAATGGAATTGTACGGAGAAAAAGCACAAATAAATATTCAATTTGGTGTGTTCTTTCCCTTCGGGTTCGGGAAAGGAACGGAGTAGTCAAGGGAGCGAGCGAATGCGGATGTAGCTCGATTTATTTACATTCCATTTCCGGTCCCTGTTTGTCACCGACTGTCGGGGGCCTCCCGGGCTGTGATGGGGGGGGG